>JAPFRF010000009.1:44342500-44702500 GCA_029282475.1 Phrynocephalus forsythii | reverse complement strand
CTTATTTCATTAAAACTCAGCTCTCCGGAATTTCTGTGAATGAGTGGCAACCAGAAGCCATGATGGAATAAATATATAAAAGAGATTTTCATTGGAGTATACCATTTTACTGGCAATCATAGAACCATAGAATCATAGAGTTGGAAGAGACCCCCTGCCATGCAGGAACCCACCTCAAAGTACCTCCGACAGATGGCCATCCAGCCTCTGCTTAAAACCCTCCAAAGAAGGAGACTCCACCACCCTCTATAGCAACATATTCCACTGCCAAACACCTCTAACCATCAGGAAGTTCTTCCCAATGTTCAAATGGAATCTCTTTTCCTGTAGTTTGAAACCACTGCTCTGAGTCCAAGTCTTTGAAGCCATGGAAAACAAGCCAGCCTCCTCTTTGATCTGACATCATTTCAAATATTTAAACATGGCTAACATATCCCCTCTTAACCTTCTTTTTGTTAACACTACACATTATCAGATCCCCAAGCCGCTCCTCATAAGACATATGTTCCAGACCCTTAACCATCCTGGTCACCTTCCTCTGGACCTGCTCAAGGTTGTCAACATCCTTTTTAAACTGAGGAGTGCAGAACTGGACACAGTACTCCAGGTGGGTTCTGACCAGAGCAGAATAGAGTGGTACTATCACCTCCCTTGCTCTAGAAACTATGCTTCTGTTGATGCAACCAAGAATCACATTGGCTCTCTTGACCGCTGCATCACACTGCTGACTCATGTTCAATTTCTGGTCCACCCAGACCCCACATTGCTTTCACAGGCATTATTCTCCAGCCAGGTGTCTCACATCCTATATCTATGCAGTTCATTTTTCCGCCTAGATGCAGGACGCTACACTTCTCTCTGTTGAAACTCATTCCATTTGCTTTGGCCCAGCACCCTAATCTGTCAAGGTTATTCTCAATTTTTCTCAATTTTTATCTTATCCTCTATGGAATTAGCCACCCCTCCCAATTTGGTATCATCTGCAGATTTAATCAATCTCTATTCCTCCATCCAAGTCATTAATAAAGATATTGAATAGCACCCCAGACCCAGAACCCTGGGGCACCCCACTGATCAGCTCTCTCCATGCTGAGGAGAAGCCATTTATGATCACCCTTTACGTACGATCAGTCAACCAATTACAAATCGACCTAACAGTACATTATCTATATTTTACTAACTTATTTGCAAGTATGTAATGGGGAACCTTATCCATAAACAACATCCACAGCATTCCTCTCATCCACCAGGCCTCTAACTCTATCAAAGAAAGAGATCAAATTAGTCTGGCATGACGTGTTTTTGAGAAACCTGTGTTGACTTCAAGTAATGACAGTGATGCTTGTTAAATAATTACAGACTGTCTGTTTAATAACCTGTTCTAGAATCTTTCCACGAATAGATGTCAAGATGATAGGGCAGTAATTATTTGGGTCCTCTTTTTTCACCTTTTTGAAGATGGGGACAACATTTGCCCTCCTCCAATCTATGGGGACTTCCTCTGCTCTCCAGGAATTCTCAAAGATTATTGCCAATGGTTCTGAAATGACTTCTGCCAGTTCTTTTAATACCCTTGGGTGTAATTCATCTAGATTTAAATTCATTGAGAGTTTCCAGGTATTCCTGTACTACCTTCCTACCTATTTTATGCTGCAATTTCCTCCCTACCTCATTTCATTGTACACTGGTTGTTCAATGACAATAAAGGTTATTATTATTATTATTATTATTATTATTATTATTATTATTATTATTATTATTATTATTATTATTTTACTCTTCAACACGACTGAACACTTTTTTCCTTTCTGGAGAAAACGGAGGCAAAGAAGGTGTTGAGTAGTTGTGCCTTGTCCCTGCCTCATGTTAGTTACTGGCTATCATCACCATGCAGAGACCCCATCATTTCCTTATTTTTTCTTTTGCTTCAGACATAACTTTAAAAACCCTTTTTACTATCTTTAATCTCTTTGGGAAAATATAAATTCATTATGTGTTTTAGTTTTTCTTACCATCCCCCCACATATACTGGCTATTTGCTTATATTCCTCTTTGGTGCATTCCCCATTTTCCATTTCCTGTACATGTTTTTTTTTAAAAAACAACTCTCTGAAAATTAAATATTTAGCTGCCTTGAAAGTTCTTTAATAAACCATTGCAGTTTCTTTAGACATCTCCCATTTTTCTTCTTGTTGGAACCATTTTAGATTGTGCCTTTAATATCTCACTTTTAAGGAATTCCCATCCATCTTGGACTCCCTTCTCTCTCAGTGCCTTGGTCCCTGGAATTACAGCCAATACTTCCCTAAGGTTACAAAACTTGGCTTTCTTAAATTCCAGGATGCTTGTCTGGCTATAGTTAGCTTCTCCTTCCCACTGTATAACAAATTCCAAAAGAGCATGGCCACTTCTACCTAAAGATTCCACCACTTGAACCCCATTTACAAGGTCCTCCCTATTAAGTTCAGATCTAAAATAGCTGTTCCTCTTGTTGACTCCTCCACCTTCTGGGCCATGACATTGTCTGCAAGGCCATTATGGAATTTATTGGCCCTTGCATTCTTAGCTGAGTTAGACTGCCTATATATATTGGGCTAGTTAAAATCTCCCATTAGTACTACATCCATCCCTTTTGACTGCATGGCCCCCTACTCACAGAAGCCATCATCCAACCTCTCTGGCTGGTTTGGGGATCTATAATATACCCCCACAGTGACATCCCTCCCATTATTCTCTTGTTTAATTCTCACCCAAATACTCTTACCCTGACTTCCCAGTTGTGTCCTTATCAAATTTTCAATCCTCTTGGCAAAAATATTCCTACCATTGGTGGGTAGGAATGTTTCAGCACCAAAGTGGCAGGGGTACCTTCCTCAATCAATTTTAGGTAAGTCCCTGAAATTTGGAAAGGTTTGGGGGATCAGGGAGCTGAGTTATGAAGCTCCAAAGGGGGTGCCCCAAGGAAAAAACATAGTTCTATTGGAATTGGAAGCCAAGCTGTGTGGCTCACCTGCGGCTTGGGTTCCAAAGTTCTAATTCCAATTAGAAAGATTTTTTCCTAGGGGCACCCCTTTGGAGCTTCATAACTCTGACCCCCCCCAAACCTTTCCAAATTTCAGGGTCTTTCTGGGAAAAGCTTGAGCTCCCCTGCCATTGATTTCTCTCGGATGAGTCGTTTTGTTCTAGAGGGGGGGGGAACAGTGTTTTGTGATTAAACAAAATGAAACACATCCTATCATTTTCTTAGGTAACAAATTACTTTGTTACCTAACAAAATGGTAGGATGTGTTTCATTTTGTTTCATCTAATGAAATGAAAAAACAGTGTTTCATTTTTTGTTCCATGCCCATCTCTAATCTTTTCCAGTTACTTCATAGCTGACCTTCCAAATGCCAGTTGTCTTCTGATTTCTTGGCTGCAGTTTCCATTTGTATTGATGGTGGGACCTAGGTATATAAAATCTCTAACAATGAGTTTTTAATTGTTTTTTTTCTTTCTCATTGTCAACACTAAAGTTATGTAATCATCCTGAAGTCATCATTGTTGTCTTCTTAGGATTTTCATTGAATTGCACTATCCATTGCAAGTAATTTAAGTCTGCTTTATTCCAATGGGATTCCAATGGGATTAGTTACTTTTGCAAATTATGCCTGAGAACCACCCAGCAACTGCTTAAATGGCCAAAGTCTTTCTCCCCATGTACGAAAACACAAAGACCAAAGCAGGCTTATGGAAAATAAGACGGCAATACAGTTCTGAAAAACATAAGTAATAAAACAAGACTTGTTTTCCCCAAACATCCCAGTATATATATTATTTGGTTGAATAATGTTCCTGTTTACAAGCCACACATGTCAGGTTCAAAGATATGACAGTTAAATGAAGTCCCCAGAGCAGTATACAAAAACACCCCTTGGTATTTTGAGTCCATCACAGCTGACATTGATCCCTACAAGAGTTATTTCCAGTATGAAATCACATGTTCATGTCAACCATATCAATCTTCATATGGGTGCTAATGTATATGTCTTTTAAACCATTGCTTCACTCATAGTGAAGTACCAGTAAGCAGGAAAAACTAATTCCAGACAATGCTGGTTTCCTTAATGATAAAAGCTTTATTTATCTGCATTGTTGCTATGTTCCATATTCATAAAAATACTTCAAATTTGTGGAAAACATGTAAGTTTTTATAACTAACGGGCATGTTATTTTAAAAATTCTCACAACTGCAACAAAGCTGTACGTACAAGAGCTTAAACATATATGAAGACTGAACTTAAACTGCAGGCAAATACTTAAGTCAGGAAAATATATTTCATTTACATGTTTTAGTTATATAAGCTACAGACAAGAACTTAAATCATATTTTAATCAAAAATACAAAGTGTATACCTTTGAAGGCTCATCTCTTAAAAAAGCAACACCCTATAAAGATAGAAATATGTTTCATAGCCTTTTATTAGTATATTCAGACACACATATGACAAACAGATTTTAAAGGTGTTCAACCAGCCATCTTTCAGTTTAAATCAGTTTAGGACAATTATCTTACAGTGGTACCTCTACTTACGAGTGGCTTTCCTTACGAGCAATTTGACTTAAGAGCAGAAAACCGTTGACGTTTTAACTGCTGCCTTACAAATTTTAGGTGTAGTCTGCTCCACTTACAATTTTTTAAATTTTTTAAATTTGTTTTGGATTTTTTAGATATGGCTGCTCTACTTACAAGTTGTTTGACCTATGAGTGTGCATTCAAAATGGATTAAACTCATAAGTAGAGGCACCACTGTATTTTGTTTGCGTGGTTGGCCTTGGCCTCTGTGCTGCTGTCTGCCTCATGCTATCCATTAGGTCTTTTTTCCCTTGGCTTTTTTACTTTACTTGGTTTCTGGCTACATTATACTAAACCTCTTTATATGAAAAGGAAATTTATACTTCTCTGTGTCTGTTACATTCTTGACTAATGTGCAGATTTCATTAATAGCAAGGCCAATGCAAAATCGCATAGGCTTTGCTAGACTAGCGAAAATTTGCTGCTTAGAAAAATATAAACATCTTTTATTTAGCTCCCCTATCAAAATTAATGGGCTTTGATACATAGTTCAATAGTATTTCAGGCTGCATTCACTTACAGTGTCGTTTTGGTAACCTGTGGACACCACAGATTTTCAAATGTACCAGTATTTTATTGTCTATAAGACGCCCCTATGTACAAGACGACCCCCACTATACCAACCCACAATTATAGTTCTGTAAACCATGTGGTTTTCTCCTCAGCTTAGTTTTTAGTCTCATAATTTTAGACAAAATATAGGCTTATATACAGAAAAATACTGTATCTTGCTAGCTACTTTTGAAAAAGTAGCTGTTTATCCTGAGGTAATCTCTAACAGGCAGTATAATTCAAATCTCCATTTTATAATCATGTCTCACAATTCCAGGATTACAATTCTTATACCACTTTAATGCTTTATTTATATAGAACCTCAAATGTTGACAGTCCTCTCCCCCTTCCATCAGAATATGGGATAGTCTCCATTGTAAATTATCTCTGCTGTTCCACATCCAATTCAGTAATCTTGACAGATGCAGCCACCTTGATGTCAAAACAGAGCTTGGAAATATGCCATTTATCTTGATCTCCATTTTCCAGAATTCTAAAGCCTGGATGACTCTGCCTGTGCTCAGTGGAGGATTTGGAAAGTGTTCAATTTATGGCTGCAGTCTGAATATTCATCTGGCCTTATTGCACTTTTAACATTGTATAAGCTGTCCTACAAACCTGTTAAATGAAAGGTTTTGTATACAATCTAATTAATCAATTAATTAATTATTAAAATTAATTATTTAAACAAAGGCCCAGAATGTTTGTGGTGCATGAGGAATTTTGAGAGTTTGAATCCAAGAAAGAAAGGTCATTTTTATTACCCACTGAGCCCACCACAGTATTGAAATGATAACATGACGAAAGGTTAGACAGCCATTCATATTTGTCACTGCAGGAGAAGAGAGGCAGCACAGGGACAACAATAGCAATGATTGTGGAGAATCTATCATTCATGCAACTTCAAGTGCCCCTTCTGCAGTAGGGCAGAAATTCATCTGAGCAATAAATTTATCTAAAGGATATTTAAATGTATAGTACTAATTGCAAAAAAAGTAGAGTAGCCATTTCTCTTTATATAGACGTATGACCAGAAAGATATGTTGTGCTTTGCAAACTTTAAGAAGCAAATAAATAAATCCCAGATGTCTTCTAGTACAAAACTTGATATTCTGATAACATTATACTAAATCAATATTTTGAAAAGAAAACTGCATCATTTAATAGTTTGAAAGGGATGAATAGTAAGGAAGATGGTCAATGATAGGAAACATTATAACAACACTCTCTTTCACCAACTCTCTCTCTCTCTCTCTCTCTCTCTCTCTCTCTCTCTCTCTCTCTCTCTCTCTCTCACACACACACACACACACACACACACACACACACACACACACACACACACAGAGAGAGAGAGAGAGAGAGAGGGGGAAGAGTTCTGTTACTGTATTTGCAATCCTTATATGATTGAATTTCTATTCAGGAATTGCAATTATATTTGTGGTCGGTAATTAGGGACATAATAAAAAAGCCAAGTCTGTGCTAATGGAATAGTGCAAAGTATGTTCAGAAAGCACAGCCACCACTTCAAATTACAGTCATTGAGAGGAATGAGGAAAGGCTGCCCTCTTCAGCCAGAAGTCAGGAAAAAGGGCACTTCAAATATCAATTTAAAGCAAAAAGTTGGAGAAACATTAAAAGTAAAGTGTCCTGCTTATAAGCCACCCCATAGCTCTTAAAGTACTCGTGCAGATTATTAGATAAATATCTTATACCCCTTGGCATTCTGACACTGTGCTCTGGTTTAACTGGAAGACAGCCACCTGTCTCTATAAACAGTATTGTGTGCACACCTACCTATAACTTTTTGTGTACACATTTCAGTGTGTGAGTGTGCACCAAGATATACTACACAAAGAGATGCACTTAGAAAGTAGAAATCATTTCTTGAAAAGAAGAAACAGATACACATCAGAACTGTATCAGAACTGGTGTAGCAGAGTGGCCTAGAGGCTGAAGTAAACATCACAAAGTTCCATGTTACTTGCCCAAAGCCATACAGGTGGCATGAAATGTCATTTCATTTCAAAATACTAATGTTAATTAATAGTGACAAATCCTTTAACTTAAGTGTAGTAAGTACTAGAGGCCCATTGAATCACTGGAACTCAATGAGTCAGCTCACCAAATTCCCACTGGTTACAATCTAGTGGTGACGTATTTATGCTAAGCAACAGGGATTGTTCTGGGTCTCCTTTTTTAAATATTGGAACTATTATTCCATGGAGCCAGACTTTAGGGATAATCCCAGTTCTATCTATGGTCATAAAAAGATGGGTGAGTAACCCTGCCCACCAATCTGGTTCCTGTTTAAGTAAATCTGGTGGGATAGCATCTGGACCTGTGGCCTTCTGGGATTTTGACTAGCCAATTAGACCTCTTCTGAGTTTACAGGGAGCCAGGCAGAAGGCTTCGTGAGATTTACAATTTTTAACTCACCAGATGGTATATCTTTAATCAAAGAAGGTCTCAGAGAAGTAATTTATCCATTTTTGAGGGAAAACTGTAGCCAGGTCATGAGACCTCTGACTAAAGGTTCCTGCCACAATGGCCCAGAACAATTGCCTTAAGTAGCCTATTCCATTGAGCAATTCCATTCATCTGATACATCAGTTTCTTTTTCACAAGAAGGTAGTTGTTCAAGGCAACAGGTATGCCCAAAATTCTGTATGACATGTATCCTTCACAAATAAGGGTTTTCAAGTTCAAGCAATCTGGGTCAAATGATTATTTCTTGTTTATCGTTCCACTATTCCTCTATGAGGCCGATTTTTGTTTTAATTCAGATCTTAAACATTGGGATCCTCATCAGAGATGGTGGTCATCTCTAGATTCTGACACACTTGTCTGTGCAAGAGCAGAAACTTTTGGTGTGTATGATTATTTCAAACAAATTTTGTTGGAACTATTAAGTCATATTTTTGGGTTAGCCTTTAGATTTTCCCTAGGGATACTCAAGTCAACTAAAACATCTCCTACGGCAAACTCTCCTACCTGATCTTTCATGGTTATTGATACCAAGATGTAATCAATTACACTTGACCCATAGCTGGTTATATGGGTGAATTCCCAAAGCTTCAGGAAATTCTATCAAACCATTTAGCCAGCATAGGCTGAATAAAGTACAAAATTTGGCTGGTTAAACCCCAGCAGCATTATGATGGTGATCCTTCAACTATATGCTAAAGGTAAACCAGAACGGGATGCGAGCCTCCTTCCCCACACTTAAGGCCTTTTAAAAATATATCATCATCACTCCCAACCCTAACATTAAAATCTCCAGCTAGGATAAGTTCACTTGATGGAAACCTCAGTTTGAAGATATCAATGCAGTTTGTCAAATCTAGCCAATATTTACGGGATAGGATACAACTGGAGCAGGGTGGATATATATGTTAATTAAAAGCCAAGATTTTTCCTGGAGTGACAGCTTAGTTGCTAGAATATAACAAATACCATTTGGAATTGTTATTATTTCAGAGGATAGATTACTATTAATTAATGTTGCTAGGCCTGCCATTGGCCTACCCTTGGTTTTGACTTTCAATGCAGGAAGACAATAGGACTTATAACCAACCAGAGAAACTTGTTCTTAAGTCCATGTTTCCTGTAGGAAACGTGTATCAAATTCCCCTAGATACACTTCCCTTTCCACCCAGTGATGTTCCAAGATAATATTTTGAGAGGAGAACTAGTTTTCAAAAGGGTGCTGCACTTTTCCAGTCAATGACCCACCTGGCTGGCTATTTCCAGGACATTCAGGATGGACTAACATGATATCATGAGGGAGTGAAACTTCAAGGTGGTTGTCCTCTCCCATATTATCCATCATTGGGGGATGATGGGGGATGGGTTGAGTCATAATTTACCACATGTCGGGGGATGTGTAAACTACCTCTGGAAGACAAGGGGGCTCCACCAGGAGGCAAGGCATAGAATCTAGGCTGCAGTTCCAGTACGGGAGATAATTGGTTGAGTTAATGAACCATTCATATTGTGAATCAGTTCAGTCCTAACTTTGTCTAAAGTATAAATGATCTTGGTTTGCTCTGTCCAAGAGGGGGTCTTTAAATGTGGCTGTTGTAATGTCATCCTCATCAACGCTGAACTGCAGGAGCAGGTCTTCTTCCAAAGGGTGAGGTGCCCCCTTGCAGCAGTCCTCCAGTGTTCCCACTTTATGCAGATTGGGGACAAGAGGCAAATCCAGGTCTTGGTTATGTCCCCCACCAATATATTGGTGCCCCCTGGCGTGACATTTGAAACAACTTTCTGTTGACCTGGGCCCATTCTCTTGTCAGTAGACACATGGCTCCAGTCTGTTAAAGACTCATTTAATTTTGCAAGGAATTTTTCCAGAGAGGAGATTAATTTTTCCAGCTACTCAACTTCAGGAAGCATCTGCCTTTCAGGAGTTAACAGTATCTGCCACAAGTGTTCTGTTTGCTTATCTACAAGGCTGCAGTTTAATACTGATCCATTAAGGGAAGCATCACTACACTGTTGCCTGTCTAAATACCCTAAATGAAAATGAAGAAAATTATTTAAGCATCCACTGGAATGCAGAGTTACATTCAGTTGTTATAACTGAGTTGTCCCAGTCTACACTATTTATTTCACTTGTCATATCTCCTAAGTGTTCTAAATAATCTTACTTTTTTTGTAATTGGCTCCCATAACATTTGAATTCATTAACGCTATGAGCAGCTTTGCTTATATGAAACAAAACTGTCATTCTAGGCTTTTCACAGTCATTTGTTTAAACAAAACTTGTGTGACAATTATATTACATTATTATGAATTTTATATCTATCATGGATTGTCAGCATCAATTTATCACAACATAAGCAATAAAAAAACAAATACAGACTTCTCTATGAAATAAATTTAGTACTACATTGTCTAGTTAATGATGCATATATTTTAATGGAACACCCATCTTAACTAGTGTGCCCTCTCATTTGAATGTATGGTGACAGAAAACTCTGATTAAAACAGAATAGATCAGACTTCATCTATCTGTACAATGAAGTTAAAACTTTCCTCCTCCACAATAGATCTTTGGTTATAATTTTCCTTCCTTACAGAGACCATGTTTTCATTTGGAAAATATCAAAGCAATTATGAATCCATAATGATGCCTATTTTAAAAAAATGAGAGCACTGAACAAAATGTTTTGATGATACTTTCCTTTATAAGTATTTGTGTATTTTGTTCATGTGAGTGAAAAATGAATTTCTCCCCACGAGATGAGATTACTATAGTGTGCATTTTGCCACAGTTTATATTAAAATATTATGAAACCAACGTTTACAGAAGAACTATTGTAAACACATTATAAGAGGGTGATGAATATTTTGTTTGTAAAAAAAAAGAAAAGAAAAAATTGCACACAATACATTATTTTTGTCCAAAATACTTGGACATTTGATGTCCCTCCCCCTTACGGACATCTCTCTCTTTTTCCTTTTCAAGATAGGTACTATTTGTGCACATTTGTTATGTCTTTAACCAACTCTATAGTGTTTAAAATACAGTAATACTTTAAGACAAAATAATTCTATGAGGGGTTTCATTTTATGAAAAAATTGTCTTGTGAAATGTGGCTTCCCATAGGAATGAATGGGAAACCGATTAATTTGTTCCAAAGCCTTGAAAAAAGACAGAAACACCTGTGGTTTTTTGTTTTCTTTGGTTTTTTTGTAAAAAAAGAGAACCTCTTTATAATGTGTACTTTAAAGACATGAGCACTGTGCAAGGGCATTGTTAATCAAGAATAAACAATAAGCATACAACTGCAAGCTTTAAAACATCACACAGCAACTTTTAAAACATGGCAAACTTTTAACTGTTCTACATTTCTACAGTACAGTACAGAACATATACATTTTCAAGTGTTTTTCATTTAGCTGAAAAATTGCTGTTAATTGCTAGAAAAATCGCTGCCAACTCCTTCCACACCTCCACACTTGATGCCTCACGCAACGCACAAGCCATTAGGTCACAATGCGTCCCAGGAGCATTTTTTAAAATTTTCATAATGGATTTTCATCTTGAGAGGCATCCCATAGGAATTTTTTCTTATATGAAGCAACCCAATTCCTGGAATTTTTTTTGGTCTTATAGAGGCATTACTGTAGAACGTTCTAGTCCTGCTCTAGTCCTCCATACAGTGCAATGCATAAATGCTCCTACATTCATTCCATTGAAACAGATATGCAGATAATATCAGATTACATCCATAGAGCTCAGTTGTGTTTCCTCCTTTGAAATTAATGGGCATTCTTTGTGAAATGGTGAGATACATACAATATTGAAGGTTTTGTGCTTTTAAGTGTATGAGAGGCCACAGGTGGTAGATAAACGTCTGGTTTTCAGGGCCCAGTTTTGTTTTTCACCAGAACCTTGGGTATCAGAAATTGGACTGCACAGAAACTGTAATTTGGCATCTATAGTTGGTCACACAAGCTGTGTCTGCCGAAGTTCCTTATTCCACATAACTACTAGAAGTACATAATCCCTGTGTTCTTCATATCTGTGGTCATCCCATTTCAATAGACTTTGTCATGGCTATTTTTCCCTATCTATTTTTGTCTACTTTTAGTCCACATGCAGGTCATGCAGATATACTCATATCAAAAGTGAGGGGTGTGGAATCATAAAAGCAGAGGCAAGTGAAAGAAAACCAAGAACAAAAAGAAAAACTTAAGAGGGATGGAAGATTCATTCAGACAGATGAAATGAGAATTGAATATGCTGAGCGGTTCATAATGACACAGGTTGCAGGGTGAGGTAACAAGACAGTGGAAGGAAGTGAAAAGGTGAATTCTGTTTTTGTTGAGCCTCACTTCATTAAAATGTTTCATTTGCCATCTTAATTGGTTCTATTGTAAAAGGTTAATTTTGATCTCTCCTGCTTATTAAGGTACATGAGTCTGAGACGTGGCTATGGAAAGAATTTTAAAGGGGACTGGTTTCTGAAACTGATAAACAGAAGTGCACTTTTGCTACACCGTTGAAGTCAATTCCCCATATGTGATCAGGATCCATGACACAACAAGCAACCCAGGTTCATCAACTTCCTCCCTATCTATGATGCCTCAAAGGTTTACCAAAAAATAAATGAAACAATTAATCAGAAAGAGGGACCCATGTCATTCATAACAACACTTTTAGATTCTCACTAATAAAATGTCAGATGGAAATAAGGTTGGGCTATCAAGTACGAAAGAAGGATGGTTTTTAAAAGCTTCGTTTCTTGGCTCAATTTTTCTTAATTAACTGCTTTTTTGTTTTGTTTTGTTTACTTCCTTCTTTGTTTCTTTTTATGATGATTTGGCTTACTTTCCATTTCAGGTGTATGTGCAATATTTTGAGTTCTTCCCTGAAATTAGGTATGGGCATGAAGCACTATAAAATGCTTTGTACAAAGCTGTCTCTGCAGCTCCTCAGCCCACCCCCAGGCCAGCTAGCCTACTCATTGGTATTCGTGTGCCACCAAGGTCCTTCTTCTCTGGTGGCACTGCACTCTAAGCAGGAGCCCAGGTGTCCCAACCCCAACTCCTCGGTCAGACAACCACTCATTGGGGAGAATCCCTGTCCTGCCTCTTGACTGGAAGAGTCAGCTGCTGGAGACGGTGGGGACAGGATGGAAGCTTCATCACATTTTCTGTCCATCTCTACCTGAAAAAAATCTACCACACTATAATGCTATAGTGAGGAAATTTCGAAGAGCAGGTGCCCATTAAAAACCAAGACACCTTGAAAAGTTTTTATATTATAACATGAACAGTTCAGAACACAAGTACAATATATAATTTCTGGCAAAGGCCCCACACACTAGCTATTGTGATGATTAGTAGATAGACAAGATAGTAGTCCCACTGCCACCTTGGCCAGACTTACCCAAATAGACTCCTCCTCAGCCTAGTAAGAGAAGGACCCAGTCTCCTTTGACTTGCAGGCTCCTCTGCTGGCATATCCTTCCTCTCGTGTCTTTGAAGTACAGGCCCCTGCCATGTGTGTCTCAGAAAACCTGCCTGTTATTGCAGGGGTGAGGGACTTAGATTCTAGATAGCATTGCCTTCTGGAGTGCTTTGAATATAACACATTTCTTCCTGCTCTAAATGATCCCTCTGTGCTAGCTGGAACTTCTTCACTAGTTGCTGGTGTATGAGATGGAAAGTTGACTGGTATTGCGCCACCCTCTTGCTGCTGCTCAGTACCCATTGCATGCCAGCTGTTTAATTTGGGAGTCCAATAGAAATATGGCACCACCCAGCAGCTAAAAGTTATTTAGCATATGTATGAAGCCATTGGGGAAGATTATCAGGACTGTTGGGTTTAAGTGCCACCAGAATGCCAATGATACCCAGCTCTACCTCTCGTCACCTCTGGATTCTAAGGGAGCTACTATCTCAACTTTACATGAGTGTTTAGCTGCAGTAATGAACTAGATGAGGATGAACAAAATGAAACTAATCCCAGACAAGACAGAGGTGTTTCTGGTCAGTCGAAAGGGAGAACAAGGGATAGGGATGCAACTTGTTCTGGATGGGATCAAATTACACCCATTTTTTGAGAAACCAGCTCTGGCCATGGTGACACATGGCTTAGTGACATCCCGGCTAGAATACTGTAATGTGCTATATGTGGGGCTACTGATGAAAAGTCTCTGGAAACTTCAATGGGTCCAAAATGCAGTAGCCATATTGCTGACAGGCAGGATACAGAGATCACATTACACCCCTATTGAAGCAGCTCCACTGGCTGCCAATCAGCTATCGGGTACAATTCAAGGTGCTGACCTTGACCGACAAAGCACTGTTCTACCTGGGTCCAAGCTACCTCAAAGATAGAATCTCACATTATGAACCAGCTTGGGTGTTAAGGCCATAAGGAGAGGCATTTTTTCCATCCTGCCACCCTCTCAGGTACGTCTCGTGGGAACCCATGAAAAGGTCTTCTCGGCTGCTGTGCCCAGACTCTGGAACTCCCTCCCACTGGAGGCCAAGACTGCCTCATCTCTGTTGTCTTTCCGGAAACAGGCAAAGACCTTCCTCTTCAGGGAAAGTCCTATTATGTGTGTTTTGTATGAATCTACAGGATCACATAGACTTTGTTTTTATAACCTTATGTGATTACATTGACACTATGTTTTCAATGTTACTTTCTATCACTCATAACGTTACATGGAACTTTACTGTCCTTTTAACTGCTCACATTCTCTTGTAGCTTTAACATAATGTCCTTTAGTGCTGCAAAATGTCCCTCAATTCCCTGTTATCAATACTTGAACATGTCTTAATTGTACTGGACTGTATATTATACCTCATTACTGTAAGCCACCTTGGGTCCTTTTCCAAGGAGAAAGGTGAGGTAAAAAACACTCTAATATAAATAAAAAATAATCTGCCAACCCTGTTTTTGTCATCCAAGCATGATTTCTCTGTCATTCAAGTATGATTTTTCAGTCAATATTTTCCAACCTGATCTAACCCAGTGGCAAAGGGCTGTATTTGTTCAGTGCCAAAAAGCAATACCGCAAGCATATCTTCAGAATTAAACACTTAAGTCTTTCAAACCACCAACAATTCTTGAACTTACAATTCTCCATTGGCAATACTCTGACCTTTCTAACAAGTCAGCTATCCTGGATATTTGAGGAAAGGTGTGTGTGTGTGTGTGTGTGTGTGTGTGTGTGTGTGTGTGTGTGTGTGTGTGTGTGTGTGTGTGTGTGTGTGTGTGTGTGTGTGTGTGTGTCTGTGTGTGTGTCTGTGTCTGTAGATAATCAGTAATGAGCATAAAATCAGTGATTAAATTTAATCCAAGTTTAGAAGCTCAACGAACATAATATCAGATATCTAGCTGTAGCTAACTATTCTCTGCTGTGATAAAGGTCACAGTTGGTTTATAAAAGATTTTATTTATTTATTTATTTGTTTGTTTGTTGCATTTATACCCCGCTTATCTTCATTGCGAACTCTAAGATGTTAATTGCCATGAACTAGCTCTTCTTAGCTATCTAAGAATACCTATTGAGAGGGTTAATCCTTTTCTTTCCTACAAAACCTTGTTTCCTGTATAATTTAGAGACAGAAATTTTTAGGTTGGATGGAGAAAGAATAGACAGCATGCCTTCAATTAATATGCTACCCATTTGCCTGTAAATCCCACTTATCCATTCTTGCTCCCACACATCTCCCAAGACAATGCTTTGTTCTTGCTTTAGTAGTGCAAAAAGTGCTAAAAATGAACAGCGGTGGTTTAGTTTCATGACAATTAAAAGGCTAGCCCTCTCACCTGTAATGCTATCCCTTCACTTAATCACTTTGTACTCTGAAACAAAGACAATCAGTGTTCATGAGTAAGGCAATTTCTTCCTGCAGAGAAACAGGGGGGTTTCCACAACACTACTCTCGGAGTTTTAAATGTTGTCAGATATGAAGTCTGTTGCATAATGTAATTGGGTTAGGATTGTTCTAAAATTACAGATTTAGCCGAAGAGGGGGAAAGGTTGGGGAGGGTTTGCCAAAAATGAAGGTAGTCTTCAGTGCATATACTTCATATTTCTTCTTTCCATAAGGAAAACTGTGTTGTTCCTGATTATTTTTGATTCTACATTTGGGAGGGAGACAGGGAGATTGCTTTCAATGTGCCTCTTAAGTATGAACGGTAAGTCACAACTTTAAACCAGTGAAGAAAACTCCAAAGGGTAAAAGGAACAGAAAGAGAGATAGATAAACTATATTGCATCTTAAAGACTATATTTAGAGATGGGCACAAAGTGTTGTGTGCCCCTTCATCATAATTAGTCTATGTGGCAGCATAGCTCCCTTGTGTTCCTTTCCTTCACTCCCTTCACCAGCACCTCCACTCACCAACCGGTCTGCACTGCTGTGTCCTTCACCATCATGCAATTCTCCAGTCTGGGTAGGAGCCTGGACTTCCCTTCCCTTCACTCAAATGAGGAGGAGGGGCAGGGGTTCCTGCCTTTGAGTGACCAGCTGCTAGAGGAGGTGGAGAAGGGGAATGCAGGCTCCTGCCCAGACTGGAGAAACACATGATGGGGAGAAACAGAGCAGTGCACACCAGTTCGTGAGTAGAGGTGCTGGCAAGAGGGTGTTTAAAAGGAACACGAGGCAGCTCTACCACTGTGCAGACAAATTATGATGAAGCGGCACAAAGTATTTTGTGTCCATCTCTAATTATATTTTAATGTGAGCTTTCATGGATAAAGTCAATTTATTCAGGGTGGGAGTGACTTTCCCCTTGAAAATGTGTGGTAAGGGCTGGCCTCAGAAATCCTGAGGGAATGTTTACTGTGACAAACACAACTGCTCTATGTTTTTAATGCTGAAATATTTGAATACACATTAAAATTTTATGCTAACTTCATTCAAAAGCATGGCAAAATGTCCCTTTCTAGAAGGTTGTCACTTCCCTACCTTTCATAAAGAAAGCATGTTTTTGTGACTCTTCAAATAAAACTTGTCATTTGACTGTCTCATTTGACTATTCCATTATCTTATAGCCTTCCAGCATGAAGCTGCAACACCTACTATGGAACCCTCTTTTTTGGTTAACCTGTTCCTCACATGCCCAGTTTTATAATATAGTGCTTGTTTTTCCCTTTTGAAAGGACTTTTTTGAGAATCAATATTTCAGCCCCTGCAGGATTATTTCCAAATTTTAAAAAAGCAAGTGGCACCAACCAAGATAAACAAGACTGATATTTTCAATTTGTTATGAGCTATTTTAAACCTGGGAACATTTAGGGTTGCTTATTTCTGCATAGGCATTATGTATGAAACAATTTTACTTTTTAAAAAAATCTTAACTTGAAAACTTGAAAATCTTCACATATTTAGCACAAAACAAGAAGAGACTGTCTGATAAAAGAAAGTCCAAATTTTTATGCTGATCCAAAGTCCATTTTTTGTTTGGACTTGCCACCATTTTTAGAATTGCCTTGTAGAACAATGACTTGCTCTGATGCACAGTATAATTCACACATGACTCAAGGAAGATGTTTCCACACCTGAGGCACAAGTAGCAATTTGAGACAAGGTAGAAATCAGATATGGGGATATATATCCAAGACTGATGAGTACCTCAGAACATGTAGGGGGGGGGGGGACCAGAAGGCAGAGCTTACAAACAAGTCTGAAATGAAAAGGAAGGAAGGAAGAAATAATAACCAAGGAGGACAGAGCAAAAGACTAGATACTAGGAAGACTTTGTGGCTCAAAGCAACAACACCCTTTCTACTCCTCCTTATCCAGGAGGCAGGGCTTCCACAAGCTCTTCTTCTGCAGTAGATGGAAAGATAGGCACTGTCCACATAGCAGTCTCTGCAGATCTGGTACCACCTGAACTGCATAAGTTTTCCTACCCTCATGCTGCTCTTTTTTCCATCCCCTGAGCCTCTGTGGCAGTACTCACCGTGGTTCACGGCTGAGCTCCGGGCAATGAAGCAGTTGAGGAGAAGGCTAGAGCGCAGCTGGAGAAGAACCCGGATGGTTACTAATAAGGCTGCCGTTGTTGTCCAGACTAGGCACTATTCCAACGCGATCAGGGAGGCTCAAAGATCTTTTTTCTCCCTGAGAATTGGTGAGGCCTCTAACCGCCAGGCGGAGCTTTTCCGGGTGGTTCGGGACCTCAGCAATCCTAGTCTGGCCAGGCCTCCTCCTACTGAGTTCAGTAGCGAGCAATTTGCAGCCTTCTTTCAAACTAAAATAGAGGCCATCCGTGCCGGCCTTGACTCCGGCTGCGGTAGCACTCCCCCGGCATCCCCAGTTGCTGGGCCACCTTTGTCGCCTCGGTTGGATGTGCTTGGGCCTGTTTCTGCTGTCGAGGCCTCCAAGGCTATGGCTCATTGCCGGCCGGCGTCCACTCCTTTCGATCCCTGCTCTGCCTGGCTAATTAAAGCTGCCAGCGGGACTATGGCCGAATGGGCTTCGGTCATCGCCACCGCCTCCTTCAGTGAGGGTTTTTTTCCCTCTCGTCTGAAGGAGATAGTGGTAAAGCCCATTCTTAAAAAAAACGGGCCTTTCCCCGGACGATTTGGCAAACTATCGCCCAATTGCCAACGTCCCATTTATGGGCAAGGTGATCGAGAGGGTGGCGGCGGTCCGGCTGCAGTCGTACCTGGAGGACCGGCAGTGCTTCGATCCTTGCCAGTCCGGGTTCAGGCCTCGTCGGGGAACTGAAACAGCTTTGGTCGCGCTGCAAGATGACCTAATCCGGGCAGCCGACAGGAGTTGCTCTACCCTGTTGGTTCTCCTGGATTTGTCAGTGGCCTTTGATACCGTCGACCACGGTATCCTGTTGGATTGGCTCTCTGAGGTGGGAATCGGAGGCACTGCTCACAGTTGGCTCTGTTCCTTCTTGGAGGGCCGTCCACAGTACGTTCAGCATGGGGGGGGGGGAGTTGTCGGCTCCTTGGATACTCCCTTGTGGGGTTCCACAGGGGTCGTCGCTGTCCCCCATGCTGTTTAACATCTATGTAAGGCCGCTGGCTGGGGTCATTAGGATATTTGGAGTCTGCTGTCATCAGTACGCTGATGACACACAGCTCTATCTCTCCTTTTCCACCTCTGCAGTGGAAGCTGTGGGCGTCCTTGATGGGTGCCTGGATGCCGTACTGGCTTGGACCGGGGCGAACAGGCTTAAGCTCAACCCCGAGAAGACGGAGGTCATGTTCTTTGGGAACTCACCATCTGGGTACAGTGGCCCTCTGCCCTGTCTGGGGGGGGTTCCCTTCAGCCGGTGGAGAGGGCGCGGAATCTGGGCATGGTCCTGGATTCGGCGCTGTCCATGGAGCTCCAAGTGGTGTCAGTGACCAGGGCCGCCTATTACCATCTTCGACAGATCGCCCAGATCCGCCCATACCTGGATGCTGACTCTCTGAGAACAGTGGTCCAAGCACTGGTGATCTCGAGGCTGGACTACTGCAACACCCTCTACATGGGGTTGCCCTTGAATCTTCTCCGGTGTCTGCAGCGGGTTCAGAATGCGGCGGCCAAGCTGGTGGTTGGTGGGCGTCATTACGACCACATCACCCCAGTCCTGGCCCACCTGCACTTGCTGCCCGTTGCGGCCTGGATTAGATTCAAGGTCTTGGTTTTAGTTTATAAAACCCTCCATGGTTTGGGACCGGACTACTTGACAGAGCGTATCGTCCAGCGATCCACCTCGGCCCACCCTGTTCGGCAGTTGCGAGCGCACTCGCTACGGGTTGCCACTCCATGAGAGGCCCAGAAATCGGTCACCCGGAACCAGGCGTTCTCTGTGGCAGCCCCTTCCTTATGGAATTCCATCCCTAGCGAAGTGCGCTCTGCAGTGTCCCTGCAGGCCTTTCGGAAAGCTTTAAAAACTTTCCTATTCCGAGAGGCCTTTGGCGAGCCTTAGTTTTTCCTTTCCTTTTTTTTTTTTTTACCCGCCACCGTTACTGATTTAAATTATTGACCATTGGTGTCATAGAAATAGAAATAGGGATGCCTTAGAACTTTTAGAATTTTAGAATTTTATTTTGATTGTTACTTGTGTCTTTGTATTTCGTTTGTATTACATATTATGGGTTGTTAGCCGCTTAGAGTTCTTTACTGAAGATAAGCGGGATATAAATATAACAATAAATAATAAATAAATAAGTACTGACAAGAGTAAGAGCAGAGCCCGAGGTGCAGAATCCTAGCATCTGGAATTGGGTTTTTTATTTTTTATTTTTAGATTCTATGTAGAGCTCTAGGGAAGCAAGGTGGAAACAAACACATTCCATTAAGACAATGTTACTATGGATCTTACCTGGAGAGCCTTTGCATATTTAGCTTCTAATTAGCCTATTTCAGAATGAATGTAAATGCTCTAGAAAGAGGAGGATGTGGCCAGTAGTCATGATACACAGCTGTAACTATGTGTGCAGTCTTACCTTGGGACTAGATAGGTTCCAAAGTGAGTGAGGGGAAAGGTTAATAATACGCAGGTCAAAGCCAGTTACATAAAAAGAGTAAGAGGAAATTTTATCAGCTACAGTGGACCCTCGTATAACAAACAGTTCGTATAACAAAAAATCTGTACAACATAAAAAATTTTGGAAATAGAGGAAATTTGCTTAACAGAATCGTCTATGGGGTAAACCCATACAACATAAAAATGGTCCTAATTAGGGAGTACTCTGTTTTCAATGCATTCCTGTGGGAAATTTGTATGAAGGAAAATTTGCTTAACATAATTTCATTTGGAACGAATTAATTCCTTAATAATCCATTCAAGCATCTCTCTCTCTCTCTCTCTCTCTCTCTCTCTCTCTCTCTCACACACACACACACACACACACACACACACACACACACACACACACACACACACACACACACACACACACACACACACACACACACACACACACCTTTCCCCAAAACTGGAACTCACAACAAAACAGAAACAGGTAGAAGTGAAAACATAGACACGTGTTGAATGTGTTTTACCATACAATCAACACATTATGCTAATGAAACATTACAATCAAATCATATTTGAAAATACCTTTATAAGCATTAAACATGCCTCAGTCTGGAATATCTTATAAATGGGGCACATTTCTACTTTTGTGTCCCAGCTGATCAGTGAGGCTACAAAATAAAACAGTCTGAACTGTGCTTTCATCATTGTAATGCCAATTACACTGGTGACAATGAGGCCTGTAATAAGACTTCCTGGGGTAGGAACTGGCAAGCCACCTCAGTATCCCTGCCAAGAACATCCCATGGACAGAAACAAAAGGCTAAAAGATATGACACTGGAAGATGAGCCCCTCAGGTCGAAAGGTGTCCAACATGCTACTGAGGAAGAGGGGAGGACAAGTACAAGTAGCTCCAGAGCTAATGAAGTGGCTGGGCCAAAGCTGAAAGGACGCTCAGCTGCAGACGTGCCTGGAAGAGAAAGGAAAGTCCAATGTTGCAAAGAAATATACTGCATAGGAACCTGGAATGTGACATCTATGAACCAGGGTAAGCTGGATGTGGTCAAACGTGAGATGGAAAGAATAAACATTGACATCCTGGGCATCAGTGAACTTAAATGGACAGGAATGGGCGAATTAAGTTCAGATTACTATCACATCTACTACTGTGGGCAAGAATCCCATAGAAGAAATGGAGTAGCCCTCATAGTCAACAATAGAGTGAGAAAAGCAGTGCTGGGATACAACCTAAAAATGATAGAATGATTTCGGTACAATTCCAAGGCAGTCCTTTCAACATCACAGTAATCCAGGTTTATGCACCAACTACCAGTGCTGAAAAGATTGACCAATTTTATGAACACTTACAAGAACTTCTAGAACTGACACCAAAGAAAGATGTTCTTCTCATCATAGGGGATTGGAATGCTAAAGGAATAACTGGTAAGTTTGGCCTTGGAGTTCCAAATGTAGCAGGGCAAAGGCTAATTGAGTTTTGTCAAGAGAACAAGCTGGTCATTGCAAACACTCTTTTCCAACAACACAAAAGGCGACTCTACACATGGCCATCACCAGATGGATAATACTGGAATCAGATTGACTATGTTCTCTGCAGCCAAAGATGGAGGAGCTCTATACAGTCAGCAAAAACAAGACCTGGTGCTGACTGTGGCTCAGATCATCAGCTTCTTATTTCAAAATTCAAACTTAAACTGAAGAAAGTAGGGAAGATAACTGGGCCAGTCAGGTATAACCTAAGTCAAATCCCATATGAATACACAGTGGAAGTGAAGAATAGATTCAAGGAACTAGATTTGGTGGACAGAACACCTGAAGAACTGTGGATGAAGGCTTGTAACATTGTACAGGAGGCTGCAATGAAAACTATTCCAAAGAAAAGAAAATGCAAGAAAGCAAAGTGGTTGTCCAACAAGTCCCTACAAATAGCGGAGGAGAGAAAGGATGCAAAGTGCAAGGGAGAAAGGGAAAGATACAGAAAATTGAATGCATACTTCCAAAGAATAGCAAGAAGAGACAGGGCGGCCTTCTTGAATGAACAGTGCAAAGAAATAGAGGAAAACAACAGAAAAGGAAAAAACACAGATCTATTCAAGAAAATTGGAGATATTAAAGGGGCATTTTGTGCAAAGATGGATATGATAAAGGACAAAAATGGTAGGGACCTAATTGAAGCAGAAAAGATCAAGAAGAGATGGTAAGAATATACAGAAGAATTATATCAGAAAGATCTGGATGTCCCTGATAACCAAGATAGCGTAGTTGCTGACCTGGAGCCAGACACCCTGGAAAGTGAAGTCAAGTGGGCCTTAGAAAGCACTGCAAACAACAAGGCCAGTGGAGGTGATGGCATTCCAATTGAACTCTTTAAAATCTTAAAAGAGGATGGTGTAAAGGTGCTGCATACGATATGCCAGCAAATTTGGAAAACCCAGCAGTGGCCAGAGGACTGGAAAAGATCGGTCTACATCCCAATCCCAAAGAAAGGAAACACCAAAGAATGCTCCATCACACAATTGCACTCATTTCACACGCTAGCAAGGTTATGCTCAAAATTCTACAAGGCAGGCTTCAGCAGTATGTGGAAAGAGAACTTCCAGAAGTACAAGCTGGATTTTGCAGGGGCAGAGGAACTAGAGATCAAATCGCCAACATGCGCTGGATTATGGAGAAAGCCAGAGAGTTCCAGAAAAACATCTACTTCTGCTTCATTGACTATGCCAAAGCCTTTGACTGTGTAGACCACAACAAACTATGGCAAGTCCTTAAAGGAATGGGAGTGCCTGACCACCTTATCTGTCTCCTAAGAAATCTATATGTGGGACAAGCAGCAACCATCAGAACTGGATATGGAACAACTGACTGGTTTAGAATTGGGAAAGGAGTATGACAAGGCTGTATACTGTCACATTGCCTATTTAACTTATATGCAGAATACATCATGAGAAAGGCAGGTCTGGAGGAATCACACAAGCCGGAATTAAGATTGCCGGAAGAAATATCAACAACCTCAGATACGCAGATGATACTACTCTGATAGCAGAAAGTGAGGAGGAATTAAAGAACCTCTTAATGAGGGTGAAAGAGGAGAGTGAAAAAAATGGGCTGAAGTTCAACATCAAAAAAACTAAGATCATGGCCACCGGTCCCATCACCTCCTGGCAAATAGAAGGGGAAGAAATGGAGGCAATGACAGAGTTTATTTTCTTGGGCTCCTTGATCACTGCAGATGGCGACTGCAGCAACGAAATAAAAAGATGCCTGCTTCTTGGGAGGAAAGCAATGACAAACCTAGATAGCATCCTAAAGAGCAGAGACATCACTTTGCCAACTAAGGTCAGTATAGTCAAAGCTATGGTTTTTCCAGTAGTGATGTATGAAAGTGAGAGCTGGACTATAAAGAAGGCTGATTGCCGCAGAATCAGTGCTTTTGAGCTGTGGTGCTGGAGGAGTCTTGAGAGTCCCCTGGACTGCAAAGAGATCAAACCTATCCATTCTGAAAGAAATCAATCCCGAATGTTCACTGGAAAGTTCAAGTCTTGACTAGGTAGTCAACATCTCTAGCCAAATGTTCAGTCAAGGACCTGGCCATCTAATAATACTTTGATTAGTAATGGTGGATTCCTTACCATACAGTTATCTTAGAAAGGACAAAATAAATCCCAAGTAGTATTAGTCTCTGGATCCCCAGTCATGTTAGATTAGCTAGGAGCATTTGAGAAGAAATTTATTTTATAGAAGATTATTTTCTAAGTCTCTACTCCAGGCCTGCAATCATTTTCCCTTCAAAGAACCATCTTTTTTAGCTGGCCATTATCAGTGAAGAGATAATAAACAGCATGGACCCACTAGCTAAGGGTCAAACACTTGTGCTTTCACTACTTTGACCTCCTTGCAACTTCCAGAAATCTGATAACAAAGCACTGCTAGCCTTCCGTGAATATACAGCAAGAGTGAACCAGGACAGAAAACTTTGGAAGAGCTATGTTTTAACTCAAAAGGAGTTACCACCACCACTTCTTTGGAAACTAATTCTACCTAAACAAGATGAATGTGTAGGAAATGACCTTTAACCCTGCCAATTCCCTGGGACACCATAAAAGTAACTGAACCATAGCTGATTACAGAAGTCAAATCTTTCTGAACAAGACATATATTCTATTCAGGAAGAAAGCAAGGGGATAACTGTGTGGTGGGCCCAATATGTCCTTTAAACACTGCACACTTGTTGTTGTTGTTGTTGTTGTTGTTTGAGTAATCACTTGGTTTTTCCTACTTTTATTTTAGTCTATTGTTGATTTATTTGGTTACAAGTTGTTATATTATGTTCGTTGTATTTTTGTTATTCAACTCTGCTGTTATTGTTATGTTGAGATTTTATGTTGCAAAGTGCCCAGAGTAGCCCTTAGGGCTAGATGGGTAGTATAAAAGTCAAATAAATAAATAAATAAATAAATAAATAAATAAATAAATAAATAAATAAATAAATAAATAAACACTGCCCCCTGACAATGTCTGACAATAAATGGATGGCTAATTTCAGTTCTTATAATACAGTAGCTTCATACCATCACCATGAAATGAACTCCACCATAAACCCAACTGTCATCCATGATAATATGGTTAGCTTTAAAGACACCTTGTTTCACTAGATGGGAAATCTGAATATTATAAACCAAGAGTGGAGGACCCATCCAGGTTCCCATCAGTTGAGGCCAGCATGTCCAGTGATCTAGGATGATGGGGGCGGCACTGGTACCAGCAGCAGAAAACTACGGAAGATTATTCAAATGCTTTGACTTCCCCCTTTGGCACGCAAATACTATGCTAGCATTCATCAAAAGCACAGATGAGCAAACTTGGCCCATTGACTCCATGAGGCTCTATAGGCCAAATGGAATCTTCTCCAACATTCCTTGTCAGAGTTTTGTGCTATTTGATCAGCCAGCAGAAGCAATACTTATTGAATATTTAGCCAGAGACAGAGTTTTCTTAAAACCAAACAGCTATATTACAAACTGTACAAAAATATATCACAGCATCCCAGAACTTATACAGTTCAATAGCATAACAGCATACATTACATTGACAAAATATATGGCAGAGAAACAAAGTGGATGCCTTACTCACAGAAGGCCCAATGAACAATGATTTACAGAACATTTTTATACATATGTCTGTCCAATCATAAATGACATTACCTCATAGCTATTGCAACCGCTTGCATCAGCCAAAATTCATTATGTTAATTCTTAACATCTGTACTCCATTAGAAAAAACTATCCATTGAGTCACGGTGACTTTGCACTTTTACAGACTCCATCTTTAAAAGCAAAGCAAAGTGTTCTGCTTATATACCGCCCCATACCACTTCAAGTAGTCTCTGGGCGGTTTACAATTTTAATTACAGTGTGCAGGCTACACATTGCCCCCCCCCAGCAACCTGGGTACTTAAATCAATTAAATACATATCAGATAGATAAATACATCGAACATCCTGTCTAATACATGTATTTCACTAACTAATATCTGACATTCCTACACGCGAAATAAAACAAATTAATTCTTGTAAAAAAAAAAACTTATACCCTCTAGGAGGGGTCAGCTCCTAATATTTGATGTCCTCTCAGCTGTTCTAAGAGTACCACCAGAGCCTCACAACTGTAAAATAGCTCCCTATTTATTTATTTATTTATTTTCAAATTTGTATACCACACCTATTTCCCGAACGGGAACTCAGGGCAGTTTACACAAGGATTAAAAAAATTAAAAACAATAACAGCAACATCCAAGACGGCGAACTAGTAATGGCAGGAGGCAGAGGAAGAAAAGAAAGAAAAAAACAATGTACCCCTAGCAGTTTCCGAAGGCGTCCGTAAATAGCCAGGTCTTCAAAGCTTTCTTGAAGGACGCCAACGAAGGAGCTTGCCATATCTCACTTGGCAGGGTGTTCCAGATAGCAGGACCAAAAACCGAGAAGGCCCGATTGTGGGTAGTTGCTTTACAGGCCTCCTTCAGCGTGGCAATCCAAAGCGAGAGGGCCAAGGAAGATCGGGTGGGTCGGGCCAGGTCTAATCGGCGGGAGATATGCTCTGCCAGATAGACAGGGGCCAAGCCATGGAGGGTTTTGTAAACCAAAACCAACACCTTGAACCTTATTCAGGAGGCAACGGGCAACCAGTGCAGGCGGGCCAGGATGGGAGTGATGTGGTCAAACTTACACGCACCAACCACCAACCTGGCCGCCGCATTCTGGACTCGCTGCAATCACCGAACAAGGTTCAAGGGGAGCCCCATGTAGAGGGTGTTGCAGTAATCCAACCTCGATATGACCAGTGCCTGTACCACTGTCCTCGGGGAATTCCCATCGAGGTACGGGCGAATCTGGGCAATAAGCCTAAGATGGTAATAGGCCGACCTGGTCACAGCAGCCACCTGGGAATCCAGGGATAAATCTGGATCCAGGACGATGCCCAGACTCCTCACTCTTTGCGCCAACTGGAGGGCGGACCCTCCCAGACTGGGAAGAGGGCCACTGTACCCCCCAGGCTTCCCCCAAAGAACAAAACCTTGGTCTTTCTAGGGTTGAGCCTCAGTCTGTGAGCCCTGGTCCAGTCCAAAACTGCGGCCAGGCAGCGATCAAGGGTCTGGACGGCCTCCACTGCACAGGTCGAAAAGGGAAAATAGAGCTGCGTGTCATCAGCATACTGATCACAGCAAACTCCATAACTCCGGAAGATCTCAGCCAGTGGCTTCATATGGATGTTAAAGAGCATGGGGGAGAGAGCTGACCCCTGAGGCACCCCACAAGAGAGTGTCCAGGGAGATGACAGATCACCCCCCAAGCTCACATGCTGGGTACGGCCCTCAAGGAAGGAGCGGAGCCAGACAAAGGCCAGACCCCCAATCCCCACCTCAGAAAGCTGCCCCAGGAGGATACCGTGGTCGACGGTATCAAAAGCCGCTGAATGGTCGAGAAGGACCAACAGGGTAGAGCAACCCCTTTCAGCCCTCCTCAGCAGATCATCGTGCAGAGCGACCAGTGCCGTCTCAGTCCCATGACGTGGCCTAAACCCAGATTGGAAAGGATCCAAGACATGGTTCTCCTACAGGAGCGTCTGGAGATGCAGGGCAGCAACCCGCTCAATCACCTTGTCCATAAAGGGAACATTGGCTTTATGGGAATATCGTCTACAGCCAAGCCAGGTCTTTTGATAATGGGCTTCACCACCGTCTCCTTCATCGACTGGGAAAAATCCCGTCTCTGAAGGATGCGGAGGCAATTAGTGAAGCCCATTCCGGCATGCTCCCTCCGGCGGTCTTGATCAGCCAGGAAGGGCAAGGGTTGAATGGAGAAGCCACAGGCCTGCAATGTCCCAGGGCCCTGGAGGCATCCACTGGTGAAACAGGCCCAAACTCAACGAACCGGGGTGACCCAGGTGGCAAGGCACTGGCCACAGCAGACGGTGGATCCATGCAACCGGCGTCCAGCTCGGAATGGATGGCCTCTATCTTAGATTTTTAAAAGGCTGCAAATGACTCACAAGTGAAATCACTAGGAGGACGCCCCGGCGGACAGGGATTGGTGAGGTCTCGAACCACCTGGAACAATTCCGCCTGACGGTTCGAGGCCTCACCAATTCTCAGGGAGACAAAAGATCTCCTTGCATCCCTGATCACTCGGGAATAGCGACCGGTCAACGCCTTAACCGCAGCCCAATTCAAAGCCCTCCAAGCCTTTCACCATCTGCTCTCTAGCCTCCTCCGCTCTTGCTTCATCACCCGCAACTCCATGGTAAACCACGGCAAGGAGTGGGCTCGGCATCGGATAAGGCGCTTGGGGGCGATCCAGTCAACTACCCCGGCCACATCCTCATACCACCTACCAACCAGGGAGTCAACTGGATCATCAACCAGTCTGCCCGTAAACCCCCGAAGGTCTCCGAGAGCCGCCCTGGGTCCAGGAGCCTCCAGGGGCAGGCCCGGATGGAAGGGCCCTGCTCCCCGCGGGCCGGGGTGGCGATTGACAGGGAAAAGGTCAGGAGATAGTGATCTGACCATGACACAGGTCGGGTGCACAACCTCCCGACCACCAGATCAATGCCCACAGATGTGGAGGCAAAAACCAGGTCCAATGTATATCCTCCCTTGTGAGTGGGACCGATGACAAACTGAGACAGGTTCATGGAGGCCATGGACTCCATGAACTCCAGAGCTATTCCCGAGAGTTCAGACGCGGCATGCACATTGAAGTCCCCAACCACCAACAGGCGGGGGGACCTCAAAAGTGCTGCCGAGATGAACTCGGAGAGCTCTGGAAGGGAGAGTATAGGGTCGCGGGGAGCACAGTATGCAAGCACAATCCCAAACCTGTCCCTCTGGCCCACCACTAGGTGAAGACATTCTAACCCCGGACTCATCAGCATCGCGGATCTGCTGACATAAAGGGATTCCCTATACACAATGGCCCCCCACCCCTCCGACCTGCCCAGATGCTGAACACAGTAACCCTGGGGGCGAAGAAGGGCAAGAGAAGCTCCCCCCCCGCCCACCCAGGTTTCTGTGAGAAAAGCCAGGTCGGCCCGCTCATCCACAATCTGGTCATGGATGACGGGGATCTTATTATGCACTGACCTGGCATTAATCAGCAAACAGGACAGGACGGAGGGTACAAGGGGGCTCACGTTTCCCCTTCTCTCTAAATCCTGTTGCAGTTCTCTTGGCAGCGGAGAAAAATGGATTTTCTCAGGAAAGGATATTGCTGCAAACTATTCCTGCTGTAATGTAAAATATCTGTGAGTATTTTGTGTTTTCTAATGTGCAACTGAGGACTATTAACTTTATACAATACTTTCTCTTCATTTGTTGATACAGACCAATTTAGTTGCTCCCTCGCTATCCCTCCAGTCTACCCTGATGCAAGATGGAATATCCAGGTGGACAAATTAACGAGAGCACTGTAAGGAAGTTAGGGATTATGGGTCATAGAGTCTCAAGCTGTGATATTAAAAGCACTTTCCCCCTTGCAGTAGAAATGTTATCTAAGGTATGCAGAAATTAAACATAAAGCTTCCAGAAGCAAGTAAGAGAGCTACCATTGGATAATCCATATCATGTGTGATCCATCGCTGCAAAACTGCTGAAGAAGAAGAGAGAAGCAATAGTCATTATTGTATACTTGAAACTGCTTTTAGCAATGCTGCCTAATTAGTTAGTTAGAGTCAGGGTTATTTAGCATAGTCAAAATGGAACTTTGTAAAGAGATGGAGAGAATAACATAGCTTTTATTATTTTGCTAGGCAAATAAATCCATGCCTTGAATCTATTAAGATTTTTGATGATTTTGAATCCTTTTTCACTATTGTTTCATTTTCTTTTTAGTTTAGGAATAAAGATCCATATTATTTTTAAGTGATGAGATCCTATGCTCTTTAAGAGGTAAGAACCCATGGTGAATCTGTTTTTGGTTGCTATCGAAATGTTTTTCCTGAGACGGAACAAACTCTCTGCTTGCTAAACTTCAGGTAGTGTTAATCAATGCAGATTTACCTCGCAAGCACCACACCACCCTCTGTGCCCAGGCAGGTTTCCATAACCCAGG
Organism: Phrynocephalus forsythii; assembly: GCA_029282475.1. Lineage (NCBI taxonomy): Eukaryota > Metazoa > Chordata > Lepidosauria > Squamata > Agamidae > Phrynocephalus > Phrynocephalus forsythii. Next base: position 44,672,751 of record JAPFRF010000009.1, on the reverse strand, counting down.
CCAGATCTGCAACCTCATCCAGGATAAAACCTTGGACAAGTTGAGCTTTATTTAGAGCTTCATCTGGTGTTGCTAAATGCCTTAATGTGGCATTTAGCAATATCAAGGACTGAGTGGAGGGTTAGCTAAGCAGGTTACCTTGCACTGGGCAGCTGGTAGAGTTGCTAGAGCAGGGAACAGCCTTCAGATATCTGTCACCCATTCTGCTAGATTTGAAAGTTCCCTTAGCAACATAATACCTTCCTCTACCCATCACTATCTCGATGTTACTCATATCTAGTTTTCATCAACTGCAATTAGTATGGGGATGAACAATGCCAGTGACAGTAATTAATCAACATCTGGATGGTCATTCTCTTAAAATATCTTGAGGGCCATTCCCTTAAAATAACAGCCTAGGGAAGTGGTGGTGAACCTTTGGCACTCCAGATGTTACCCATTTTGGTTCAGTCTATTCAGGAAGAGAACTTCGGGAAGCTCCCCAACTGCTCCATCTTGTCATTCAAACAATAAAATCTACCATGGCCTCCTCAGGTATCAATGACTGTATAGGGCTAATATTTCTGTTGTTATATGTAGACTGCCACCAAGAAATCAGAAGGAGACTGAGATTCAAAACAGCAGTCATTAGAAAAGATCATCAAGTATAAGGATGTGTCACTGGGGTCACTTGTATTTACAACCACTATGTATTGGTGTGAAAGCTAGATATTTATTTATTTATTTATTTATTTATTTATTTATTTATTTATTTATTTATTTATTTATTTTTTATTTTTAAATTTGTATACCTCACCGATTTTCCCAATGGGAACTTTGGGCAGTTTACAAATAGAACAACATAAACCGATTAAAAAACCACAATTCAATTCAAATAGTAAACAACGGAAAGTGGGGGGGGGGAGAAAAGAAACCAGCAAGGGCACAGAACAGATAGTAACAATAAACAAATCACAAAAAGCATGAGACAAAACATTAGCAATTGCTGTAAGCTTCATTAAACAGCCAGGTTTTCAAAGCTTTCTTGAAGGCTGTAAGGCAGTGGTCCCCAACCCCCAGGCCGCGGACCGGTGCCGGTCCGTGGACCGGTTGGCACCGGGCCGCCTGGGGAGGCCGGGGAGGCTCCTCCCCTTTTCCTCCGCCGCCTTCCTCCTCCTCCTCTTCTGTCCCGCGGGCAGCCGGAGGAGGAGTCGCCGCCCGCGGGCACGGCGCACGGGCGGGGGTGGGGGAGCCCGGGCTCCTGGGCGGGCGGGCCCCGCCTCCTCCTTCTGTCGGCGGCCGCGGCGGCCACGGCGGCCACGGCAGCCGCCCGGGTTCGGCCGCGACTCCGCGGTGGGCGGCGGGGCACCCCGCCGCCGCCGCGGCCGGCTCGGGCGTCCCGGTGGCGCCCTCGGGCCGGAGACGCCACCCCCACCGGCCTCCCTCCCCCCCCCTCCCGCCGCCCGCCCGAAGGCCGCAGCCGGAGGCAAGCGGCGCGGCGCAGAGGTGCCCCACCGAGGCGGGCGCCCCGCCGCCCGCCGCGGAGCCACAGCCGCCGGCCGCGGGCGCCCCGCCGCCGCCGTGGAGCCACAGCTGAACCCGGGCGGCTGCCGTGGCCGGCGGCGCCGCGCCCGCCTCGGTTGGGGCACCTCTGCGGCGCCGCTTGCCTCCGGCCACCGACTGGAGGAGGAGGCGGGGGCCCGCCCGCCTAGGAGCCCCGGGCTTCCCCGCCCGTGCGCGCAGGGGGAGCGCCACGCCCGCCGCCCCAGCCAGCAAGCGCCGCTGCCGCCACCGCCGCCGCTGCTCCGCCGCTGCCGCCGCTCCCGTGACCCCACCAAGGTACACACCCCAAGCCCCCCCGCACCTCCCCCCCCCCCCCCTCCCCCCCCCCCCCCCCCACACCCTCCCACGACTCCCCGCCATCACCGCCGCCGGTGCGACCCCCAATCGCGCCGCGCCGCCACTGCAACCCCGCCATCGCGCCCGCCCCGCCATCGCCGCCGCCGCCGCCGCCGCGACTCCCCCCCGCAAGTGGGCCAGGGAAAAATAATCAAACATTTACCGGGCCCCGGTGATAAAAAGGTTGGGGAGCACTGCTGTAAGGGATTAAGCCAGTGGGATCTTGCTGGGCAGTTTGTTCCATACAGCTGGGCCTACCACTGAGAAGGCCCGGTTGTGTGTAATAGTACAGTAACCCCCATCTATCGCTGGGGTTAGGGACCGACCTGACCCGCGATCATTGAAAATCCACAATATGCGGATGCAGGTCGGGTTGGGCCTGGGGGGGCATGATTTTAAACATTGTTCCCAGCTTCCCAGCATGGGGGGGTGAGGGGGAGTGGTGCGCAATGTTTAAAAATGACTTTCTGCCACAGAGCCAATGTTTAAAAGGCTTTCAGCCACAGAGCCAAGCACCATATTTCAGCCACAGAGCCAAGCACCATATTCTCAGCTAAGCATTTTCTCGGCTTCAGAGCACTGCTGTGAAAATGCGACACATGGTCCATCTATTGGAATGTCGCCAGTCTGCACATGGCTCTGTGGCTAAAAGCCTTTTAAACCTTGTGCACCACTTCCCAGCATCCTGGGAGTGCAGGGAAGTAGCGTGCGATGTTTAAAAATGACTTTCTGCCACAGAGCCAAGCACTTGGCTCCACAGCAGAAAGCCTTTTAAACATTGTGCATGGTTTCCCAGCACCCAGGGGGTGGGGAGAAGCGGTGCACGATGTCTCCAGGGAGGCAAGCCCCAGCCTCCAGCTGATTGGCACGGGTGAGGGATAAAAACCTTTTGTTTCCCCACCTCAGCACCGATCAGCTGGAGCCTGGGTCTTGGGGAAGGGAAGGAGGTTTAAAAAGCCCTGGCTTTTAAAACCTCCCCCCTCCCTCAAGCCCTTTCGGGGTACTGCGGTCCCATGATATAGCGGGACTGCAGTATATGAACCGTGAAAGGGCAGGGGACCACTGTAATCAAAGAAGACAAGGAAAATGATTTGTTTGAAATATGGTGCTAGAGAAGAGCTTTACAAATACCTGGACTGTGAGAAAGACAAACAAGTGGCTTCTAGATCAAGTCAAAACTGAACTGTCTCTGGGGGCAAAACTGCTGAAACTGCTTTGCGCACATGATGAGATGGCAAGATTCTCTGGAAAAGACAATCATGCCAGGAAGGGTGGAAAGTGGCAGTCAAAGAGGAAGACCACATTTGAGATGGTTCGACTCCTGAAAGGACCTACAGGCTTGTATTTTCAGAAGCTGAGCTGAACTGTTGGAAGACAGGACATTTTGGAGATCTCTCATTAATAGGGTCACCATGAAATAGAAGTGACTTGACCGCATAGAAGAAGAAATGTAAAAACAACCCTATTGCTGATGCTTTTCCTCCTTTGTTATAATGCTTTTGTGCTTTGAGTAGATTGTGCAAGTAGTTTTTTTAAAGGGAAATATCTTTCTGCTTTCAAATCTTACCACAAAGAAACATCATGCAGTTGAATTCTCCTTTTTATGAAGCTGCAGAAGGCACAGAAGCTTTGCTTAGAAAATGAGTTGGCAATCCAAATTCTACCAAGAAATGTATTCCCTAAAACCAACAGAGTTGAAGCAGTCAGTGAGATGAGCTTTCTTGTATTTTGACAAGTGTGTTATGGTTCAATTTTTCGCTTTTCAGTGCTAATCACAAAAAAATCTGAACTAGTTTTCCATAAATCTCTGTAGAAAAATACCTCTCAAGTATGTGCTGAAGTGTTTTGTAACTACTGAAGCACTCAAGTCACCGTCTGTCACTCAGAGTGGCACACAGCAATTTAAAATTACTGAAGCTCTTAAATTAAGTGCTTAAATTTAAAGGTGATCACCACTCTGGGTGTATGAACTGCAGAGCTATTTGAGCAATGAAGCACTTCAATTTTCTTTAAGCAGGCCATTTTGGGGGAGTGATAAGGAACCCTTGATTACCTGGAATGCACTGATTTCAAAGTTCCCAATTTATTTCTACAAGCATATCTGTTTGGGTGCAGTGTTATCCCCAGGCAAACTGACTTAGACTTCTTGAATTCTGACTTGTGTTTTCTTTTCTATGAGCAAATGGCATCCCGGAATCTAAGATTCTGCAAAGTTTATTCTAAAGTAGACTAAGAAGAAGAAGTAACTGAGTCTGTTCTGGTTTGGTGTCAGTTTTGCTGTTTTCTTTGAACAGTGCTGTTCTGCAATATTTGGGGGACATGTCATCTGCTTTGCTTTCATGTCCTAATAGCTAAATCTGTCCAAGATTATTTTGGCCACTATAAATTGTCAGATCTCCTTTGAAAGAATCCAAAATGGTCTGATGCAGCATAAATAAATTAGAGATTCTGATAAAAATGTGGCACAGCCATAATTTAAACACTAAAATCCAGAACTGGGAACTAATTTGGTGAGAGTAGTGGATTTGGGCTGGAGATGTAATATGTATAATATATAATCATGAGAGACCTTAGTGTAGCCACCATATTCTCAGCTAAGCATTTTCTCGGCTTCAGAGCACTGCTGTGAAAATGCGACACATGGTCCATCTATAGGCATGTTGCCACTCTGAACTAACTCAAGAATGGATGGGGCTTTGCAACAACAAGGAGTCTGGTGTAGAAATCAGAATACTGTATAAGGAAGGACATAGTAAAATTGTCAGATGCAATGAAAGCAAAGATAAAACAGTATAGTGGCTTAAGAGACAGAGATTGATGACAAGTACTAGATATAAATCCAGTACATGCCAGTAAAAAGATGCTATATTAAAAGTTGCAGCTAAATGGTATTTAAGATATATCTCAGCACATAGCATCTTCTTATTTACTGTGCTTTTAGAGCTTTTTCCAGGTGCTGTCATTAATTTCTTTGCTCCTATCAAACCATGTTTTATTTCGTGAAGAGAAAGTACGTCATTGGTATCTCACCCAAATGGACACAGGCATCAGAGGTTGTTTACAGTCTATAGCTAGGACATACTATATTTTTGGATAACAGCCTCCAGAATCCATCAGCCTATATGGCTAATATCTATGTTGGAGGATCCTGGCAGATTTTAGTACTTTTTTGAATTCCCAAAAAGTAACTTTTCTAAGCTCTGGATCTGACAATGTGCACAGGAACTGTTTCTAATAATCCTGCTGTTCCTTCCCATCATGGGTTGTGAGCATAACTTGTTTCGCACCAGTTAATTTTGCCCATCATTTTGTACACCTCCAGAGTCTGTGTGCATGTAACTTGTTAAGAATCAGATCAAAGTCTAATATACTTTTGTAATTTTAGGATGTCCAGAATCCATAGACACAGTATCTGAAATCATGATCCCAGCAAATTGTTTCATTTCTCTCAACTTTGAAATTATTCAGACAGTTATGCTGCAGCCGGATCTAGATCTGTATTTTGACTTCCTGCCTTCTTCTTCCCATTTCTTAGCATTTGTCCCACTTGGTGGTGGGGGTTCACTGTTCTGGTTTTGCCTTCCACTTGGCACAGTCACAGGTGAGGTCCGGGTGAACCTGGGACAACTTCATGTCATTGTCAAGTGTCCATCCAGCGCTGTTTTGGTTGTCCCTTCAGTCGGGATCTGTTGAGTTCCAGGGTGAGACCCTTTTTGGCCAGTTTCTTCATCAGCATGCAATATATGTCCATACCAACATAGTTGGGTTTCAGCCTTCTTGTTGGCAGCTGGTGTGATGCTGTATTTAGATTGGAAGGCATCATTGCACATATGATCGTTTTGTGTGAGGCTAGAGGTCCATCGCAGCATTTTTGTCTCCATGACATCAAGGCGATGTTCAATCTCTTTAGTCACCAGCCAGCATTCCACCCCATAGAGGACAACAGGTTGTACAATGTTGCGATAGATCATGGACTTTAAATGGTCACTGATCATTTTGACACACATGATGCTTGATGTTGCATGCCATTTTAGCCAGGAACTGTTGATCCTTGATGTGACTTAGTGATTCAAACTCCCATTGACTGTGGCTTTGAAACCAAGGTATTTGAACTCCTCAGGTCTCAGCAGGTTAATACCATCAATTTGGAGTGTACCATTTTCATTTAGGTCAGTCGTCAGATATTCATTCCATCTTCCTCACATTCAGGCACAGGGCAAACCTTACCAGATGATAACTCCATGCTTGGGCTTGGTGCTGAAGATTTGCCTTATTCTTGATGCAATCATGACATCATCAGTGTAAAAGAGTATCCAAGGCACTGGATTCTACAGCTCATGAGTGACTTCATCCATAAGCAGAATGGGAAGAAGTGGGGAGAGTGTCAGTCCTTGATGTATCCCAACTGCGATATGAAAATCTGTCGACGGACTAGCAGCAGCCTACACACAGCTCTTCGGTGACTCATAGAGCTGTTTGACCTAACTAACAAGTTCCTCTAAGACTCCATGATGTCACAGTGCACACCATGATTTCATGTGAGACTTGACTGAAAGCTTTCTCAAGGTCAAAGAATGGTGCATGCACTGGTTTCGTTTCTCCCAGTGTTTTTCAAATAGTAGCCAGGCAGCATGGATTGCATCTATTGTTCTGCAGTTCTTGACAAAGTCAGCTTGATTGACACTTAGTGCAGATTCGTGAGTCAATGACTCACTCAAAAAATTTAAGAGCATGTACAAGTAATCTAATCAGTCTGTAGTTGGTGCATTCAGCAGGGTTCCCCTTCTTTTTCTAGCAAGCATCAAGACCTCGAGCTTGAACCAGGACATCACAGGTAGCCAGTGCAGGTGAGCAAAAACTGGGGAGATATGATTACATTTTTGAGAAGGGCATTTAGTTTCAGAAGGGGTCCAGTTCTGAAATGAAACATGTCAGCACAGCTACCTTGTGGAACCAGCACCCACCATTCAGAGTGAAATCAACCACTGAGTTACCTCCCTTTGGGTTATGCGGGGTGAAACTCCAATCAGGAAGCAGCCTCTGACACATCATCTTTCCTCCTCCCTGGCACTAGCCAATTAGGTGCTGTGCAAGATCATTCATAATCCCCCCTCCCTGTCTGATTGGCCAACACCAAGAAGAAAGAAAGATGATGCATCAGAGGCTGTTTCCTGATTGGAATTTCACCCCACACAACCCAAAGGAAGGTAACTCAGTGGTTGATTTCGTTCTGAAGGGTGGGTGCCGATTCCAAACAGGAGCTGTGCTGCGATGTTTCATTTCAAAACCAGAGCCCTACCGAAATGAAACATTAAATTTCCTCATACCTGCCACCAAGCCTAGCAGCCCTATTCCCAATCTGCTACAGTTTCTGAGTCAACTCTCTGAGTGGCATCTTGAAAACCAATGGTTTTATTTAAGTGTGAACTCTTATGGATTCCAACTGATGTCCTCAAATACATGGATATTGCTGAGGAAGAGGACTGTAATCCATGATCGCTCACTGTAAAATAAAGCTGTTAGCCTCTAAAGTGCCACAAATCTTTCATTTTCAATTCTGTTATAGCTATTAAAAGCTGTACAGCATGCATTTAGTTAATGACTCAGATAAAACACTGTTCTTAAGATAAAAACTTTTCTACTTTCTTGGAGCAATCTGAATTTGAGAAATCCTTAAGATTTCTCCTGAGTTCTTGAGGTTAGCTCAAACCTATTGCACTAGGACAAGACATTGTCATCTCCCAGGGTTTGTTCATTCAGTCATCCTTCCCTTCCTTCTTCATTCCTTCTTTCCTTCCACAGAACAAAGCCTACAGTACATGCAGTCTACTACAGTATTGTTTATCTAACTGATTTCAGTCATTTGCATGCTCAGGGTTTTGTTTTGTTTTGCTTTGAAAACGCTTTTCAGTGTAAAAAGTCCAAGTAAAAGGTACTCACACATGGTGAAGATGCTTCAGTATTAACTACAGCAGGCATTCAATCTTGCTGTGTCCAAGTTCATTTCAGGTCATTTATATCCCCCCCCCCCGTTTGAATTCACAATATTCATAGGTCTGAATTGAATATTAGGTTGCATTTGATCAGCTCCACAATTCGCCCCTCTTATTATGACTGCTTATTTCTCACTGCTCTTTTCCTTCTACAGTTTCTCAAAGACTAGACATGCCTAACGAAAATAATTGCCCACGGCAAATTTGTTCTTTTGTATTGAAGCATTAATTTAGAATTTTAAAAGTCCTTGGGCAAAATTGAAAGCCACACAGTGTTCGTCTTTCATGGCATTCAGCTTCCTCTAACCAGCTCCTAATCCTAGATATACTGTTTCCTTTCATGAGGTACTTTGCCAATTGCTTTTGAAACTCTCAAACTGTATTGAACAGCTGGTTGTTTATTCACTGTTGACATATCTATAGAATTATTTCATTTGAATCCATCACAACCTGTGAAGACAATTGCTTTTATATCATGGTGTCTAAGATTACTTACCTAAAGAATTCCCAGTCTAATTAGATTAATGTTCCCCCGCATTCTCTCCTCTCTTGCTGAAATTTGGTTTTAAGGAACAGTAAAGCAGGAAAAATACACAATGCATTGGCTAAACCCAAAATGCATCCATGTGAGTCATACCAACTCTCAACACTCATGCTTTAACACTGAGAACTTGCAAATGTGCCAGTATCAAGACAGTGGTATGAGCCCCTAATTAGTATTTTAGACAGTTCAGAACAGGACTGGACGTCTTTGCCCTCCTCCTCCAGTGTCTTTGAAAGGAAACATGAATCAAAACTACAATCCCATTTTAATCAAATTGTGTGGATTATCTGCTGTAGATCTAAAGAATGAAGGTTAAAGAGCCCACACAATGGAAATATTTACAGATTAATCTGACAGTGAAAGAAGAAAGTTGTAATTAATAAAATGAAATGAAATCTCGCTGTGGTAATCAGGAAAGGTTTTGAATAGGGCATGAAGATTACAGCAACTGAAAGACTACTAAGGGCTGGAATAATGTTAATCGTCTGAGCCATTTGAACAGTTGCAGTTCTATCTATGATGCGTTCATGACTTGCTTCTACGCAACTTGAAAGCTACTGATAATCAGAGAGGGGAGGCATTTTCCCTCCCTCCTTTAAATCAGGACTGGACGCTTTCAGCAGTTCTGGGTGGGTGGGTGGGGGAAATTCATGCCTCTGTACAATTTAGTGGTTGCCAAAATGCCTCACCAAAATGAAACCAAAGGAGTCCATTATTCCACCTTATTGAGTATTTGGTGGAATAAAGATTATTCTAAGGCAGTGGTTCCCAATCAGGGGGTCGGGACCCCTTTGGGGGTTGAACGACCATTTCACAGGGGTCACCAAGAGCCAGTGAAGAAAAAGGAACAAACAGCTTAGGTCTGGAGGAGGAAGGGTAGGAAGGGGGGGGACAGTGAGTTACAGCTTGATAGGTTGGAGGTGATGTCAGTCAATGGCATCAAAGGCTACGATTGGCTGAGGGTGCCTGTAGAAGGAAGTTCTCTATGGCACTGTGGCAGTGGCCTGCCAACGGGGGCTTGTGGCCTCTTCCAAGCAGGCCAAGGGGTCACCATAACATGAGGGACTGTATTAAAGGGTCGCAGCATTAGGAAGGTTGAGAACCACTGTTCAAAGGGCTACCAGGAGCTGCAACTCACTCCTGGTGAATATGCAAAAGGTGTACAAAAGAGTGTATATAAACAATGAAGTGACTGTGGTAATAATAATAATAATAATAACAAGCATCTACAGTGAATAGTACTGTTGTGCTATATTTCTCTCACATTTTTTTCTTGTTCTCTTTCAGTTTGACCAAAAAAAAAAAAAAAAAAGGAATCCTTTGGAAACTAATCCCAAAGGGGTATATTTTCGGAGAATTTCTCAATGAGTAAGGATCACTTAGCATTTTTTGCTTGCCTTATTTAAGAGATAGCTAAACAGCATGTGTGAACATCCTTTCTTTCATGGCACACTAATTTCTGTGGTAGCTAGCAATTGCCCCTGCTTCCCACACTTTTGTTCAAGCTCACGTAACTCCTTCTGGAGGACTATTTTGAGGGTAGAAATTATAAACAAATGAACTTCCAAAATGGTCAAAAGACATGTAACAAAAAGAAAGAAAATGAGCGGAGTGTCTGTGTGTATGAATGCATCCCTTCAGCCCCTTTGTGACATTATGCTGAGCACAAATACATCACTCAAAGAAATTCTGAACATAAAAAGTATGGATGTTACTTTCTATCCCAGTGATTTTTGACATTTTAGCATGGCAAGGCATCCCTCCAGGATTGCCATAGAGACTGAGAGATTTCTCACCACAGCATCTGGAAGAAATGCTGAGCATCGTCCCCCCCCCCAATATTCTAGATTCCTGTGCAAGACTGATAGTCCTGTACTCTTTGTACCAAGTATTATCCCCCTGCAGAATTAACTGTTGTCAATATTTGGCTCTTAGCCCTGTGGCTTTTGTCACTTTCAAGTGCATACACTGGTCAGTATCAAACAGCTATGCTGAAGATGCTGAAATTGACAAGTAGTGTCAAGAAGAAATCCCGCAGAGAATGACGTCAGTTCCAGTGCAGGAGAAAGGATTTGTCATCAGCTTAGAACAGCAGAGCTAAGATGATCATTGAGTCCCACCCGTATCAAGGAGGCGCAGGAAGGAACCAAACCCCCCAGCCTCTGGCTCAGCAGCCACATCTAAGCCGCCAAGCTGTTATTTTCAGTATTTCATGGGAAGAAACTGGAGTAATTTTACTCACTGGAAAATCATGGGGAAAGCAAGGACAAGAAAGCCCTGTAGAAAACTATGGAGCTGAGAACTTTTTGGATTCATAAGCTTCTTTTCAAGGGTCTTCAGAATAAGGTGGGGAAACTTCCTTCAAGAAGAAATAAAAATTGGGTGGGGCAGCAAAGCAGGCATAATTTGACACAGCACTAATTCTACTAAGCTGGAGACAGCGCTACTCCTCTTTAGACCTACTCTATAACTTATAGGGAAGCAGTGGTATCAGAGGTATCTGCACAGACACTAAATGCAACCACATGAGAATATGAAAAGTCCTCAAGAAGTTGCTTAACCCTGGGGAATGGCAACAACTGCTGAGCCGAACAAGTTTAGGAGATATTTTTCTGGGCAATATTTTCTGAGAAATATCATCATCATCATCATCATCATCATCATCATCATCATCACGATCAACAACAACATCAACATAATCATCATCATCATCATCATCATCATCATCAACAACAACAACAACAACAACAACAACAACAACAACAACAACAACAACAACATGCTCTCTAATTTTCAGCCATGCTGCATGGGGCTCTGTCCCCTATGTGAATGAACTCCCCTCCACCACATGGGTCTGAAATGACTTAAATAAAAACAGTTACTTTCTGGTCTGGTAAACACACCCTAGAAATGCATAGAATTACATATTCTGAGGGGTTTTTTTTTGTTTAATGTTTTCAGGCAGAAAATAAATGAATCAGTGGATATTGATGCTGCTGATAGGAGAACCCTGCTATTCACAAGAAATGCAGCTATATGCAATGGGCCTCTGGATATTGTCCATTCCCTTTGTGGACAGAGAAATCAGAGTGACTATTTTATTAAAACTCCTTTAATAACCTTTTTGTAACCTTAAAGAAAACTTCTTAAATGCATTTATAAATAATTTCAGAAGCATATTATGAAGCTGCTTCCATATTTACTTCAAGACTCTACCCCAGGTATGGAAAAGTAATTGAAAAATAACAGAACGAGTTACTTTCAAAGCAGAACACCACCACTAAGCACAAATTACTTTTATGACATAACGTTCCAAGCTCTGAACATGCCCCTCTAGGCAACTGGGAGGAACAGCAGGATTCAGTGATAGTAATCTTACTGGCATGGCATTGGCAACATCAGTGGTTTCAAAAAATAAGGGAAGATGGCAGGTTGTAATATCTATTGCAATTATAGACACCAGACATGCAGGAGGCCAAATTTGATGACCATGGTCTGAATCAACTGTTGTTGTTGTTGTTGTTGTTGTTGTTGTTGTTGTTGTTGTTACTGCTTATTAACAGCCCCCTGGGCAGATGGTTGTGTAATGAAAAACTAACTGTGCATCTGAAGTCTTCTTTCCCAGAGCTATTTCCTGAGGATTTCTAATAAAGAGGCAGAGAGGTATACAACAGCCCAGTCTTTCACCTGACTGAATGGAAATTTTCCCTTCCTTATGAGCAAGCTGGTGAGAAAGGGCAAAACACAATGGAGATCAAAAGATGAAAGGACATTTGGGAGTTCTAACACCTTAGAAGCGTGACACAAGGTGCCCATAAGTTACAGTTGCTTTCTTAGAAAGAGCATATTTCATAATACTCAATGCTGCGCACTGAGTTGACACAGACAAAGAAGAGCTTAGGTTCAAGGTTCTTGCCCTGAACTCATCACCTGCATTCACACGACCCCTAAGATCCGCTGCCCACTTAAATTCGGACCAGAGATCTTGGGGGTTTGTCGCTGTTCCTGTGTTCCCACCTCCTCCGTACTCCCTGGCTCCTGTCTGCGTGAGGGGAGGGAGGGGAAAAAAGGAGAAAAGAATGCCTGCTCACCTCCGTTCTGCCATCTCATTCCAGTCTCTTAGTATCTCTTAAAGGGGCGGGGGGCAAAACAACAACAAACAGAAGCGAGGATAGCCCGGCACTCACTAAGTTACATCCGCATCAGGAATTTTTCACCCTTGGAGAGCAGGTACTTGAAAGGTGCGCTGGGACGCACTTAGGTGGGCGTGGTCACACTTAATTTGTTGTAAACTCCGAAGCTGGTGGGGAAACAATTTTAAGCTCCGGATCTGGGAGCCATTTGCCACGGATTTTAGGGGTCATGTGAAAAGGCCCAGAGAAAAAGAGGAAGGAAGCTCATACAATATTTTTGTCCTATATTGTTGCAGAACTAGTACTGATTTATCTATTGTATTATAATTGTAAATTAATAATAAAAAGATGAATTAATACAGATAGGAGAAATATTAACATAATTGATGGGTTTCTCGGTCACGGATTTAATACATTTTGTTCCTCTGTTTACTCCCTCCATCATGTCTGTTTTCTCTGCTTAGTAGAACTTCAAAAATTTATGTTGTATACATATAAAGTGGTCTAATATATTAACTCTTCCAGTCACATTCACACAAAAAAATCAATTAAAATGTTGAGCAATGTGCATTACCAAAGGAAAGCAATTTCAAGAGGAGCTTAAATTACCTTTGTTAGCAAATGGCCATTTATTTCCATTTATTTCCTCCTCCATTGCCCAAAGCCATCAGAAGCAAATTACAACATGCCCTGCCCTTGCTACATTCCTTTGTTTTAGCTACATTGGTGTTGCTTTGCCTACTTTAGATCACAGCTCTCCATTATAAATTCTTACTTTTACTGAAACGATGGAAATCAGTTCAGAAGGAAGATGGAAATCTGTTCAGAAATTAATGTTCAGAAGGACTGATGAGTTACTATCCAGGAGGATCCCATGATATTTTGCAGTCTGAGTTAAAGAACAAGTTGGAACCATCTCCATTTCATTGCTGACCTTGTTGGTGGCCTGCTATCTTTTAGCTTTTAGCTTTTACCTTTTTTTAGTTTTTGCGTTGTTAGCCGCCCAGAGTTCCCGTTGGGAAGATGGAGCGGGATATAAGCACTTAAATAAATAAATAAATAAATAAATAAATACAAGCAAAGGTCAACCCAATTGTCTTGCTTTCTGTGTAGTAGTACCAGTGAGGCAATAGCTAGTCCCTGTATACAGGCAGCCTTGGTCAGGCTGTAGACAGGATTGCCTCAAGTCAAATTCTGTGGGACATCAGGAAACGAGTACAGTAATTAGAAGTCCAAGGAGCAAAAAGGATTGTTAGGACAGGGTCTTTCCATAAGCCAGAGCCTTACTGGGTCAACAAAACAATTAGGGAACAGCCAGAGAGGTATGATAAAGCAGGTTAGTCATGTTTTCTAAACGCTTAGCAGTCCAAGAACTAATGAGCAAGGCCAGCAGAAGCACACACAGTTCCTCAGCACTGCATGGGTGTTTGGGTTGTTTTTATATGTTTGCAACATGGAACTGGCATTAATCACAAGAGCTGCCACTAATCTATTACTCATGGCAGCTGGCATGTTTTCCATACAGATGCTGACTTTGCCTTGGCTGGACCTTGCTCCTTCTACAGCAGTGGTGTCCAAACTTTGGCCTTCCAGATGTTTTGGAACACAACTCCCACAGCCCTTTGTCATTGGCAATACAGACCAATGTATTGTGGTCCAAAACACCTGGAGGGCCAAAGTTTGGACACTCCTACACTGTCTAGAGCAGGGGTCCTCAAAGTTTTCAAACAGCGGGCCGGTCCACCATGCCCCAGACACCACTGGGGGCCGGACCACAGTCCAAAAAAAAAAAAGAAAAAAAAGAAAAAGAAAGAAAGAAAGAAAGAAAGGCCAACATGGAAAAAAGGGGGAGGGAGTGGGGGACCTTGTCGTAGCCCTCCCACTTTGAATGCCCCACTAGCCAGTACAGTATGCTAAATCAGCATGCTGATCATCTGGGTGGTAGTTGGGGGTGGGTGGGAGAAGCGACATAGCCCATTGCTTTGAACTGCCTCAGCAATAGAAGCAGCTGCAGAGGCTGGCTTGCTTGCAAAGCAGGGGGTAGGTGGGGGGGTTGCAATTTGTCCCAGGGGGCGGATTTAGGACCTTGGGGGGCCGCATCCGGCCCCGGGGCCTTAGGTTGAGGACCCCTGGTCTAGAGTTTGAGGGGAGGGGGATCTTCCTCTGAAATGTCATCTGTGTCTAGAGGGAGTCAGTCCTCTCTGGCCAGGCCATGTTCTGCTTGGGGTGACCCTTAGCACGGATTGCCAGCCAGGAAACAGAGTAGGGCTCCCTGAATTTTACCATAAGTGAAAGACAGGGAAGTAAGCAAAGCTTCAGGAAAGGAAGACATAGGAAAAAGCAAAAACCTTCATCTCAGCATCTATGATTACACTCATGTGCAGTTCTTCTACAATGCACACCAACCAGATGTGATTAAAAATAACTCACTTCCAATACTATCCTATAAAAGCAGGGGTTGGTTCATTGTGAGCTCTAAATATTGTTGCATGCTGCTCCCATCCACTCTAGCCAGTACAACAAATGTTGAGATTCAAATGGAAATTCAGCAACATTTGGTGGATCTTAGGTTGCCCATCACCCCATAAAGCAAACCTTTGTTGGAGTTCTTGCAGTCTTATATACTTACTGCCTTTGGTAGGTGTGGCTGGGAGTGACCTTTCTGGCCTGGGGCGACTGACAATCTATCTAGAACTAGCCAACCATTCCTTCCCTTCCTCTGAATTCAAAGAGAGTCACACCTCTTTGCTAAAAGCTTCTTTCATGCAGTTAGTCTGTTGAGTCCTACTGCTCAAAGTAGTCATGTTTTCAGCTTGCTGCTATCTTCTCTTTACTGTAACTAAATGAAACATTTTTATTCATTGCTCCTACTAACGTCTCCAAGTTATTCTGACTGCAGGTGCCAGCCAATGAGAAATCCCTGATGTACTGATCTAGAGAACCTGAAGCTGTTCTGCTCTGTGCATCTCTGCATTTCTGGTGTTCAGTTAGAGAGATTTTATCCACATTAAGATCTCTGTAATAAATTCTGCATACAAATCATTTGTAGCAAGAAATTCTGAATCTCCAAGGAGTCCATAACAGATTTTTTTTTTTTTACTTCATGATGCACTCAGATGCAACACACAAGAAAACATCTCCACATCCCTGGATATATACGACTCTTAACTTTTGTAGGCTAATGTTAGTATGCACTTTCTAGGTCAGTGATGGCGAACCTATGGCATGAGTGCCAAAGGTGGCACTCGGAGCCCTTTCTGTGGGCACCCAACATCGTCCCTTCATAGCCACCTGTATACAGGTTAAATTACTGTATTGGCACTTTGCAAAAAAAATTAGTGGGTTTTGAATTGCAGTTTGGGCACTCGGTCTCTAAAAGGTTTGCCATCACTGTTCTAGGTAGTTACTCCTCATGCCAATGCTCTGCACACAGAATCACCTCCGTTACCTCCTCCCAAGATAAATTAACCCAGAGATATATCTGTTTTGGTGTGATCTATTTTCCATTGTTACGTGCTAACAAGGCTGAATTGGAAAACCTCCTATTTAAATTCTAATTATTTGCAAAGTAAACTGGCGAAGGACAAAGCTGCACATAAACAATTCTGCACACTTCAGTTCTCACCTGTTTATTTTGGTGGGCACATTGTAGCAAACAACAAGCAACGCTTTATTTAAATTTCTCGAACACGCTGTATTAGCTGGAGTACAATTGAGATGCAGCACACAAAATGATTTACTGTCCATCACCCCAATTAAGCTGGCAAGGCATCGATCAGCATGTCAATTAAGTTGATTCTAGGGACTATCAGCAATTATTTCAAATGGGATGTGAGCCAGTTACTCTCTAATTTTATTTATACATTAACTAAATATACAAGAAAAGGAAAATAACAGTGTATGTTGGATGATTTGTTGCCCTCACCACTGTTTATTCCTCAAGTATGCATTGCTGTCAGAACTTTACATATTAATAAGATACAAGCACCTACCCCATGCTTTTGTGGGCTATGCATCCCACCAACATCCCTCTTCAGCTGCACCAACAGGACAGGGTCTCCATGCAGTACCTCCCTGGGCTCCAGCTCAGCTTCTCGACCCAGAACGGCTTTTCTTAGTGGCCTCCCCCACTCCCCAATCTTACAGAGTAAATAGTTGTCCCTTGGGCACTACTTGCCAAGTTGGGGACCCAGTTAACTTCACTGGAGTTCCCTCAAGTTCTGGAAAGCAGGAAGGAACAGGGAGTATAGGCCCAGGAAACACCCCTTTGAGGTGACACTTGCATAGCTAGGCAAAAAGAAATCGGGCTCAACAGCAGAACTCTACCACTCCCTTCCCTCACTCCAGGACTGAGATGGTGTCCAGGTTAACATAGGCCTTGGCCAAGCATGTGGCAGGAATCCGTGGGATGCGACTTCTGTCGCAAATGAGGAAGCTTCAATCCTTCATCCACTTCTATACATTTTCTTCTCAAGAGGTTGGAAAAAACCTCCTGTCTTCCCTTTTATTCTCCTCGACTCTGCCTCCTCCAGTTGTTTCTTATCAAGGCACTGTCTCTCCTTCAAGTGCATTAACCTAATCCTAAAAACATAAGAAGAGCCATGCTGGATCAGGACAAGGGTCCATCTAGTCCAGTTTCCTGCATCTCACAGTGGCCCCACCAGATGCCTTTGGGAGTACACAAGACTAGATATCTGTCTCCAGATACCACTCCTCTGCATCTGGCCTTTGGAGTACCCTCTTTTTAAACCTGGAAATTAAGATTTAAGTTTCTGAGAAAACCTCCCTTTTCCCCCAGGCTTCTTGCTATATGTGTAGCAGAGCTGGGCCACCACTGCACTACAGGTTTAGGTACTTAATATTTCAGTCTCCACAGATAGGAATACCAAGTGCCTAGCTCGAGAGCAAAAGTTTAAATGCCCAGCAATATCAGGCACAGGATAGATGAAGAAATTATGTAAAGACAATCTCCATCCAGTTTCTCCCACTAAAAGCAAATGTCCCAAGCTATAGTGAAAGCCTTTCTACTTTGGGGCTGCAATTTCCTTGAGCCCCACTGCCAGGCAAGGAACACTTAATTGTACCTTTGTAAAACACAGTACAGTACCTTATTACCATGCCTCTTTTGCACTCTGTGTTCCTTCTTCTGCAAAGCAGCTCACCTCCGGTCCCAAGAGGCCAGTGGTGGCACACAGCAGAAGATGTACAGATGAGAGATTTCTCTTTCCACAGAGAGCTGGGCACTGTTGTTGCCACACTCCCCTTTGGGAGACCGTCAGCGTCAGCATGATGTGAAGCAGTGGATGAGGACTGCAATGTTCATGTCAGCTTTAACGGTAGTGTTCTTTCTTAAAGATCTGGCTCTCCCCTCCATGGTAGTGTCACAGACCTTTTCCAGTGCCAGGCTAAAATAATATGAACTGAGTACCAGGTCTTGATGAACAGGGTGTTTTGCCAGCATTTTGTGTTTAGCAAATTTCTCAGTCAAGGTCAATATCCCCCTTAATGCCACTATTTTCCCTCTCTTCATTATGATTTTTTTTAAATGGGCTTTTTTGTACCTTCTGTGGTATAGTGCAGTGTTGGTGAACCTATGGCATGGGTGCCAAAGGTGGCACTCGGAGCCCTTTCTGTGGGCACCCAACATCACCCCTTCACAGACACCTGTATTCAGATTAAATTGCTGTATTGGCACTTTGCGAAAAATTAGTGGGCTTTGAATCAGTTTGGGCACTCGGTCCCTAAAAGGTTCGCCACCACTGGTATTGTGGATTGAATGTCCAACTAGGACCCAGGAGTTCTAGTTTTGAATTCCTGCTCAGCCATGAAAGCTCACTGGAGGAGTGGAACTGGTAAAACCATTCCTTAAATATCTCACTTACCTTGAAAGTCCTATTAGGGTGACTATAAGTTGGCTCCCACTTGACAGCCCATAACAACAATAGCAATGTCCAAAATCTGGAGCCTGAAAGTAATTTATTTTTCCTGCCTGCAACTAGTTACAGCAGTATTACAAAGTCACTTCTTAGGTGTGATAAGCAGCATCAATATCAGTTAGATATTGGGTTTCCTTATCGGGGAAAGGCAGCCTATAAATAAAACCAACAAGTAAATATGATTAATAAAAATAGTGACTTGTACAAACTGGTTTTAAAGGGTATTTTAAGGCATTTTATAAATCCATATTTGGAAAGGAATTTTTCAGATTTTATTATACTCAGCCATAAAATCTAGTGATAAGGGGAGTATTTTTGCTGGAGAGAGAGAGAGAGAGAGAGAGAGAGAGAGAGAGAGAGAGAGAGAGAGAGAGAGAGAGAGAGAGAGAGAATATATGTTTTTCTAGCATGCAAAATAGAAATTGGCATCTTGCATGAGAGAGTAAACATTTGCCTGTGATTTTCTGGCAATGAAATTGCAAATGTGTGAAATGTTACAAATTACTTGCAGTAATGAGGAACACAGCCAGGTGTTTTAAAATGCAACATTCCGGACTCAGGTAATCACACCCTTGCAACCTTCTTTGGCTACCTGCATGAGGCCTTGCACATTCTGGATTGTCTGTTCTTGTAATGTCCACTAGAGATGGGCACAAAATGAATTTTTTTCTTTCATTATTTGTTATTCATTTCACTATGGAATGAAATTAATAACAAACGGACCCATCAAAGAAAAATGAAATGAAACGAAACAGAAATTTCCATTTCATTCACTTTGCTTTTAGTTTTCCCATAGGAATGCATTGAAGCAACACATTCCTATGGGGAAAAGCCAGTGCTTGCCACCACCACCCCACACACACCCAGGCAGAGAAACCGTGGGCTTTTCCCCCCCAAAGAAGCCACCGCCGATCAGCTGCAGCATGGGGCTTTGGCGGGAAAACAAAGTTTTAAAAGCCTGTCCTTTCCCCCACTTGATCGGGTGCCATCGGGTGTGGAGATAAAAGAAATAAAACATGTTTGAGAAAATTAGACTCATTCCAATTTTATTTCTTTATTTTGTTATTGACAACTTTTTTGTTTGGAAACCATAAATAAATTGCAAAAAAAAAATGTGCCGCCAGCTGGTCGGTGCAAGTTTAAAAAAATAAAGAATAATTTTTAAAAAAACATGCCAATCTGGCCCGTGGGCCTGCTGGACGGCACAAGATAAAAGAAATAAAAAATAAGAAGGTCAAATTTTGGAGACCTTCACCTCCATGGAAAGAACTCAAGAATCCAGTGGAGTGTGTGGACAGGGGTGGGAGGTTCCAGATATCAGAGGGCCTCATGTTCCTATTGCTTCTGCTCTCATGATCCCATAGTCCCAAATAGTTTTCTTAAAGGGCTTGCCATGCCCTTTAAAAGATACAAGGTTATCCTCTCAGGCCATTCCTCAAATTGTGAATATGGAGGGG
The DNA here is from genome assembly GCA_029282475.1 of Phrynocephalus forsythii. Classification (NCBI taxonomy): domain Eukaryota; kingdom Metazoa; phylum Chordata; class Lepidosauria; order Squamata; family Agamidae; genus Phrynocephalus; species Phrynocephalus forsythii. The sequence continues at coordinate 44,652,810 of JAPFRF010000009.1, read as the reverse complement.
AAGTAGTACTGGGATGTCACATTTGGGAGCCTGGGACTATGCATTATTGTGTACAAAAAGATGTTTTGAGACATGAAGAAGGTTTACATCAGCTCACAGCCCACAGATACCCAAATAAGAATGTCATCTAATGCCAAGAACCATGTTGTTTCTCCTGTGAAGTATCAGCAGAAACCACCAACTGAGTTGTGTTTAATAGGCAATCTGGGTGAAAATACTAAAAGTCAGGAGCATTGCTCCTCCGGAGGGGGGGGCATAGTGGATGGGAATGGATTTTCTCTTTGGTGACACCATTGGATATCCTTGGGAATAAAAAATATCACCAGGGGCAGTCTGCAGGTATCATACGTGCATCAAAGCCAGAGGATTGATGTTTAAGGGGCAATTCTTCCTATAGCATTTGCAAATGGCAAAAGGAGCTGCAAAAAGAACTCTTTAAACCCCTTATATCATGCCACAGTTGTGTTTCAAGAAGTGGCTTTGTGTTCTGTGAAAAAAAGTAGCATACCATTTTAAACCACTGAATGTTATTTTTCAGCATTTAAATTACAGTAGGCAAATACTACTACGGTATCCCTTTTTGCTACATGCCTTTTTAACAGAATAGCTTTTTGCTTTTGTTTCTGTGTTTGCACGAAATTCCCAAATCTACTCAAACTGTTATTGGATAAACATCACTGTAATTAATGATTTAATTGTCCTGCCTGAAAAGAGGCTCTAAACAAATCAAAATATCACTGAAAGAAGCCTTGGTAGCAGTTTGTTTTACCTCACAGCCAGAGCTGGCAAGGATGTCTTGCCAGTGGAAAGACTTTCCAAGCTGGGTTGGCAAACACATTTCTTCTCGACATAATTGACATAAATGAAGCTAACTAACTACATAATTTATATCAATTGAACTAGACCAGTTTAAGCACTACAATCCAACAGCACCATTCAATGCTTTGGAATGTGGCTGAATTTTATTTGGATGCTTTAAAGCAACTCAGAGGCAGCAATTTGGAAAGCCAATCTGGCATATCAGAATAAGTTACTTTTGTTTGCATCATTGTTCAGTTATGTCATCATTTGGGTTTTCCTTTTCCATATTTCCATCATTCTTTTTTCCAGGGGTTGAGTCATGGCAACCAGGAAGGGCACTACTGAAATCAATCAATCCATGCGGCTTGATTTTGAACTACACAGACAACCCATCAACCTAGCAGTAAAGAGAATAGAGTAATCTGAGACACCTTTCCTGTTTAGAGTCTCACTGTCAGACTTATTGGATGACCACACTCCTGGGTTAGCAGGCAATTTAGACAAAAGATGCTGGTTCTGATCTGATGCTGATCTTTCTACAAATTTTACAAGCGTTAGACACAGGGTTTTTAAAAAAATCTATATGATGTGACTTTGGAAAAATAAGATCTTAGTTTTGATATGATGTTCATAGAAAAAAAAAGAACAGACTTTTCTTATTACAGTATATTCTGGCTCTTACAATCTGGATGCAGCAGAAGACAGCCTGTGCTATGGTTGCTGCTATTTTTTATTAAACGTGTTGTCAAAGCAGCCAAAGCAACAGAGAAGTTAATTTTGAAAAAAGCATTTGTAAGCATCTCACCTACTTTCTCTGTTTTAATGTACGTGTTGGCTAGCCAATGAACCACCACAGCAAAGCAAAGTGTTCTGCTTATATACCGCCCCATACCACTTTGAGTAGTCTCTGGGCGGTTTACAATTTTAATTACAGTGTGCAGGCTACACATTGCCCCCCCCCAGCAAGCTGGGTACTCATTTTACTGACCTCGGAAGGATGGAAGGCTGAGTGAACCTTGAGCCTGCTACCAGGGATTGAACCCCAGGTCGTGAGCACAGTTTTACCTGCAGTACAGGCATTTAACCACTGCGCCACGAGGCTCATCTAGCAATGACAGACACATCCTCTTTTGGGGAAATAAATATCCTGGTTTATTTTATAGCCAGCTAGACTCACTAAGCTCCTCTCCTTGACAAAAATCACCTTTACCGACCCACCACTAGTGCTGCCCCCGTGGGCTGGAGGATTCTACTACTTGTAGTTCATACATTTCACTTCCCCAGCTTTGATTTTAAGGGCATGTTATCAAGCTCTGCAACATCACTTGATCTCCAAAGGCATCCATACTTTATGTCATGAAAAACAACTGTTTATGCAACAGTGTTTGGGAAGTGAGGAAGACCCATCAACTTTTGCAAAAGAAAAAAGGACCATGAAAAAACAAACGCTCAGTTCGAATATCATTGGTAACAGCTGTTGGTAACAGCTACTTTTTGTCCATGAAAATTTCCAGTTTCACAACAGAAGTGCTCAGGTAATGATAGGAAAGGGCAATAAATGTGTACCATTAATTGGAAAACTAAAATGTGGTATGTTATCTTTCTGCCTCTCATTCTCTATGTTCCATTTATTGACTGCGATAATTGAAAATCCATGATATGCAGATGCTGGGTCGGGGGGGCAGGGGGGCCTATATGGGCCCCTCTATACTTACCTGAGGCCTGGCGCTGCCCTGAACGGGGGTCCAATGGGCTTCTGGGGCCTGTCAGAGGCCTGTGAAGTGCTTTCTGGTGATCCAGAAATCACTTCCGGTTTGCAGAATGCACTTCCAGAGCCTCTGACAGGCCCCAGAAGCCTGTCAGAGGTCTCTTCTGGGCAGTGCCATGCCTAGGGTAAGTATGGGAGGCCTGAAACAGGCCCATCCACCTTACTCCAGGGGGCCTTTTTTCATATACTGTGGTCCCACGATATACCAGGACTGCAGTATATAAACCACGAAAGGCCAGGGCTTACTGTATACACATGTACCCAAATACAACCAGAAGTCTGTACTCTACTGTACCACACTCCCACTGCAATAAAATGATACTCTTATCTTGCCTCTCCTTCATCATACAAAATGAGCATACATCCTAAAGAAAAACAGACCTCTGCTTTGATCTTTGCTTTCTAGTAGACATGGGCACGACTCGGCGAAATTGTCATTTCCGTTTTCGGTTATCGTTTCCGTTACATAACGGAAACAGTAACGATAATTAAGCTGTCAGAACTCGAACTTGAACCGAAAAAAGAAAAAATTGGTTGGGTTTTTCGTTTCCGTTCATGGCATCGCGGCGATTGCGCGATGCGAAGCACAGAAAAAGTTTTTAAAAGTTTTTTTAAACCCCCCCGACTCCCGGCCAAAAAAGCAGGCAAAAATATGTCTGCCTGAGGCTTTGCTACCTACCAGAGGGGTGGTTTCTGGGGGGTCCCCGGCCTATCCCCCCCTCTTCTCCTGTCCTGGGCTGCTTGCACCAGGCTGGGGGGGGGAGTCATCCTCGTCGTCTGTCTCTCGCTGCATGCCATGCGGTGGGGGGGGATCCAAAATGGCGACTGCAATTTTTCTTTTGAAATCATGGTAAAAAAACACACCAAATACCACAGAAACATGTGAAATTTATTTATTTTAAATGCCTGAATTTTAATAGTAGCAGCAGTGGGTATTTTATAGCAATAAAATGTCGTATTGATTTTATTTTATTTTATTTTTTATTTTTTTAGACCTGCCCATTTGGGCTGGGCATGGGATGGGACCATTCAAATTTTTTGAACCATTCCACCAATGGCATCGCCAGGTTTTTGACCGACACTTCTGGATGTCTCAGAGGGCATAAAAAGACGAGGCACCTTCGAGAAATCGCAGTCGGGTCGGTGTATGGATGTGGTTGAGGGAGGAGGGCTGGCTGCTGGTGCTGGTGTGATCCGATCGAGATTGAGGAGGGAGGCTGGAGGCTTTAGGATTTAAGTTAGGCAGGCAGGGAGGGAATTGAATTTAGAAAATAATTTCTTTGATTCCCTGCAGCTTTGTCTGCTGAAGGGAATAGCAGTTTATTCTTTATTTCTTCTCTGGCAGTTTGAGGATTTTTTTTCTTATATTGGATAAAGGGGGAGGTTTGACTGGGAGTGGGAGGTGTGGATTTATTTTAAAAATATATTATATACTACCATTTATTTTCTATTTTCCCAACTTCAATTTGCTTGCACACACACACACACATTTGGGGTGCAAGCCAAGAACAGAATCTCTATCCTAAGTGATATCCTAACTGCCCACTCGCCTGTCCGCCCGCGCCGCCACCCACCTGCAGCCACCACCCACCCATGGCCCCCTGCCACCGCCACCCGCCCACACCTCCCCCACTGCTCCCCCCCGCCACTCGCCCCCCCACCCCGCCCGCTGCCTAGGGCGCAAAAACACCTAGCACCAGCCCTGATTGCGGGACGCCCCTATGCTCTGGGAAGTCAAATCGCACTAAATCGCGGTGGAAACGACAAACGACAAACGGAAACGACGAATTTTTGAAAAAATTCACGACAAATGGAAACGACCCGAAACAGACCCGTTCCGACAAACGAAAACTCAAAACGTCATTTTTTCTGGTCGTGCCCATGTCTACTTTCTAGACAGATGACCTAACTTTTATTAATATAGAATGTTAAAAATCCCAATATCTGTGCAGATAAAATGAATTTCTAAAAAATCAAATATAGCTCTCTTTTTCGAGGAGCAAAAAAGCTAGGGTACATGCTTTCCATTAGATCTCTGTAGCCACTGAAAAGCTTGTGCAATATTAATCTCCAGAATAATTTCTCATTAGTCACCTATTAGACCCCATTTATTTTTAAGAAATGGGTGCCAAAATGGAATGATTGAGGTGAATAAATGGCATTCTAATTGAACTTATTTGTACAATTAAGACAGGCATTTGAAATATTATTTATATACTTCACTCTGCACTATCAATTGAAATCAGCATCCTCTCTACAGTTGATTCATTTCCACTTTTAATTGCTTGGTTTTTTTAAAAAAAATTCCAGCATCAATATCTAAACAAAATTGTCTCAAAAGGGAGCCAACATTTTAAGATATGTGATATCACTAACAGTATAGAAGAGATTAAGTACAGAATCTGCAAAAGCAAACAGCCTGTCTGGCCTATAATTTTCTTCTTAAATTGCATCATGCTTGTATAATGAACATGATAAATATATGTATATATGGATACAACCTTACTTTCAATGCCATTGTGGAGTATTTGAATAGGTTTGGAAGAACCAGGTTCAAGTCTCCACAGAGTTCAAGTAAGGGGGTAATTACATTGACAATTAATTTGAAAAATGCAATGCAGGATTGGGACAGTCAGATTCATATTGTTTTTCATTGACTATATGAGACACAAGTCAATATGAATCATGCCTCCTAATCCATAGGGATTTTTTTTCCTTTCCCACTGGGGCTTCTAGTTTTTATTTTAATGGAATGCATTTGCATTGGATCAGACAGTGTGATTGTGTCTTTCTAATACAGTGGTACCTCTGATAATGAATTTGTTACCAGAGGCAGCTCATAGGCAACATTTGTTATCCAAGGCATTGATCAAGTGTTGTGTTTTCCTGCAAATTTTTACCCATAACTTTAAAAAGATAGCTCTGCTTTTAAGCCTGTAAACTAAAATACAGAGTACTGGGGAGGATGTTCTTCCATAGTATAGAGTCAGTTTCATTCTCCCTTGGAAAATGGGGGAAAGGGAGTAAAACCATATTTGCTCATTCCTGATCAAAATGTTTCTGGATCAAAAGCTGCTGAGGTCTCAGTTAAATGCTATGCTTCTCTTGATCTCCAGGGAAGAAGACAAATTTCAGAGTAAGCACAGTTGCAAGAAGATACACCTCGGTTTCATTCTGTGCGGTGATTTTAATACCTGAGTGCCTATCTCCTGCCTTCTCTGAGCTGGCATCAGGGCCTGCTGGCTCAGTGTGAAGGTGTTTGCATGGTGTAGGTGCTTTGTTATTGTTGCTGTTCCATTTTGTCCTGGGGGTAGAATTCAAATAGCAAGACCTTCTCTGGTCAGAAGCACTAATCTGCTAAAACAACAACAAAAACAGCAGCAGCAACAACACTGTTCAGCAATGAAGATCGTTTTAAACAGTTTCATCAGCATTTCTGACTGAACTGTATAGAAAAACAACTAAGTTGTGAAGCAGATGAGTTTCTGCTACTGTATAATAGTGATTTAATAAAACCAGTTTGCAAATAAAAATAAATCCAGCATAGAAAATTTCAATGATTTTACTCAACATTATTGAAAGAATAATTTTGAGAGACCGTTGATTTACAACATCAGTTAGCAATAGGTCTTCCATGTAAAGGGATCAGGTCAGACACTATCATTATTAGAGCTCATGTACATAAAAAACCCATTACAGATAACTGTTAAACATTTTGATATGTTTTTAACCCTTTCTTTCTGTCTTTCTTTCTTTCTTTCTTTCTTTCTTTCTTTCTTTCTTTCTTTCTTTCTTTCTTTCTTTCTTTCTTTCTTTCTTTCTTTCTTTCTTTCTTTCTTCATGTCAGAAGCACCAGCAAATTATATTGACAGATAAACATACACTACTAAGCAGAGTATAAAAAAATAAAATCATTACTTGTAAAAGGTATATAAAATGAATAACATTTTTTAAAAAAAAAAAACTAGATGGCATTCACCCAATACCAGGCCACATCAACAGTATTCTGTCTTGCCAGCATTAAAAGATCTTCCTCCATGCATGTTGAAGGGTATTGTATGCATCATAGCATGCGTGAGATAGTTTGTTCTTTTCCACATTCACACAAGGTGTCTTCTATTGAGAAGCCCCCATTTTCTCAGATTATCCTTTGATCTTCCAACCCTGGCATATTATCTATTTAAAGCTTTCCTTAAGGGCCATGGCTGTTCTTGGCCAGGCAGTGGGGACTCATGTGGTTTTGCCTGGTTACCTCTTAGCTCAGGCATGTCCAAACTTCGGCCCTCCAGATGTTTTGGAACACAACTCCCACAGTCCTTTGCCATTGGAAATACATGCTTGGAATTCTGGGAGTTATGGTCCAAAACATCAGGAGGGCCGAAGTTTGGACATGCCCGTCTTAGCTCCTTGCTCACTTTCCAGGCAGTCTGTGGTGGCTGATTGTTGGGAGAGCCAGAGGTTTTGAGGAAACTAGACCTTGATTTTAGTGTCAGCTTTGGTGGTTGATGACCAAATGGCACATGTATTTCTAAGGACATCGCTTTGACCCACTCCTTCTGTGCAGCACTTACTCAGTAGACAAGTTTTAATGTTTCATTAAACATGCTGATTTCTTAAGGAAAAGAGAGGTGGGATTTTGTGAAACAGTGTAGACAGCAACTCAAATAAAGTCCATGCTCGTTCATCACTGAATGACACCAAAGGCATATTTACCTAAAATAATCTGATAAGTATAATAATTGAGTGAGAATCTGAATCTGAGTCTCCTCAGTCCTCATGTTCTGCCGAAACCACTACACCACAGAAACTGTTGCCAAACCCCTGCCCTGTACATTGGAACCTTGACTTACATACTGCTTGACTTGCAGCATATTTGAGTTGCAGCCAGAAGGGGTCTGTTTGACTTGCGCTGCAGGCTTTGTCTTACAGCTCGGAGCCCCGGCGCAAGGCCCCGGAATTGGGTGGCAGCCACGACCCAGCATCGCAGCTGCCGCCTCCAAACTGCTCCTGCCTTCTTCCTCTCCTCCGGCAGTGAGGGCTTCAGCGGGGCCAGCTCCAAGCACCTGGAGCTGGTCCTCGGCCTCGCTGAAGCCGCCGTTGCCACCGGAGGAGGAGAAGGGCCGGGAGCTCGGGGCTGGCCTCACTGGTTAGACAGTCGGCTCAGTCTTGTAAAGAATCTGGCTGCAGAAGTCTGGTCCACAATGGAAGCATTTTAGTTGGGGAGCTGTACAGTTGTGGGACTCTAATGGTAAGCATAGAGTTGTTCAGAAGTTGGAACGTCAGGTTAAAGATCAGTAAAAATTAAATGTTAGACATTGTTGCTATGAACATTAAAAGGTGGAGGCGTATAACTTGTGGACTATAATTCCACTGCCTCCTCTTCTCTTTGAAGAGACATTTCATTTACATCCTCAGAAGGAATCTTCTATCCCAGTCAAATTTGTGTTAAATTGCTGTTTTCAGGGGTCTTTTTCATCATCTGGAATGGATTAGTCCACTTTCCCATTACTTTCTATGGGAAAAGTTCGTTTGACTTAAGGCATGTTTGACTTATGTCTAGGCCTCCGAAACGGATTAATGACGTAAGTCAAGGTTCCACTGTATAAGCACAACCAAAACATTAAAAGCGCAACACTAAATCCACTGTATAAGCACAATCAAAACTTTAAAAGCGCAACACTAAATTGGCCCAAAAGTTACATATTCCAGCATTCTGTTGTCACATTCTGGGACGTTCACCAGCAGGACATAAGCATCACAACACCCTCCCTCGTGTTTCTCAGCAACTGGTATACAAAGGCACACTGCTTATGTCACTTGAGGTAATGACTAGGAGGCACGGATAACATTATTCTTTATGAATTCTGACATTTTACGTATGCATTAAAAAGCCTGCTAACCTCTCTCTGGATTGTGCCCACTGTCAAATTCCTGCTTATAGCTCCACACATATGAATTCCAAATTAACATCTTTTTGGACCAGCTGCTTCCCGGATCAAATGCTGTACATAGATTGCTGACAATACTGGCTTTTTCACTAAGTGCTGCTTGACAGAGAAAAGCACCAATTAAAATCAACAATTTAATTCAATTACTGACTCCATTCATTCTATGAATCCAAGGGGGGAACTCTTTCAGCTCTACTGAAACTGGGTTTATTGCTGGATGCTCACTGCCACATTTGCCTACTGTTCTCCTGTGGCCTGAATAGAATTTCAAGGTGTTGACAGCCAGATACAAATTGCACTTTTAAGTTGATCTGGACCCAAGATGAAGACATGATAAATTCCACTTTGTCAGCCTTGATCGCCCTTCCCTAAGATCCCAGAACAAGAAAAATATAGGATTTAAGGGCACTACATATTTGATTTCACAGCTATAGCATCAGCTGTTGTTTATTTCTTACAAAAGACACTGCTGCTGAACTATATCTACAACCATTTCTAAACCCTTACAGTTCCATTAAATTTTATAAAACAATTTTAATATCAAAAATGGCATTGAAATGGTCTTCTGCTACTGAAAGTGTCCATAGCCTTTGCAAGAATTATAATGAACATGCAGATTATGCTGAAGCTAATTGACTCCACCCGTTTATTTCCTCCTGGGTTGAAAGGTGTCACCCCAGGTAATAATTACTGAAAATTACATACCGTTGTTTGGCTATAATGGAGGGAAATTGGTTTAGGAAATTAAGGAAATGGAAACATGATAGGAAAAAACAAAACAAAATGGTGCTGTGTTTTCATTTTTGTCTTGTTTTAAAAGTCTAGTTGAAATCCTGGTGATGATATTGGAGAGGGGTGATACTTTTGATGTGTCTTTTAAATGTAATGTGCTAGGATTAAAAAAATTATGCATAAGACATTTTTGGAGGACTCAAGTCTCTTACACATTACTGGGCACATACTGTAAATATATGTTTGGCAGGAGTAAAAAAATTGTGGCATATTGTATGCAGCACGCCTGGAAACCTAGTGTGCACACAAACACTACATAGACTCAACAAGCTATTAAAAGTACAATGTCCCTTGCATCCTCTGTTGTGCAATTTTAGCAGGGTTTTGTGTTTTTCGTTTGTTCTGTTTTGCTCACTTGAATTGCTATAGGATTGAGGGGGCCTTTATTCAAAACAGAGTGTGCTGGGCACAAATAAACTTTTTGAAGGAGATTTCTTTTTAAGGGGGTTTGGGAGGCTGCACAGATGACTGTCTGAGATCACAGGTGTGTGAGGGTGTGCATGCAGCCCTCAGACCTCCGGAGTTTTCACTCCGCTGGGTTATGGGGTGGTACATATTGGCCCAAACCTCTTTGTGTAGTGTAGTAAATTGCACAAGAGTAGGCCCATTGAATCAATGGGGATTCAGTGAATCAACTCTTCCATACCATTGATTGAAATAGGCCTGCTCTGATCATGATTCACTTTACTGTTTGAGTCACAACTATAGTAGGCCCATTTGAATCAATGAACATGAAGAAGAGTAGATTCACCAAATCCCCATTAATTCAATGGACCTACTCTAGTGAAATTTACTATGAGAGGAGGAGATTGGACTTGATGGCCTTGTATGCCCCTTCCAACTTCACTACTCTATGATTGTATTGTTCTACTTAGGACCCAAGGCTAGGGAACCACTGCTGATGGCATCAAACACCTTGCTTTAAGAAAGTTTGAGACACAACTGAGGACTGAGGCTGTGTTTTACATAACAGAAATTTTAGGGGGAAATAACCAAGAAGGTTACATTGTGTTCATTCCCTTTCTTCTGGGCTTCCCAGAGACCTCCGGTTGGACATTGCAGAAGATGGGGTACTGGACCACTTGCTCCTTTGGTCAGAATCCAGCCAGACTCTGTATGTAATAGGAGGCTCCATGTTCAACTCCTGGCATCGTGCTGGAAGGAAGTGATGGGAATGACAACTGCATAAGGTTCTAGAGAGCTGCTGCCACCCAGAGTATAAAATGTTATAATTCATTTGAAAATACAGTAGTCTGATTTGATATAAGGCATCTCATTCTCTCCTTATCATTAATAAACACACAGGCCTTTGGGTGCCTGTTATGGTAGGGCACTTGGTAGGGCCTTGGGCTTCTTAATATTGTTGGCTGGTTTAATTTTTACTTCTGATGTTGGAATGAGCAAATTCAATTTTTCCATGCACACACACACACACACACACACACACACACACACACACACACACACACACACACACACACACACACACACACACACACACACACACACACACACACACACACACACAGTGCAGTGGTTAAATGCCAGTATTGCAGCTAAAACTGTGCTCATACCCTGAGGTTCAATCCCAGGTAGCAGGCTCATGGTTGACTCAGCCTTCGATTCTTCCGAGCTCGGATGTACGTGCAATGTGTAGTCTGCATAATTAAGTGTAAACATCCCAGAGAGTGCTTGAAGTGCTATGGGGCAGTATGTAAGCAGAACACAGTCATGAATGGTTACCATTCCTTTCTTTAAGGGTGTTAGGACTGTACATCTCGCCCAAACAAGGCTGGCTTTTCTCCTAAAGAGGCACAGTAGGGAATCAAAACTCCCACCTTATTACTCTGCAGCCAAGCATCTAACTCACAGAATACTGCATCCCACAATGAAAGTGGTATGTACTGCTAATAAGACTAAGTGGGCACAGCATGGATTAGATTGCCGATTGACCAACAGTAAGTACAATATTTCATATTATAAAATCATTGCCAAGCACTAGAAAATTACAGAGCATAACCACCACATAGCAATAGAAATATCAGCTATCATGATGAAAGCAGCTTTATTCAAGCGTTTTAAGAGGAAAAAAGAGTGCACAGAGTGACAGGAATATACAGTAGGGAAGCATAACACATTCACCTCCAACTCCTTTCATAAATCAAGATCTTCTTTACAACAAGGTCCTGGGAGATCACACTTTTACTTCAAGACAGGAATGTTCATTACCTGAGTACCAATCTTGTGAAAAATTACCGTGGGAAGGAGGGTGAATCATTCAGAACTGATTTATGGCTTATATTGGTGGAAGTGAGAGATTTGAGCCAACCACATCTTCCAAATATTTTCCATCTCATATTTTGACTAAAAGCTTCACTCAAAACTGTTTGGGCAATTTTGGAAGAAAAACATAAGGCAATAACCCAGAACACCCCATTAATCATATCAGTTATGCACCTGGGGAGAAAAGAAGGAAAGAAAAGGTTTTGTCAAAATATCAGTGATCTTTTGAGTAGCAATGGGAGAGAAATTAATCTGGTTGGCTCACAATCTAATATAAATCTATATAACTCATGCTTCCTGAACCATTAAGTGGACTGACACACAGTTACCCTTCGGTACTTACACCTCCTCGAAATTTCTGGTCAAGTTCCATCAAAATGTGCCTATAGAAATGAGCACCTTAGGGGAAATTTCCCTCAGAAATGGGCGTATTCACGAAAATAAGGTAAAACATTACATTATGGAAAATTGCTTGCAAAACCCCCATGTATTTGGCAGAATTGCATACAAAAATACATATATTTAGCAAAACTCTATCCTTTAGAACTGCATAACTTTTGTTCATCTCTGTGATTCCTCTCCAATTTTTTAAATAATCCATGTTCCTTCTCTAAACATGTAAATAGCAACACTGGTAGAATTCACACACACACACACACACACACACACACACACACACACACACACACACACAATATTATATAAGACAACTGGGTCTGCTCATGAGAGTTTAAACATAGACAATGGCTGAAATCCAGTAGCAAGTCACAACTGCAGTTCGCCCACTGAATCATGAAGATTTATTGAGTCATCCCCTCTGCAAATTCCATTGATTCTATGGCCCACAGTCAAGTGCATGTCCGTGCTGTGATTCTCAGGGCCATACACACATGCAGACTTGACGTGAACATCCCTGAGAATCATAACAGGGACTCTTTATTTACCAAGGAGGAACAGACCAACATTAAACTTGTTTATGTTATACAACAAGATTTGGGCTGGTGACTCGTTTCATTGGCTCTTCAGAAAGTCTACTTGGAATTAAATCCCACTTAACAGAGTGGGCCCTTTTTTCTGATAAAATGTCCATAGAAGTGTGCCGTTGATCTCTAATTCACAACTTCTTCTCCCTTGTTTTAAACATTTGAGTCTTCTTTAGTACAGGATAACAAATATCTTTATCAATCAATGGACACACTGGTTAATGAAAAACTATCCAATAAAAATTGGGTATCTAGTATAGTCATTAGGCAGGTTATCTCAGTAGTTTAAGTATTTGGCTATAGAGCCAAAAGTTAAGAGTACGATTCTCTTCATTGTACCCAGACCCTTATAATTCACTCCGACAATCCACATTTTTGAAGGAAATAATTCTCCCAATCCTCCTTAAGTAACATATTCATATTTAATGAAAAAAGCCAAAGTATTTATGTCATCATTGAGTGTATTATGATGCCACAGTATTTTTAGCCCTCCTGGGAGTAGATAATGAACTTACCTTTAGAAACACAATATTTTATTCTTCATCTCTCAATAAAAACAAATAAACAAATGAATGCAGACAATTTAGAAAATATAAACAACATTTTTATTATTATTCGGTCTGTTTAATTTCGTGTTCTGTTCAGTTTTGCTCACACAATGAACACCAGCATTGTCATTTGAGTTTGCATTTTGACAATTGTGTAATAACTTTAGCAATGCTATGATAAAAGGAGAGTCATTATAGAAATGGACAGATGTTCCAAGGCGAATGATACTTGCATTGATAGGAAATTTTAACACCTGAACAGATTTACAGGAGAGATTTCCTCCTTAGGCAGCAGTTGTAGTTTTGAAATCATTCTGGAAGATATTCCAATTAGTGTGTCTGTAAACATGTATCTGAAAGAAAGAAAGAAAGAAAGAAAGAAAGAAAGAAAGAAAGAAAGAAAGAAAGAAAGAAAGAAAGAAAGAAAGAAAGAAAGAAAGAAAGAACACAATATTAATAAAGTGCATTTAGTACTGTCTCACTGCAATAAAATCTTAGAATGAAGAGCGCTTCTGTTTAGGATTCCAGACATTTCATTCCCTTTTCATTCCCAGTTCTCTGTGTCCCATTTCCCCACAACAATTCATCTGCATTCCCTGTAGCCAGAATACATATTCAGCCTTCATCAGGGGATGTTTCAGAGATCGTCTCAACACATGCCTGATGACATGTTCTTCTGCAAAACTTAATACCAAAGCTTGATGACACCTTTCTTCCGGTATATAGCCAGAGAGAGGCACACACAAAGAAGGAACTTCATGGTAAGAAATCTGAAAACACAGTTTAAATGTTTAATGATAGATGTCTAGTGACATACATGGTTTTTAAAGTGAGATTTCTGTTCATTAAGATGCAGTTGATAAACATGTTTGCTAGTAGGGAAAAGAAAAGAACTCTCATGCCAACACATATTTTTTCTAACGGCAATAAAAAGGTAATGTGTAACATATAACATAACTGGAAATCAGTTCTGTTGTAAATGAAATTGACAGTTTAACAGAAGTGTTAAAATATTTCAGACAGTTTTGCAGATTATGAAAGACTACCAGCATCTTATTAGTTTAGTTATATTCAAAAGAAATTCCAAAGTGGAGTTTTATGCACTTTCCTTTCCATGCAATGCTGTTGTTGATTCCAGCTGAAAATAAATGCAAAAGGAATAGTAAATAATGAATGGGGAAGTGAATTGTAGCTTCTGGGTATGCAATGCTGTTGTTCAAGAAAATCTGATCAACTACAATGAATCAGAAGTTGTGCATGAGTCAGATACATTAATGTTGTAAGGAAGGCAGATGCTGTCTGGGAGACATGAACAAAAATGTTACCTCCAGCAGGACAGGTGTATTCTATGTGTCAGTTATTAGGTGAAAACTGGGGCAGTACAGCTAGAGATAGATGCCACCCATCAAATTTCACTTGATTCTTTTCCAAGAGAGAAGAGTCGGGGTTTTTTGGGGGGTGGGGGGTTACTCCTGCCGGCCTGCAGGCCGGTTCAGTGGCCCGTGGGTTCTGCTGCCGGAACGGCCCCTCTTGATTAAAGAATTAAATCAAATACAGGTTAAAAGAGAGGATGTTATAGGTTTAACATCCACCCAAGGGTTATTAAGGAACTGAGAAATGAAATTATGGTTCTCTTAACAGTAATATGCAACTTGTCTCTTAAAACGGCCACAGTGCTGGAGGACTGGAGGATAACGAATGTCACACCAATTTTTTAAAAAGGAAGGAGGGGGAACTCAGGAACTACAGGCCGGTTAGCCTTATGTCTGTCCCAGGGAAGCTGGTGGAAAGCCTCATCGAAGAGAAAATCTTAAAATACATAGAATAACAAACCTTGCTGAGGGAAAATCAGCATGGCTTCGGTAAGGATAAGTCTTCCCTGACAAACCTTTTAGAATTCTTTGAAAAAGTCAATGGGAATGTGGATTTGGGTGAACCGGTGGATACTGTCTATCTTGATTTTCAGAAGGCTTTTGACACAGTCCCTCACCATCGGCTGCTAACAAACTCAGGGCATAAGAAGTCAGGGGATAAGAGGGCAGGTCCTCTTATGAATTGAGAACTGGTTGAGATCCAGGAAACAAAGAGTAAGTGTCAATGGGCAATTTTCACAATGGAGAGAGGTGAAAAGTGATGTGCCCCAGGGATCTGTCCTGGGACCGGTGCTTTTCAATCTGTTCATAAATGACCTGGAGACAGGGATAATCAGTGAGGTGGCCAAGTTTGCGCATGACACGAAACTCTTCTAGGTGGTCAAAAACAGAGAAGATTGTGAAGAGCTCCAGAAGGATCTCTCCAAACTGGGGGAATGGGCTGCGAAATGGCATATGTGTTTCAATGTAGGAAAATGTAAAGTAATGCAAATTGGGGCAAAAAAAATCAAAACTTTATCTACCAACTCATGAGCTCTGAGCTATCCATGATGGATCAGGAAAGAGATCTTGGTGTGCTGGTGGACAGCTCAGTGAAGGTGTCTACCCAGCGCATGGCAGTGCCGAAGAAGGCTAATTCCATGCTCGAGGTTATCAAAAAGGGGAATGAAAATAAAACAGCCAACATTATAATGCCATTGTACAAGACGATAGTAAGGCTGCACCTGGAGTATTGTGTACAATTCTGGTAACTGCATCGCAAGAAAGACATAGGAAAGGCTAAAACATTTGGGGCTCTTTAGTCTGGAAAAAAGACATACAAAATAATGCAGGGCATGAGTAAATTAGACAGAGGGACACTCTTCTCCCTCTCACAAAATACCAGAAATTGAGGGTTGGGAAAGTGAGAAATTGAGGGTTGGGAGAGTGAGAACAGATAAAAGATTTTTTTTTTTTACCCAGTGTGTTGTTAGTCTGTGGAACTCCCTGCCACAGGATGTGGTGATGGCATCTGGCCTGGATGCCTTCAAAAGGGATTGGACAGATTCCTGGAGGAAAAATCCATCACAGGATACAAGCCATGATAGGGATGTGAAATCTCTTCAAGGACCAGTTGCTATAGCCTCCACTGCCACTGTTGCTACTAAGCAGTGCAAAGTTGGTGCAGTGAATCAACATGGACCCTCATGAGGTGGTGGCAAAAGCTTTTGTGTTCCTCACTGTTTCATTATTGGAGGTAATTGCTTCTTTCAGGCCAGCTCTGGACCCTGGTGGTCTGCTAAATTACAACACTTTGGCAAAATCCAACAATATACTGTACATGTACTTTCTGAATATAAACTGGTACCAGGCATGGATTTTGGAACTAGTTCTCAAATACTGTGCAGTCATGTCTGGCAATTGATCAAGGACATAATATATATTGTCTGGAATTTGGTTAGGTGATAGGAAAAAGACTGATATCCCAGGAACAGGTGCTTTCATGGCTCAAATGAATTATTTTGAGCCATGAAACCAGCTGTTCCTGGGATATCAGTCTTTTCAGGGCACAGTTCCCAAAAACTCCAAATCACATGCTGTCTAGTGTTTGGGAGGGTATAGTTGACCCTGGAATCAATTACAGAAGCAGTTATATAAATTCCATTGATTCAGTGGGTTTCTTCTAGTAAGGACTACTGCTGAATTTAGGCACTCAAATATAGCTTTTCCAAACTTTGCCCAAGGATCTGTCATAGTTGTTGGCTCAGTTCCCAACAAAAATAATAATATAGCTAAGCGTCTAATTCATGCTTACCTTTCAGTTCCTATGTGACACAATTCTGCTAATTATTGTGACTATTTAATCATAATAATTGAAAGAATTTTAATTGACTCCATACCAACCAGATACTACTTCAAAATTGCCAGTCACCTGAATTATGTAATGTCTCGGCTCCAATATCTGGTGAGGCCACACCTTTGTAATCATAGAAGCAATTAAAAGTTCATTATGTTACAACTAGAATGTTACTGCAAGAAGTAATTTACTTACAAATCACTAGCTAGTTGTAACTAGTTCCTTCCAAGTTCTGCCCATGGATACACAGACACATATGTATGGGTTCATTTCTCATTCATAACCACAGAATATTCAACAGAATAATAATGTAATTTCTGGATGAAATTAACACTAGAACATCAACTTCAGTATAACGGCAGCAGGTGTGCCTCTGTGATAAATCTCTTTAGAAAGGGGTACAAAGGCTGTTGAACAGATGCAGTAATCATAATAATTAGCAGAATTGTGTCACATAGAAATTGGAAGGAAAGCATGAATTAGAATCTAAGCAATAGTAAGCAGGAAGAATAGGAGGGAGCAATAATGCCAAAAAGGAAGAATTGATGGGGGAGCTTGCCCCAAAATAATGTAGCATCAGTCCCATCGGAGTCAAAGGAAAGAAAACAATGGCACACAATCACACCTCATTTTATTGTATAAAGAAGGTTTAGAAAGGTTTCAATTTAGATATTTCTATTACGCAGAGGTATGAAATTCATGCTGATCAATGCTTTGCATGGCTTTTGAAAGCAGTATATATTTGAATAATTTAAACAGGAATTTTGAGTAACCGAACATTGTAATTTCAGCAATATAAACTCCTTGAAGATAAACTTCTACTTTGATGGTCAGGATAGTGGTACTGTACAGAAGTGTCATCAGTCCATATTTGACTGCTTTGACCATTTTAGACAGTTCATGTAGGGATTCCTGCACTGGGATATCTTTTGATATGGCTGATTAGTGCAGGAATGATGAGATCTCTTATACAAACTGGGATCTTTAGATGCTCTTTATTGCAGCAATCTGAAGGCAAGCAGGCAGCGTCTTGATGGTAACAGCTCGATGATGAAAAAGCCTCTCCCCACTCGTCAGCTAGACACTTTTATTCCTCCTCCCAGATTCCATTCCTCGTCATCAGAGAGTACCCAATCAAAACACAGCTCATTCTTCTGAGCATGCTCAATAGACTCAGAATACCTAACATAGTTTGATACTGACCTCCCCCGCATTTCAGCGCCATCTTTTCCAGAGGCCTTTACCAGGCTCTGATTGGTCAGCTGATTACCCATGATATATTGTCCTTAGTGTGATGTCAGAGTCCCCAGATATATACTGCAGAGATAGAACTATACTGATTGAACACATAAGCTAATATAATAGAGATGAATCTCTACAAGTTCACTAATTTCCCCTCACCAAGAAAAAGGCACAATGATTTTTTTCAGGCAGAATGCATCCCAATAGAAAAAGATAAGTCCTTCCGCAATTCTCAACAGATGCCCACTAACACCAAATAAGTAGCTCCACTAAATCAGGAAATAAAAAGTAAGGCTCTGTAGGCAGAAATATATATAAAACAGCTAAAATATCAGTTGAAGAAAAATTCCGCTGTTTCCATTCAACAAAACATTACAGCTTTTTATTGCTTCAAGGTGGTAATAAAAGTGATTTACCAGCCAAACTGTTATGCAGTTGTTATGCCAGTTGTTAATTGGTGGAGACTTTTGCCATTCTGCAAAGAAAGCTCTCTACTTATGCTTGAGTATAGTGTAGTCAGAGATAAGGAAGTTAATTTATTAACTCTCAGAATCCCCCAAAGCCGAAAAGCCTAATGTCTGCAAGCTTTGACAATGTTTGTTGATGAAGGGCAAAATATGACCTTCCTCTACATGATCTTTGAAATGCATGCACATTCCTGTCAGGTGGGAGTAGAAATCAGTTGTGCCCAGAAAATAAGAAACAGCAGTCTATAGCCCTTTACATTTTATGTTGCAAGCAGCAATTTATTTGTTGTGTTTTTATCACACCTTTCCTCCAATGAGCTCCATTGAATATACATGGCCCTCCTCCACATTTTTAGTTTTTAATTTTATCTTCTTAGCAACCTTTTGAGTACGACTACATGGTGAAAGAAACTGTGAAGTTGCACCAGGGTAATCAGGTTCCCTGGGTTTATTCATGTCACTTGTATCGACACAAAGAGAAGGAAATTGGATAAACTGTTTGCTGCTTGTTAATGTAGCTCTCTTGTAGCTCTGAAGTGGGTGCAATTATGAAGAGCTACCTGTAAACAAGGGTAGAATGTCCATTTCCTCTTCTCGTAGACTGAGGAAATAGAAGCTTTGAGTTCAGTTTAAAGAAAAAGAGATTTTTCAAGAATTCTCTTTTGGTACAGCAAAGGAAAATGATTTCCAATGACTCAAGTAGGGGCGGATTTTCTTTTAAGAAGAAGCAACCAATGTCTTTTCAGTAGGAGTTGTAGGGGAAAACAAGGGAAAACAAATCTCTCTTTTTTAAAATTTGCAAATCCAACCATTGTGCTGCTTATCCAATTATGGTTTGATGTTCATTTTCCTTATGAGGTTTTGACATCATTTGATTTGATTACTGTACCCTTTGCAGTTTGTTTTTATTGTTATATTACTCTATTTGTTTTCATTTGACTGCCTAGAGTATTTCCTAGCACTGATCAGGCAATAAACCAGCTGACCATTATAGCAGTGGTTCCCAAACTTGGGTCATCCAATTTTCTAGGATTAAAAGTCCCAGAAGCCTTCATTCCTACCTGTGCTGGTTAGGATTTCTGGGAGCTGCAGTCAAAGAAATCTGGGTTGGGAACTATTGCACTATAAGAATGACAGAGAGTTAATGATCATTCTGTATTGATTGAAGTGACTACACTGCTAAAACCTGTGTGAAGAGATCTAATGTAAAAGAAGTTGTAGTCCCAATGGAGACAAAAGCTATATACTTGGGGTAGGGGGAAGAGACAAGATTTACAATACATTTGCTTTTTTTTTCAATTGAAAAATGTGAATCAGCCTGTCCCAATTCTAAAGCATTTTCCACATTTTTGACAATGTGGTAACATCCTCAATGAAAACTTCTCATGGGAACTTGAATCATTGGGCTCCTGGGGAAGAATCCGAGTGACCTCACTGAACTCTACAAAACCCAGCTCTCTTCCACTTATCCTCAATCTGGCATTTCCCATCCAAGGTGTATTATTAGGCTGGCTGTATTCCAGAATTTTCTTCTTGTTTTTCTTCTCTCTTTTTCTTTTATGCATATTGCTATACTGAGTCTTCATCACACTTATGATTCTTTGTGTGTGTGACTGTGGGATGGATGATTGGCTACCTCATACAGACTTTAGGACTGTCCACGCAGACAGACAGACAGACAGACACACACACACACACACACACACACACAACCATTTTACACCAGAACTCTAAACCAATAATAAATAAATAAATTACTGCTTGTGAGATGTACCACACACCCAAGACTCCTATAGCCAATGAATATTTAGAATGTTCTACTGGTGAAACTAATATGTCATTCATTATTCTATTTTAGTTCCATATGTCTGACAAAGTGGAATTTGCCTGATTATATTTCTGTTGCCCTTAGAGCCTATCTTGCCTTCCCCCAATCATTTCTGAATTTCTTCTAATTTTTTTACACATACCTATGGCCTTTATGTGAAGAATCCCCCCACCGCCCGCTTGCTATGGGAACTTTGTTTGCTCCACAGTGTGTGCAAATGGGACACTCTGATTGGGCTAATGCTCTGAAATAGGTACACTCAAGAAAGCCACACTACTTACCAGAGATCCTAAGAGGGGAATCTTGCCTACCCCCACCAAACATTTTTAACTTTTTTTCTAACCCACTACTACAACATCTTTCTGCCCTCATCAAAACAAACACAGTGCTGACATTTGAAAATTGAAACCTATGCAAAAAGAAGACTTTTGCTTCTTCGCTTTCAGATGAGATGCTTCATCCTAACAGTTTGCAGGGTGCTCTGACACCTTTCAGCACCAAAGAAAGCCACTGCAGTTACAACCAAAGTCGACCATCAGCAGTATCCAGCAAACTACAGCAGCTGAGGGGCCAATACATACAGTGGTACCTTGTATAAAGGAATTAATTCATTCCAAATGAAATTCGATTAAGCAATTTTTCCTTTATACAAATTTCCCATAGGAATGCACTGAAAACAGAGTGATCCCTAATCACAACATTTTTATGTTCTACAGATTTGCCCCATAGTGGATTATGTTAAGTAAATTTCCCCTATCTCTGGGTTTTTTTTATGTTGTACAGATTTTATGTTATACATGTCGTTTGTTATATGAGGGTCCACTGTACTACAGTATGTTGAGGAAGGTCTAATGTCCCTCCTTCCATGTGAAACTTCCTGCCGTGCATGTACATGAGGGCATTACACCTGAGCTTGATGAAGAGCTAGCTATTGAGATGTTCACACTAATTTGGGCTCATAGGACTATAAATGGAACCTTCTATTTTGTGTGAATTAGCTTACAGAAACAAAGCAGAGGCTTTAAACACATTACTGTGTATTATTTAGTTATGAGATATATGGAGAAGCAAAGGACAACTCTACATAAACATTTATTTAATGGCAGTAATTTCTTACCATAGTGAGTAGGTTCCAGAGGATTTCAATGTGACTCTCTGAAAAAAGAGAAAAAGGTTTAAAAACACTCTTTAGCTAATTAAGATTTAAACTCTGAAGAAGCTATTGGCAACATAATTCTATATGTTGAGTTAAATAAATGGATACTTATCTGATTGTTTTCTGGAATCCCTTTGTGCTTCTAATTCTTGAATTAGAGGATTTTAAAAATTGCATTTTGTAATTACATACTGTGATTTGAAAAAAAGGAACTTGAGAACAAACTAGTCCTTGCCTTTGAGATGTAACATCATTCCAGGTTATAGTTAGAATGCCAGGTGAATGAGAAAGTGATGTTACTTTATTTCATTTTATAAAGGTAAGTACAAAGTGAAAAATATAATTTGATCTGTAACAATATTCTGTATCATGTAGAGAGCATGTAGAGAGAAACCAAGGGCAACAGACCCTGAATGGAGCAGATCCATTTCAGCCATGGACGACACCATCATTCTAATGAAAATAACGAACATTTGGTCAGGTTTTATCTTGTCTCATTTATTTTTTGCAATACTATCAGAATGCAAATCTTGCAGAGAAATACCACATTATCATCCACATCAGTGCCATAGAAATATTAGAAGTGGCATCAAGCATGAAGGTCGGCAAGAAACTTTTTAACTGCCTCAAATATGCCTGTAGAATGAAGACACTTTCGTCCAATACCATCAAGTGACCAATCTACTGTATATGATGTCATTTTCCATGCAGTCTGACCAATCAAATATAAAGCTGAATCATCTCTGCAAACATAATCTAGCCATGGAGTGAGGCAGTGAGAGGCACTTTAAGTGAGAAACTTTAAGAAATTTTGTTTCAGAAATTCCTCAATTTTTTGCTCTTCACAAGATCCACAATCCAAAAATCCTTGATAGTCCTTGGGAATGACAAACAAAGGTCTTAATAGTAGCTTCAAGGGTTACTCAAAAGTTGTTGATGTGTTATACGTACATTCAAGCACAGAGAAGAAGAGTAACATATTTAACACACTTTGAAACCCCAATGAGTCATGCTGTCAATGAGTATAGAGACTACTCAATTAGGTGGATACAGTCCCTGGTCTAACTTGTAATCAGACAGCTTCCTAGAGAACTATCCCATTGTCCTCCCCACCACTTGATGGTGTGCTGTTCAATGTTTGCCTCTCCTTAAGGGTTTAAGAAAAAGCAAGCAGAGAACTACATATTATATGTACTTCACCCCAAGTCACCTTAGATCTAAGATGAGTTCTGCAGTTGTTGCTCCAGTAATGATAGGAAAGTGGATCAAGTGCACAGTTACATGTTTTCCAGCATAATGACTTCACGTGCCATATATTTTGTCTTGTGATTATGCTAACCTAAAATTACTAGAGCACAGTGGGATGGGGATATGGGGGTGGAGAGCAACTAGGCCATTGCTGCAAATTATGAGAACTAACCCTTACATCCTAATTGCTTGGCAACATCCCAAATTATGCATCCACACTAGTTCCCCCTTTCCTTCTAATGCAAAAGTCGCATAGGCCTTTATCCCTTCTTGCATGTTCATACAGATTTTTTTTCTTTACAATGTCAGATCTCTCAGGTTTTACTAGGGACATGCAGAGAATACTAAAAATATACAAGCTCTCCCATATGCACTCATTAAATTTAATGCATTCTTCTGAACCACCTCCCTAAAGGAATTGTATTTGGCCTTTCACTTGGCCTTTCCTAGGACATCTGTTTTGTGCTGTCCCTAATATCAATGTAGCCTCCTATCTCAACATCTCAAGCACCTTACCATCTGTTAAATCAGTGAATTCTAAAAACAAGTCTTCATCTCTCTGTCTTAATAATATTAATCTCAAAGTATAAACCACTAATTTTTCACTTACAGTTTCTCTGCTGCTTCTTTTTCTTCCTCAGTGCTTGCTTATTTTATGTACTCTATTTTCTTATTTTGATAACATCTGAAATGTTTTAGACCTGTGTTCTTTTCAAAGCCTTCTTTTGGTAATTTCTAATTAAATAAAATTGATATAAAATTCTTATTGGCATTCTGAAGATTTTTCCTCCTTAGTTTTCCACTTTCTAATGAATGCCTGCTTGTTTCAGCTTACTAACCTGACCAAACTAGTCTAGCAAGTGATGGGGATTACCTTATGTTGCAGTCAATATCTGATAACTAACTCCCATCTTTAAAGATTTGTAACTCTGTTATACAAGGAGATCAGAAGACTCGTAGAGAAACACTTCAAGCCCGTTGTAAAGTACTGTATTTCTATGCTTGTTTGCTTGTTTGTTTTACTTATAGTGTGCCTTGTTTTATTTATAGTCTGCAATTCACCGTATTAAATGAATAAAATTAAAAACATAGTAAGTTCAACATAAAACTATAAATTAAAATGCAAGTGACTGATTAAAAGCAGGTAGACATTAAACACAATCTTAACTTTAAAAATGGCATGCAGGGATTTAATCATGATTGTTAAAAATAATTAAATAATAATAATAACTTTATTTTTATGCCACCTTTCTCCCCAATATGGGTCTTCAGTGGTTGGCAGAAGGATGAAAGGGAGGGAGCCAACCTGACCTCCTGTGAGAGAGAGAGCATTCCATAACCTGGAAGATGCCACAGGGAATGTCCTTTCTCGTGTCCCCATCAACTGTGCCTGGGTTGGCAATGAATCAAAAGATGGGACTCCTCTGACTTATAAGCTGAGAAAGCTCATTTGGGGTGATGTGGTTCTTCAATTAGCCTGGAGCCAAGCTGAATAGAGATTTATTGGTAATGACCAGCACTTTGAAGTGAGCCTGGAAATGGGCTGGCAGCCAGTGTAGTTGTTGTAGCAGGGGCACTATCCACTCAATAGTCTGGTTGCTCATTTTGCACCAGCTGAAGTTTCCAAACCATCTTCAAAGGCAGCCCCACATGGAGTGCATTATAGTAATTCAGCTGGGATGTAACACACATGACTGTAGCCAAATCAGACATCTCGAGGAATGGGTGAAGCTGCTACAGTACTCCAGTTTTAACTATACAAAAGCATTCCTGGCCACTGCCAAAACCTTGGAACCCAGGCTCAGTGATCAATCCAAGAGTATACCTAAGCTGTGAACCTGACTTATTAGGGGGAGTGTAATGCCATCCCAGGTTTCCAGGTTGTAGATCTACTCATTCATCTGCTTTCTGAGCAGATTATAGTCATTCATCTGCTTTCTCCCAAGGAGAAAGGTGGGGTAAAATACTCTAAATAAATAAAAATAAAAATAAAAATAAAAATAGCACTTCTGTCTTGTCTGGAGTAAGTTTCAGCTTATTTGTCCTCATCCAGCCCATTACTGATTTCAGGAACTGACATGAGATTCCTTAGATGAGAAGGAAAGATGAGAAGAGTTGGGTGTCATGATCCCTATCACTGAGTTTGCTTTTTTCACTGCTGTGGCACACTAGGTTGACACCTTCATTGAGCTGTCCACCAGGACACCAAGGTCCCTTTCCTGGTTTGTTGCAGAGAGTTCAGACCCCATCAGTTTATAAATGTAATTGGGGTCCCCCCCCAACATGCATCACTCTGCACTTACTAATGTTGAACATAATTCATGTTGTCAGCAAATTGGGATACCTTGCTATTTACCCCTACTTCTAGATCATTTATGAAGAGGTTGAAAAGCAGGGGTCCCAGTACAGAACCTTGAGGGACCCCACTCTTTACCTCCCACCAGTTGGAGAAGTGTCCATTTAGTGCTACTCTCTGTTTCCTGTGCCTTAGCCAGTTGCTGATCCAGGACAAGACCTGTCCCTTGATTCCATGACTGGCAGGTTTATTCAAGAGCCTTTGGTGCGGACCTTGTCAAAAGCCTTCTGAAAGTCCAGATAAACAATGTCAACTGGATCTCCATTATCCACATGCTTGTTGCCACTCTCTAAGTATTCCAACAGATTAGGGAGGCATGATTTGCCCTTGCAAAAGCCATGTTGGCTCTCCTTCAGCAGTGCCTTCTCTTCTATGTACCTATTAATTTTATCTTTTAGGATGGTTTCCATCACTTTAACTGGGACACGTGTCAAACTGACCAGCCGGTAATTTCCTGGAACACTTCTGGATCCTTTTTTGAAGATTGGTGTTACATTCGCTACCTTCCAGTCATTAGGCACAATGCCTGATTTGAGAGAAAGATTATATATTTTGGCTAGGACATCAGCAATTTCATCTTTAAGTTCCTTGAGAACTCGTGGATGGATGCCATCTGGTCCTGGTGATTTGTTAGCATTTAGTTTAACAAGACATGCAAGGACTTCCTCCCTGGTTATTTCTATCTGGCTTAATTCTTTGGTTTCCCTCCCTACGAATATAGGCTCTGTTTGGGGCATGTGATCTCGGTCTTCTTCAGTAAATAATAATAATAATAATAATAATAATAATAATAATAATAATAATAATAATAATAATAATAATAATAATAAAATAATTATTATTATTATTATTATTATTATTATTATTATTATTATTATTATTATTATTATTATTATTATTATTATTATTATTTAACCACACAGCTATCTATGCTGGATTTTATATTACCAATCACTAGTCGAACACTTCCCAAGCATTTAGGACTCAGTGATGTATCGGCGAATTATGCGAGCAGATCCCAGTAAGGTCGCTTTCTACATCTGACTGATGGTGTCTTTGTCAACTCCAATTTCTTCTAAATATTTGCTTAGCTCTTTGGGCACTGCACCCAGCGTGCCAATTACCACTGGGACCACCTGTACCGGTTTATGCCAGAGTCTCTGAAGTTCAAATTTGAGATCCTGATATCGGGTAATTTTTTCAAGTTGTTTCTCAGTGACTCTACTGTCACCTGGTATAGCAACATCAATGATCCACACTTTTTTCTTCTCCACAATCACAATATCTGGGGTATTATGCTCCAAATAATAATAATAATAATAATAATAATAATAATAATAATAATAATAATAATAATAATAATAATAATAATAAAAACAAGTAAGCACAAATATTGTAAATCAAAACCATTTAGCAATTTAAAATAAAAACAAATGAAAAAATAAAGATCTATGACAGGGCAAACTTGGGAAATAGGGATGATGAACTGCTGGAAATGGAGGCTTAGATATTCTTAAATGTTTTGTCAAATAAGTAATCTTAGCAGATCTTGGTTGTCCCAGCCGAGTACCAGGGCCATTCTGACTTTGAGGCAAAATCAAGTGTCCAACCCATGTGATGGCAGGATATTAACAAGATACTCTGCATTCTACTTTCTAAGCTAAGGCTGGCCCAGTCTACTACCTACCCTCTACTAATAGGGCCACCCTTAGGTGCAGGCTAGCCCTCGGGATTAGTAGAATGCACTGTTTTGTTGCCAATGCTGAAATAGGAATCAGCTGTCAATCCACTTAGCATTTGTATAAAAAACAGGAGGAGGAGAGGTGCCTTGTTCATCACCTCAGGCAGCAAAAGGCCTTGTGGCAGTTCTGCGCAGTGCTAGAAATATTTGCCTTCTGAACCCTTTTCTTATGTCCTAATAATAAATAGTTTGCCATTTTAAATCTCCTGATTTTTCCATATGATAGCTTTTTCAGTTGTATTTGGATGATTCTGCATACACATGAAACTATATTAAATAATTACCATGCTGTATATAGTATCCTTGGCATACCATTTCTCCTTGTGGCTCTTCAAAACACATGCTTAAGGGTGTGACAATACAGCAAGAGAAGTGCTTATTCACTTGCTATGAAGTCACACCAGAAAATTTTAATTTTTATTATTATTATTGCCACAGTGGAACACAGTTTCTTTCCAATCGTCTAGTATGTTCCATGTACAAAGGCCAGCTGGCCTGGCAGTTGAATCTTTCTTCATTACAGAAAATATAGAATGAGCGTCACCATACCTGAAGGTAGCCAACCAGTTTAAGGGGTGTAAGATAGATTGTGCAGCTCATTCACCTCTGTTCTTCAATACAGCGGAACTTTGGGGAAGGGAGGGTCAGGAAAACTAGCTGGAGGTCTGCTGCTACCTGAGACAACTGCTTTATTCTTCCCACAAGTAGGGCTGGCCTTGGTATATTTGTGCATTTTTCAAAAAGCCAAATATCTGGCAGCCTGTGCTCAAATATAAATTTTAGTTAAGAGACAGGATTTAAGAAAACAACAACAACCAGATCAAGATAGAATTTAAGGAATGACCTGAAACAAGATGAAACTTTGTCCTCAATTCCCCTGATTTGAAAAGCACAAGCGATTTTGGGTCAGTGCTGATACGTATTTAGTTAACTATCGATTTCAGTTGCTTTGAACAGGTAATCCCAACCATATAGGCACTGGAATGGATCAATGCAATGATCTGGATAATAACTTAAGAGCACTTGCACCTTATAAGATCACAGGTTTACTCCTGGTTTCGCTGCTTCCACTTAGAATGCAGCCTCTGTTTTCAGCTTGGTACTGCAGCAAGTCTCAACACCTACAGCTAAATAAAGGTTTTAAAAAAAAAGGTAAAGGCCAAGAGGGTTGTCAAAGTAGGATACATTTAATACATAGAAATGACAGAGAGCAACCTCATTATTGCTGAAATATACTCTCTTCCTGTTAACCTCTTTGATCCTCTGCCTCCTGTACCTTTTCAACCCCCTGCTGCTCAGAAAGGATTATTCTCCCTTTCACACCCCTTTGGGTTCTAAAAGCATGGCTAGTTGCATTTTAAGTGCTCTGCTGCACTAATAGTCATCTCCTGATGGCAAATGAGCTATTTGAAAGGTGAATGAGTTGTGTATTCATAGAACTGAACTCCCTCCTCACCTCCACATGTGCACCTGCTGCACAGCCCTATGGATTTCTTTTTCTTTCTTTCTTTCTTTCTTTCTTTATTTATTTATTTAAATACTTATATCCCGCTCCATCTTCCCAACGGGAACTCTGGGCGGCTAACAATACAGAAAAAAGAGCATAAAAAGCTAAAAGCTAAAAATAGCCGAGCCACCAGGCAGAGGTGGCGGGAGGCAAGATGGCGGCAAACAATAGGGCAGGGAAATAAAAAATGGACTAAGTAGCAAGGTCACCATATGCATCTTTAAAGAGGTAGATTAAAGACAAGTTTCTGGAGGTTGCTTAATGAGAACTAATGGCATGTCCCTTATTATGTGACTCTCTGGACTCTGACTAGCTGGAACAAGAAAATGGAACTAAGGCCTGATAACAAAAGACAGCATGCAAGGATTCACTTACTGCTTCTGGATTATGTTTTCCTTCTCCTAATAAGGTATCAAAAACATCTTCTTGGAAGGATATCTAAATTTCCTCTTTTTGTTGCTCTCACACCAAGTTTTTCAAATCTTGCCACTGTAGGACAGCCTGTTGCATATTCATGTCCCAAAATCATTGGGGGCAGAAGCTGATGAAGCAGTTTGTGGTTTCATATGCTAACCCAAGCAGTAAAAGCTATAAGAAGTAACAGATCCATGTGCTACTTGCAAGAAACCAGAATGTGTAGCCAATTGTCCCAGGCAGCTGAATACACCACTGTGCAAGGTCTTACTTGATATGAAGGAAGGCACAGTTTGAGGAAGAGCAGAGAAGTAGAAGAAGGAAGAAGAGATGGTTGCTATACAATATCCAGGGAACGTACCTATTGCCCCAAACCTTCCAATACAGTTCTAAATACTGTATGTATGAATGAGAGGGAGAAAGGAGAAAAAGAGGGAATGTGTATATGCTTAGTGGGGGAGACAGAAAAAGAGAGAAGTGAGAAGAATTTCACTGTCAAAGTAGAACTTTTAAGTTATTTCAGATTAAATGTACAAGCATGAAATATACTTTAAAATTAATAACACAGGAATAAATATGAAACCTAAAATTAAAAATCAAATTAACATTAAAATATACTCTAACACATAAGCAAAGAACAACAACCATGTGTAGATGAAATCAGATTATCATAAGATGTAAAACATGTGTATAGACAATTGAGGATTAAAAAATGGATGGACAATAAGATGGAAAACCAAGAAAGAAAGAAAGAAAGAAAGAAAGAAAGAAAGAAAGAAAGAAAGAAAGAAAGAAAGAAAGAAAGAAAGAAAGAAAGAAAGAAAGAAAGAAAGAAAGATGTTACTGGCATTTTCTGCCCCACTTCAAAATGTAAAGATTAAATCCATTTGTTAGTCCCAAATACAACAGACACATTTAAACAATGCTACTTGCCGTATATACTTGAGTATAAGCCACGTTTTTCGGCCCTTATTTTTGGCTGGGGGAAAAAACAACGCCCTTGGCTTATACTCGAGTCAATAAGTTTCCCAGTTTGGGGGGGGGTAAATTTGGGTGCTGGGGCAGCTTGGGGAAGCCGGCGGAGGGCACATCCTGATGGGGCGAGCAATAGCGGTGACTCCGCTTCTCATATGAATCCAATGAGAAGGTTTAGGGGCACCCCCTTTGGATCTTCATAACTCAGCCCCCATACCCCCAAATGTTTCCAACTTTCAGGGGATTCCCTAAAATCACTTTCTGAAGGTACCCCTGCTACTTTGGTGCTCCCAAGGTAAGTAATTTGAGTGCATTTTTTTAAAAATATGGACTTGAATATTATTTTTAAAAATATGCAATCAAAATGTACTTATCATGGGACTCCAAAGTAGCAGGAGTACCTTCAGAAAGAGATTTTAGGGAACCCCTGAAATGTGGAGACATTTGGGGATAAAGGGGCTGAGTTATGAAGCTCCAAATGGGGTGCCCCTAGAGAAAAAAACTTCTACTCCAAAGCTGATGGGGCAGGAGATAGGGCTGCTGCCACTTAGCATATGATTCCAAT
Organism: Phrynocephalus forsythii; assembly: GCA_029282475.1. Lineage (NCBI taxonomy): Eukaryota > Metazoa > Chordata > Lepidosauria > Squamata > Agamidae > Phrynocephalus > Phrynocephalus forsythii. The sequence continues at coordinate 44,622,480 of JAPFRF010000009.1, read as the reverse complement.
TAGAAGGTTTTTTCCCTAGAGGCACCCCCTTTGGAACTTCATAACTCATCCCACTTACCCCCAAAGTTTCCAATTTTCAGGGGGTTGTGTAAAACCACTTTCTTAAGGTACCCCGCTACCTTGGTGCCCCCAAGGTAAGTAATTTTTGAGTACATATTATTTAAAAATATACACTCAAAATTATTTTTATAAAAATGCAGTCAAAATTTACTTACCTTGGGACTCCACAGTAGCAGGGGTACCTTCAGAAAGTGATTTTAGGGAACCCCTGAAATTTGGAAACATTAGGGGGTATGGGGACTTGGTTATGAAGCTCTAAAGGGGCTGGGGCTAGTATTGGCGACTGTGCAGGGACTGTGGAGGCAATCAGGGAGTTTACTGTATGGTGTTAACTCCCTAATTATCTCCACTCTCCCAGCACACATTGCCAATTGCTACCTCCAGCCCCATTAGAGTTCTGCCGGTATACTGTATATACTCAAGTATAATGGAAAAAAAACCCTCGGCTTATACTCTAGACAATACGTTTTCCCAGTTATTTAGCTAAAAGTAGGCCCTTGGCTTATACTTGAGTATATATGGTATATACCTGATATGCTGTGCCCCCCCCCCAATGGATCTACTCCACCTGGGCTAACAACTGCCTCTACTCCCAATGCAGGAGAGCCCTCTGGGTTGGCTGTTCCTGGGAGTTACCCTGCTTTCTATCCTGTTGCAGCATTTGCAGGGAAGCAAATGGTTCTTTGAAGAGCATGCCTTACTAATCCTATTCCATGTTCTGTATTCAAAAAAGCAGAGCATCTGATTGATGCCATCTGCAAAAGCTATGTGAACCCTTTCCTGTGGCACCTGATGCAGCATCTGTCATAGCCATAGCCTTCTGGAGTGGAAACAAGGGGCCCTTTCTATGTTGTGGGTATGTGCATGATTCATACAGAGTCTGTATTACAGACTTTTCTTAGGCAGAGGATTTACCTCTGTTTGTATATGGGGCTGTTGGAAATACAGTATTGTTAGGCTCAGTCTTAAATGTGCCAAACTATTCATAATCCAAGTCTTCAATAGCAGGGAAATTCAGTGGGAAACAGTCTTTTATAGCTTTCATAAAAGAGGTTTTAACTATCAGTAAAGGATGTCTCAGTTGATCAATGTTTGAAATGGTTGCAATTAATGAGTTGCTGGTTTGGTGTAGAGGTTCTCACACTCTTTTCTGCAAATCACTCATATACCACATGGCACATTCAAGTAGGAAAAGAATAAAAAATAACTAGACCTAGCCTTGCAATTCATTTTTATTTTGCAGTTAAAAATTCTCAATGTCATTTTGCCCATGGAGCAGGACAGGATATTGAACAAGCTAAACAAGGCTCTGGCCCAGAGCTAATAGTTTTTATAATAGCCATTCCTGACAATGATGGAAGTGCTGAAGAGTTTCTAAAAATTTAGAACATGACTGATTTATGGGATTCGATTTGAAGAACAGCAAAATTACGTAGTCCTCTGAGATCCCTAGCAATTTTCAAGTGGTCTACATACTTTTAAAAATAACCTTGAGAACTAGAGATTTAGGGTGTTTTTTCTCTTTCTTTTTTCTGAGAGGTTTCTGAGAAGTTATAAATTACAATATGAAGGTCAGGTAGCAAGTTGATGGATGGTTGCCTTACTTCATTCTGTCATTGTGAATGGGTCCCACTGGACTGGATCAAGACCAAGTCAGTTGCTCCTAAGCCTCGCTGAAATCAGTGAGGAAAGTCAGTCATTGAATTCAGTCCAATGAACTTGACCAATCTGGACTCAAGCCATTACCTTCCATGGGATGAACAAAATACAGCAGGTTATACTGATGAACAGCTGGAAGAAAATAGCACTACAATACTGTACTAAACCTACAGAAGATTTTAAAATCATACACACCAATTTAACTTTAGCAAGAATAAACTAAAAAGTGGTTCTTAATTGGTTATCTTAAGTTTTAAAGCACAAAATATTCCCCCAGGCCTTTTTCATTCCTTCTGGACAGAGGTGGGGAAAGTACAGTAGTTATTTCTCGGATTACATCTGACTTCTTACTTTTTCTGCTCACTCCAACCTGCTTCATATCAAATGACAACTGCTAATCCACTTATCCCAGTTAAACAAGTTAACAAACTGCATGTTTCGTTGATTTGTTCAGGAAGATACCTATTACCGTTCTTGCCAGATAGGATGAGGTGCCTGTTCACTTCATCATAATCACATGCTGCCTTTAAATAATTAGACATCAAGAAACATAAGATATACTGCTAGTGTCAACCCAATTTCAAATGATAGGAGCATTAAAGGTAAGATTATCTGATTTTTAAAAGTATACTGCATAGGGATCGGGTTCAGCCAGTTCAAACCTAACTTTGTTGGAGCTTCTTCACAGAATGTGTGTCATGAAAAAAACAAGAAGCAATGTTTTCTTGCTATGATCAGTTAAAGAACTCAAATCCTCTCTTGTTGGGTAAGTAGGTAAGAAATGGAAGCTTTAAATCACAATTGAAAAATGAATGGCCATCCAGTTTCTGCCAATTGCAGCCAGCATAACCTGTAAGAGTTTATGACAGCTGCCATCTGACAATATCTGAAAGGATACATGTGGCTCCAAACTAATCTAACCAAAACATAGCTAAACACTGTTCCAGGAACAAAATACAGACATGTCTGCCTACATCTTAAACACTATTTTAGAACACTAGTATGTTCAGATTCAAATAACCTGCTCTCTTATGAACTTGCCTGCCTGGCGAGATAATCATAAAACACCACCACCCTTAAGTCACTTGTAGCTAACAAGTTCTAATCATTTCAGTGGGTCTACGCAAGGTCAGGCTAAGATTAGATTTAGTTTTGTGATTAAATTCCCAATTACAGATCTTCTTTTAAATGAGGATCCTTTTGAGGAACTTCTTCGTTATTCTTTAGGCTCCAGGCAAAGCCTGCACTGTGTTGGCTGAGCTTTTTTGTAGTTAATTCTTGGTAGTAGCCTAATTTGATATCTGATTGCATTTGTTTGTTAGGTCCATGGCATTTGGGTAGTAGGATAATGGGCTTTCAGAGAGGTGAATTGTTTTAACTGCTGCTTTTATCTCCATTTTATATTGGCGTGCTGGTTCATTTTGCTTCCATTTTGCACTTTTTATGATATCATGTTTTATGGTGATATTTTGCTATTCTGGCTTGAATGCCATCTGGCAGAATGGAGGCATATAAATGATGAGAAAGAACATAATAACAATAAATCACTGCTATTGTTGCAGTGTCATCATATACTATTTGCCTTGGAAATAAGAGGCAAACAGGCTGAGGAATTGAATGTTTTAGGTTTCATAATTCATAAGTAACTGATAAACAGTAATCTAGTTGCACTTTCCAGGATGCTCTTTGTTATGGTAGGCTTGCTATAAATTCTGCCATGGAGTGATCTAATATTGACTCAACCCCATCTAGAGTACAGAATGGAATGAAAGGAGAGATCTATCACAAACTTTAAAAAAATCACTCAGTATGATTTTCATATTCAGGAAGGTCAAAGCTACCTTATAGCAAATGTCCCAATTTATTGTTTCAAGGGGGAAATTCAAAACCAGATAAATGACAAAACTATCCATAACATGGGGATGGGCATTTTCTTATAACTACACAATACATATTTATGGACAATATCACATTTTGAGCCATTATGGCAGAGCAATTGTAGTGGAACTCTAGTAAAGACGTATCTTAGTAAATATAGAAGAGCCGCTTGGATCAAACAACAGGCATATCTTGTCCAGGGTTCTGTTCTTACAGTGGTGTACTGGATGCTTTTTGGAAACTCATGGTCAATGTTGTGTTCAATGGCTCATTCCCTGGTAAGTGTGTTGATTTCTGTCAATTTTGCACCTAATTTGCTTCCTGGATTAATCGCCAGTTTATGGACTTGGAGCTGACAACTTTGGTCAAACATCTGAATGGAAGACTACTGGGAATGGGAAAAAATATAATTATCTTATTTTAATTTGAACATTTTTATAATACATTGACTATAAGAAGATAGAGTAGAAGCCTTGAAATGAACAAATAGCACCGGCACGATGGACAGACATGTAAAATCTAATTGCTGATCCCAAATAAAACAAAACCACAGAATCAGTGGGATTTACTGTTCAGTACTTGATTCAGAGAATCTACTCTATCTGTCACTAGCAATCTGAGTTAAGCCAAAGTAGGCAAGCACACCAGTCAATTAGTCACAGTCATCTCACTAAGGCAGGGGTGCCCAAACTTTTTGTAAGGAGGGCCAGGTTTGGTGGCTGAGAATGTGTCAGGGGCCGGTTGCTCCCTGACCCTGTCACCCCACTGCAAGCCCCACCCACTGACCGTGCCTAGCTTCACAAGGTTCCCGGTGATGCCAATGGTGGCGGCCCGCCCGCATGCCACCTGCGTGTGCACGCCCAGCCCCACAAGCTTCCCAGCGGTGCTGGTGGTGGAGGCCCACCCTCTTGCCCGCCCACCCCACAAGCTTCTGCTCACCGGCCGGCCGGCCAGCCCAGCCCCTCAAGCTTCCCGGCGGTGTCAGTGTTGGCAGAAGTTTAAAAAAAATGGGGTGAAGGAGGGGGAGGCAGGGGAGGGCCAGCCAGCTGCGGGCCACTCAGAATGGCCTGGCGGGCCAGATTTGCCCCCCCCCCGGGCCGGACTTTGGGCAGGCCTGCACTAAGGTATATGATATTTACAAATAAAACTACCATAATTATTTCTAAATGTATGTTTGTGTACATATCCATATATTTTAAGTGGTTAATTTCCTTCATTTTGTGATGTGTTAAATTGCCACCTGATCCTACTAACTAGTATTGGTTCCTAAGAGTTTTGAATGAGAAATTTGGCAAAAAAAAAGTCCCCTGTGTAAGTAGGCTCACCTCACCATTATATTGCCTATTTATTTTCCTTTTCTTTTTTGGCTTTATCAGCACCAACCATAACATAAAAAATGCAATGGATTTTAGAGGCTTTGGCTCTCTTGCCTTTTCTTTTACTCCTCACTATAGTGACCCAACAGGTTAGCAGCATCACATTGCCTTCAACTGTCACCCAAAAAAACAGAGATGAGAGTAGATTCTTGTGAAGCTGGAGAGGTAGAGCAGGCAAGGGTGGCGGGATCCTCAAACCTTATTTGGTCAGCTCCCTTGTGGGCAAGGAATAACAGGAATCCAGATTTCTGGGCTCAAATCCTTTCTAAATTTGTTTAAGTACGTAATATGGCAACCCAGAAGCAAGAAGGGGAGAAAGTGGGGGTTGCACAGGTCACAGCCCAGAAAAGTGCAGTTTTGGCACCATTCCAGCCAAGGTTTTGTATTTAGGGTTTAAAATGACAACACATCCCAAAATCAACCTGTTTCTTTCTTCAGCACCACTCACCTTGAATTCTGCCTCTCCAACTGGAGACCATGGGAAGGTTAGCAATTCCCAGAGACTTCTGACAAAGCTCTAAAATCTACCAACCCTGCACTGCTCCTGGAGCCTCTTGGCCTAGCTGTACCCTCTCCTTGGTACTACCCACAGAGAAAGGACAGGTAAAGAGGTAGCAAACCAGTATCAGGGATATGGAACAGCCAGGCAAAAAGGATCCAGGAACTGGAAACTACCTGGAATATGGGATTGAGCTGGCCCTGAAATCAAGTCTAGAATTTACATGCTGAAGAATGAGGAAGGAGAACCTCTTTCAGAACCATCCATCCATTCATTTTGTTCATATTCCACCAAGGCAGCCTACAAGATATTTAGCAACAAGTGCAAATAACATGTAGTGTTGAGTTAGAATTGCCAGATTCCTATTGGTGTTTAGAAACTAAGTCTTAGAAGAGACATTTCCTTCTTTCAGAATGGGGGAAAATATTCAGGTAATAACTGGGAAACAACGCAGTGATGGTGTCATGGAGAAAAAGTGTGGCCTGACTAGATGGGGACCTCAGAGGAGCAGTTTCAGCCCAAGGTTTCCCAACCCAAAAGCCAAGATGTTTTACAAAAGCATTTTTAATGCTGACAGATCTCAACAAAATACAATGAAAATATCAAGATAAATCTTGCTTCCCTTCTCCTTCTTTACTTTTGTGTGCTGAGAGAGGAGGGAATTGGCATGATCTATTGATCTTAATGTAGTGACAACCATTTTCTAGTCAAGTATCCACCTTTGAGACAACAGAAGGGCTTCAGAGCCAAGGCCAAACAATTCCCTCAAAGAGTATAGTTTGTGTCTGAGACAAAACAATACGTGTTATGTATCACCGAGGACTATTAGAGGAACAAACAACACAGTATCATTTCACCAGAAGGTACAAGAGGTCCTGAGAGAAGCAGCAATGAAACAGAAGTAACTTTTCAATCTATTTATCAACTGCTCCATGTTCTGATACCTTAAACTCAAGGGGGGAAAACAAAAGGAAACAGAAAGAATGGTGGGTAATCAATATAGAAAGGGTCCAGTCATGAAGGGTCTTCATAATTTGGAGGTAACAGATAGGACAAACACAGCAGATTTCTGTGCTGCACAAGGTATGGTATATACAGAAAGCCAAATTTAATTTAAATTTAAATTTGATTTAAAACCAATTCAGTATTTGAAATATTTGTACTGTATACTAGGCTTGTAATCAGATTTTAAGGTCCCCGTATTTACTGTATATACCCGAGTATAAGCTGATCTGAGTATAAGCTGAGGGCCTAATTTTACCCCCCAAAACTGGGAAACTTATTGACTCGAGTATAAGCCAAGGGTGTTGTTTTTCAGGCAAAAATAAGGGCTGAAAAACTTGGCAAACACTCGAGTATATAGGCACTTCTTTCGGCTTCCCACCCTGCATACCGGGGAGTACTACTTGTGTAGAGGTAAAAACCCTTGTTTCAAATCCCTCTTTAAATCCCATCTTTTTCTTAAAGCCTTTAGCTCTGAGAACCACAGCGAGCAGAGTCACCTCTCTCTTTTATATATACATTCTCTCATTAACACATGCACACTTTTATTTTATTTTAATCATTACCTTTATTTATATCCCACCCATCTAGTGCTGAGGCACTACAGTGCTCAGCTAACAACAACTAAAATACAACAACCCAATAGCTTGGACACATTCATTTGTACATACACCATAGACAATGACACACACATTCTCATACACCCATTCCTACTGAGAATGCTTCCCCAACCTGACAACAGGGTGTTTTTTTTTTAAAAAAAAACTCCATTTATATATAGTCCTAACTATCCCTAGTTTCACAGCCCTTCATTTTTAAAAACAGTTTTTGAGACCCTAGACCTGTCATTCAGTTTTTTCTGTATCTGTTCACACATAAACACATATAATTTATATGTTTACATTGGGCTTTATTGTACTGTAATACCATAAATAGATCTTGTTTTAAGAACTATCTTGTGAACTATCCATAAAGCTTCAGCTTTATGTCTCAGAAATGCAGTGTATGCATGCATGCTGACATACAGTAAATAGGGTGCAGATATACTTGGGTATATGTCACAATGTGACAGGCAAGGAAACTGACTACCTTCCTACACTACAATGAGTTTTTTAGCCTCAAACCTGTTCTCTCTGGAGAAATGTTTATTGGTAAAAATGTTGCACAGTCTTCGAATTGAGTCTCTGAATCTACATATTTTTTATGAAATTAAGTACTGTATTGTGCCTTTAAACAGAATATCCACTAGGCTTTATTGTTCATCAAGTGTTTGGGAAGTAAATCTATGTTTCAATTTTTGTTTGTATTTATATTCAGATTAGGTAATAAGTTGTTAAGGACACCATATAAAATTAAATGCCATCAATAATGGCTTAAGTGTTACACTACCGGCTTTATTTACTACCTTTTAAATATGTACACATTTTATCACACTCAATTCCAGTAATATTACTAACCTCTCATCTTTAGTGAGAAAATGTCACACAATCACACCTCTACAAGAGGTCTGAAATGGGCTGTGTTATGTCGAAATATGGGTATGTGTGAAGATGCACATGAAGATAAGAACTTAAAGCAGTATGATTCATGGGTCAGAAAAATGATTTGGGTTGTGAGAGCCCTGTGATTCTTCTTCTTCTTCTTCTTCTTCTTCTTCTTCTTCTTCTTCTTCTTCTTCTTCTTCTTCTTCTTCTTCTTCATCATCATCATCATCATCATCATCATCATCATCATCATGCCCCACCAAGTCAATTCTAATTTATGCCAATCCTTTCCCAGGTTTTCCAGATAAAAAGTACTTGAAGGCAATCTCCCATTCCCTTCCTCTGGAGATTTCCTGGAACTGGGCAATTTGCCCAAAGCCACACAGAATGGTTCTAGTGATAGAAGGCACAGCAAGGCATCAAACGACCAACGTACGGCTAAGCCGCCAGACACCTAAACCAGCAAACTATCCAGCCAGCATACTTGTGGTATTTATGTTTAGTTCTGAACTCCTGGATGCTGACTCAAGCCTGCATTTATAAATACAACATGTGATTAGAAAAATGATGTAAAACTTCAATACATATCAAGCTCTATAATTCTATCTCTTGAGCAACATAACTGCTTAAAAGTTTCCTTGAACTTCCAAAACACATGAGCTTCTTCAGAAACTGGCGGAAAGGCTCTGCTCATTCACTGAGTGCACATGGGGCATGAAAAGCTGCATTGGCACACTACTGATGTGTGAGAAAAGATAGGTACAGCAAGGATGGGTAATCTTGCAGGAATTTGTTGAGTACTGAGTGTTCAGTGAGCTCCTCAATGGGGCTGGCAGTATAGGAATGAGGCCTATTAAATAGCACCCGGTTTGAATAAATATTGTTATGAAGCATAAAGAAAGAAATGGCAGTAAAAGTATCAACACTCAAATATGGGGAAAATGCATATGTATTTCTCTACACAGATATATGCCTGCATGTCCAATTGGAAAAGAAGCACGAGTTTTTTCACAGTGGCTCAAACCTTGTGTTGCTTCTATTATTATTATTTCTGACAAGCAGAAAAGAGCTGATCAAATGCAGATTCAAGGTCTCTGAGTGGCAGAGAAAAGGCAGCATGTATTAAAACAACCCTGAACTGCTCTGCTGTTCACTAGAAAGAATAGCACCCAAGAGAGACCAAGTGTAAGCTAAGCTAAAAGAGGCTTATGGTGTGTCACAGGCATTTCTGTGTATACCAATTTGCTTCTCTGAATGTGGCAGCACCATACCTGATTGGCGAGTAGGAACAGATATTTGTGCTAGGCTTGGGAACACTGCTCAGTATCCTCAAAGGATACTTGGGTGTATTAAACGCATACATAGACACATTTAATATGAGCTTTCCCAGGACATGAAAACATCTCTATGAAACATAAAACATTCATATTATTAATATTTTATGTAAAAATAACAGCAACAGTTACACACTTTTAAAAAAAATCCATGGTCTGTGTATGTTCATTCAAAATTAAACACAATATACATTGGTACCTCTACTTAGGAGCGGGTCTACTTATGAGGAATTTGACTTAAGAGCAGAAAACCATTAGCGTTTTAACTGCTGCCTTACAAATTTGTCTGCTCTACTTACTTTTTTTATTTTTTTTTCAATTTTTATTTATTTATTTAGATACGACTGCTCTGCTTACGAGTTGTTTGACTTATAAGCCTGCATTCAGAACGGATTAAACTCATAAGTAGAGGTACCACTGTACAGTGGTATCTCTTTAAAAAGATGAATTCATTCTACGGGTCAATTTGTTTTATGAAAATCTTGTCTTACAAAATGTGTTTTCCCATAAGAATGCATTGAAAATGGATTAATCCTTTCTGGAGGCTATGGGTTGCTTCATTTTATAAAAAAAATGTCTTACAAAATGTGGTTTCCCATAGGAATGCATTGGGAATGGATTAATCTATTCCGGAGGCTAGAAGAAAGACAAAATAACCAGGGGATTTTTTTTCCTGGTAATATATGGAATGGTTTATTGTCTTGCAAAGCACCCAATAGGGATTTTTTTTTTGTCATGAAAAGCATGTATATTCCCAGATTTTTTTCTCTTCCTATGAATTTTTTGTCTTATGAGGCATTTGTCTTAAAAGGTACCACTGTATTCATAATTGGTGGTCCAGAATAATTCCCCCAGAAGACTATATTAAAAAGTAACAAGTGGACATTGTTTTTAAAAACAATGGATTAATGTCATTGAAAGTAAAATGATTTAAAGTAACAATATTAAGCCTCACTGCCCCCCCAGTGTAATTTGTAACAATGTTATGATACGTATAAATGTTATGATACATATGAGCATTCTCATTTTAACTCCTTCACTTGGTGGCTTAGCAACATAACGGAAACAGATTCTGTATGAATGCAAAGATAACAAGAACAGGAGATAGCAGGGACAGAAAAGCCCTGCCAGATTAGACCTCTAGTTCTGCATCCCATTTTCCCCAGTGGCTGATCAGATGCCTCTGGAAGGTCCACAAACAGGACTTGATGACAATATATTTTCTGCTCTGTCCATATTCAGCACTCATAAGACAAGACAGCTCCAAGTGAACATGGGGTGTCTATCTTATGTTGCTTTACAGAGAATGATAAGAATTGGAGGAGATTAGTTGAATGGGTTAAAACTTGGCTTGGGTGAGCTCTGCTTTGGGAGCCTGGTCCAACTCTTCAGCCAACAGCTTAACCAATCATACCCTTCCTCCTTCACACTTGAGACTGAGACCATGACAACAGCTGTTCTCTATCACTGCTTGCCAGATGATGGCATTCAGTGGCATACTGCCTCTGAACCTGAAAGTAGCATATATCCAGCAGGGGTAATGTCAGTTCTTCCTCATTTAAGTGTGTGGTACCTACAGTGGTACCTCTACTTACGAGTTTAATCCATTCCAAATGCATGCTCATAAGTTGAACAACTCATAAGTAGAGCCGCTGTATCTAATAAAATAAAATAAATAAATCGAAAAAATGAAAAAATGTAAGTATTGCAGACCACATCTAAAATTTGTAAGGCAGCAGTTAAAATGCCAGTGGTTTTCTGCTCTTAATTGAATTGCTCTTGTATGTAGAGGTACCACTGTATGTGATATTTCTAACAATATACCTTCCAATTATAATGACATTTCCTAAGTCATATCTTTCCAAAAAATAATCATATGTGCCTATCCTCTAGAACCTAAAAACATTAAGTTTGCATGAGTGGTCCTCACAAAGAACTGACACTACCATGAGAACAGATAGTAAAGCTGGAAAAAAATCAAAGTAACAATGTGCAGTACTGTAAATCTCAGTCTGCTTATGAGGGGAAAAGCTCAGTCATCATCATCACCATCATCTTAGATCCACACAGCTGGACGTGTTCAATGGATCTTTGAGTTCAGCCCCTCTCAAGAGGACACAGTGGGGAATTGAACTCCCAACCTCGGGTTTCACAAGCAGAGACCTGAGCATTCCAGCAGTCTCATAAGTATTGATAAGAATGAACAAATATAAAGAAAATACCAGAATTGGCTTTCAACATTTCTTTTGTGAAGGAAATTAGGCTTGCAAGCATTTCATGACACTGAATGCTTTGCTCCCATCAGCCAAATGAATATAATTATTCCTAGAGATGATTGCATAAACTCAGAGGGTTTTGTTTTGTTTTGTTTTGTTTTTGGCTTACAGTTCTCAACATCCTACAATTCACATGGGAGGAACTGAAGCTAGGGAGACCGTCAGGACCAAACCTTTTGCTTCTCTGGGCAGTAGTAAGAGTCTCCCCATATTCCAAACAAAGAGATGTGAAATAGTATTTGGGGCCTGGGACAGTTCAGGGGGGGGGTTCCTCAGCACAAAAGCAGGGAAGAGCGGGGCTGGTCCAATCACATGCCACCTATGGGGCAAAAGAATTTCCAGGAAAAGGTATTTAAAGAAGTGGTGCTGTGGCCCCATTATTTTTCGAGGAGGTGTGTTATTTGTGAATGCAGCTTGAACTCTTTCGATTCCAAACGTGAAATAAAAATGCATAGTTTAGCCCTAGGCAATCCTGTACATCCCCTGCTCATATATTAACCCACCTGTCCTAGCTTTAGAAGCCTCATTTTATGTGCTGTTCATATGCACAGATATATTGCACATCTTTGTGCTATCTCAAAAATGATGGTGTTTAAATCAACCCACCCCTAATCGAACATTCTATATGTATATGATGACTATCCTTGCCATTATCACCCCTGCCAGAAGTGGGATATGATTTGTGGTCTGAAATATCTAGGGCTCATCAAAATTATCAAAATTAAAATGCGTATTTTATTTTAGTGATTATGGGGTATTTTTATCTTATCTTTTTTTAAAGCTGCTTTTTAATTTCACAAGTAGCGTATACATATTAAAATAATAAGTGGAGTATGCACAATGCTCAGAACTTGTAATATTATTTTGTACTACAGTTCCCAGAATCCACTGGAAGCAGTAGTTAAAAGGGGGGGGGCATCCGATTAAAATTATCTTCTGCACTGAAGCAACAAAGGCAAGACAGGTTCCAGTGACAGATTCTTCAAAGGCCTTGTTTTGCTGGCATGTGCAAATGGTGGACTGCTCACTTCATTAATGGCCTGACCTCTATTATGATCACATGGCATAAAGCTTATGGCAATTACCGTACCTTGGATAGCAGAAGCACCCACCATTTTCAATAAAGTCACTCATTTAGGTAAGGTTTCTAAATTATTCTTATTCACTATAATTTTCAATTAGACCAAATAAAAGCATTATACGACCTTTAGCCTGGTTTAGTCTCTAACAGATGATCACTAAATTTATTGTGACAGCACCTAATCACATTTAGCACAGCCTATGATTCAATGGTCCAGGCATCACATCCCACAGTAGGCTGAGTTAGTTAGGCTGCTACTTTCACATTGGTGGTATGCTTGTCAGTTTGTTACCAAGCAGGATATTTTCCAGTAACACAGTTTACACTGCTGTTGGCTTTAAGGAGTGTCACACAGCTTTGCTATCATGCCTAAACCAGGCATGTCCAAACTTTGGCCCTCCAGATGTTTTGGACTGCAACTCCCACAGTCCTTTGCCACTGGATATACAAGCTCGGAATTCTGGGAGTTTCAATCCAAAACATCAGGAGGGCCGAAGTTTGGACATGCCTGCCCTAAGCCATTTTTTCACACTCACCACACCATTCCCCACCAGTTAGGGTGAAATTATAAGTTTTGAGACACTTGGAGCTGCTGCAGCTCCATTTCCCCCACTCTCTCTTTCTCACAGTGTCTTATCTACCAAGCACACAATGGCATTACACTAGCCCTATTCAAACATGCAGTAAAAGGCTTATTCCTCCTAACCTGTAAGCAGAGACAACGGGCTACCATCCCTCTTTCTCTCTTAGATCTCAATAGCGGAGAGAGTTAAATCTGAAAAGCAAAGCGCTCCCCATCTGTAGGGTCTCCACCTACAGTTAGAAAACCTAAAATATCAGGGTTCATGAGGAGATAACTCCACTTGTACAGATTACGCTTCAATTCAGATTGAGTTGTCCACAAACAAAGAGAGAGCTTTTCTCTTGACTCATTATTGTCTTGTTGGGATCTTGTGAGAGCACAGACCTACCTGGGAGTAAGTTAATGCTTAACTGAAAGAGGAGACAGAAAAAACAGCAAATGGGAACAGAGCAGAGAAGTGCCTATAAGAAAGGCAGCAGAACAATCTTGTGAAATATTTTCTGTCTCAGAAGAAGAACAAAAAAAGTGTATGGATAGTTCCTGAAACCCAAGATCTCAGCAGTTTGGTTGAGATGGGGTGAAAAATAGGTTATTCTATGAATAAGGTGACTCCTGCCATTGACATAGACCTTATTCTTTCTTTCTTTCTCTTTCTTTCTTTTTCTTTCTTTCTTTCTTTCTTTCTTTCTTTCTTCATATCAGAAACACCATTACAGATAACAGTAAGAAGCATTTTTATGTTTTGATGTTTTTGAACCATTTCTTCCTTTCTTAATGTGTGTGGTTGGGTACCCCATCCTGTACCCGTTATTTCCCTCAGAGTGTTGTTCCTAGCAAAAAAAAATTGTTCTGTTTAGTATTGGAACAGTGATTCTTGAAAATGAGAGTTTGATCCAAGGTAACTCCCAATTATTTTTGGGTAGCACAGTGCTCTAGCCTGGTACCATTCCATGTCACCTGAAATGTTCTTGATGCCTCACAGTTTTTCAAGTGGAAAGCACGGAGTTGAGTTTTTAGCCAGTTTGGTTTCAACTGGTTATCTCTGTACTATATAGCCATTAGATACAGAACCTCAGTCAGTTTCTTCTCAACAGCCTCAAAGGTTGTACTTGGTGCAGCAATTGCTAGATCAGGCATGTCCAAACTTCGGCCCTCCAGATGTTTTGGACCACAACTCCCAGAATTCTAAGCTTAGATTGCCAATGACAAAGGACTGTGGGAGTTGTGGCCCAAAACATCTGGAGGGCCGTAGTTTGGACATGCCTGTGCTAGATCCTCTGCATACAGAAAACTCCTAGTGGCTTCTGGCAATGTCTAGTCATTGGTATAAATGTTAAACAGTGTAGGGACTAACATGCTACCCTGCAGGAGTCCATTTCTTTGGTTCCTCCACAGACTATGAATCTATGGTTCTGTAGTAGGCAATATGATTTTCATAAATTTAACATCCTTTATAATGATCTGGACTTTCTTCAGCAGAGCTGCATGGTTAATAGTAACATAAACTGTATCAATCCAGAAGCATTATAGAGGTACCACAACGTGACACAGAACCAGAATCTGCAGTTTCTGCAGGTGAAGGAACAGGTAATGCAGATATGGGAAGTCTTAATTCCTAATAGTACTCATTGAATTCCAGCAGGAAAAGCAGATGATTAGTAACTGACAAAGCTGGATGGTCAAATCTTTGATGAAATTCTATAGTTTAATCTAGAAAAAAAGCCATTGTTGGTTTTTGATGAATTCACTGTTGCACACGTGGACAATGTGTCAAAGAAAAATATAGCCTCATCATTGCACTTGGAATAAAAAATTACTCCATAATCTCTTGAAATTCTCAATTTGCATAAAAATAGTGAAGCTGTCGCTGAGGCTTTCAGGCTGAAATAGTCCTGCTGTGCATTATTACAGGCTGATTCTTGAATATAACCAGTAATATGAGATCTATATGCATCTCAAATACTGTATTCAGATTTAGTATAAATCTGCTACACAAATATATTGTAGTGGCTCATCTGTTTGTTTGATATTCAGTTTGGATATTTGTTGCTGTTCTTGTTTACCAGGCCCAGACTTGTAAAATATGTAGCTACACTATAATAACAGGGTGTGTAGGTGCAATTGTGTATTAACAATACTGAAATCCATGTTAATTATAGAAATATATCCCACTGTATTTAACAGTGCCTAATATTTTAAAGCTGTGCACAGGATTGTAGGTTGAGTGATATGTAAGCAGCCACATTCGTACAGTACATAAACATGAAGTGCAGTGGTCTGTGCATTTGCTCAGATGCATTTCCTAGTAAGCTCAATGGGACTTAGTCTCAGGTAATGTGTTTATGATTGCAGTCCTTTTGAATCAAACTCACGACAATGCTACAAGACAAATAAGGCATTGCCAAACACCTGCATTAATAAAACAGACTTTGAACATTAATTTTACTTGCAGAAATCTAGCTTATACTCAGTCTTTAATTGTGTATCATCACAGAGGCTGTATATTGCTGTAAATGAGTTTCCTGTTTTAACAGATCAGTTTAAAAATGATTGCCAACCCTCTTTTTCTATCATTGCCTCTAAACCTGTCCTGATGAAAAGCTGTGCAGCTCGAGTTCATACAATTTATATGGCAGCAGGAGGATGTCCAAAGGAGATTTCTCTCTGATTTTTGTCAACAGATCTTCAATTTATCTATTCCCTCCCACATGTTTTAACATCCCCACCAATCATTTGAGGGAATGTGGCAGTCAACTGACCAAACCCTGTAACCACAATGAAGTTAGAGTTAATAAATTCATTTTTCCAAGCAGCATGCTCAGTGGCTGTTCTACAGTTATCTTGTAGAATATCCTATAATACAGTCTAAAAATCAGCTGGAAGAGCTGTGGAAGCAAGAGAATCCTTAGAATCGAACTGAATTAAAGCATCTGGCCAACATGCCTTAAATATTATTTGTTAATAAATACATTTCTGGTTTGGGAAATATGGCTTCAAGTTAAGAACCATTGAGAAATGGCTATAAAAGGTTCTTCCATTTCCTACAGCCTCTTTGATATACTGCACATTTCATTAGGACAAAAATTTCAATGCACATTAATTTTAAACAAGTTAAATTCGGTGTAGCATCAATATCAATATCTGACATTTTATATGACTCTTCTATGCAAACAGAGACAGTGCTTGGAACATGAAAGAACTTATAATAATGGAATGGCTTTTTAAGACATATCACTCAAACAATTTCTAGTGACAGCTTCAGCTTCAGAACATGGTTCCTATTCTCCAAGGCACTTTGAACACATCGCTCATTTGTTAGGCTAAAACACAGCATGTGTGCTAATGATGGCTCCTATAAATACCTTGACTGGAACCATTTGGCTATAGCCCCCTACTCTTACACTACAAGTATTTTCTGCATGTGCATTTTGATGCCTTTGATGTGCAATGCAGAGAAGAGTGGCACTCACATCAGGGATGAAGGAACCCATTCCTTTTGTTCTCTACCATTTTCATTTTTTAAAAATCTATTTTAGTACATGAAAAAATTGACCATTTCAGCAAATCTGATCATCACAAACAACAACTGGTGAAATTCTCACCTTTGTGAATGAAAAAGTTATTTTCCCATTCTACCTACTGGCCATGTAGTCATTAATGATAAGGAAAACAAAAGTGGCAGCCCTAATGCAGAACCACAAATACGGTATAGCCCAATGCACATGTAACCAATGCCAGATTTTGTTTTACAAACCAACCATTCACAGTACTTGGACTGAAAGCATGGATATTTAAATTCTACAGTTCTTTCCTCCTAAAAGTATAAAGGTATGGGAGAGGAGGAAAAACTCTTATAAAGTACTGTATTACAGTAACTGAAACAGAATTTTCACAGAATTTCCACTAAACAGGGTTAAAAATAACCAAAAGGAAGTAAATGGCAAAACCCAAAACCTGGCTCTGCAGATATCTTGTTATGACTATCTGTCCTACCACTTGTGTGTAGTTCAGTGATATAGCACATGATTTGGTATTTATTTTGTTGTTGCTGTTGTTGTTGTTGCTGCTGCTGCTGCTGCTGCTATCCTAACACATGCTTTAGTAACATGCTGTTTTGGCTAATGTGAGGCGCCAGTTTTGTGCATAGCTCCCTTTGAAAGGTTCCTGGAATCTCCAATAGGTTAAAAATACAGCGTCCAGTGCTGACCAGAACAGAAATTACTTGCTTCAAAAGCCTCACTGGCTACAGTCTACTTACAGGCACAATTCCAAGTGTTGGCTATGAATTGTAAACGTTCACATAACTTGAACTCAAATTGAATAAAGGACTGCATCTCCCTATATGAGCATGCCATAATCTGGGGTTGGGGGTTGGAAAGACCTTTCTTTGTGTCCCACTGTCAGGTTAGTTCAACAAATGCCCGAAAACACACAGATACTCACAGGCACAGGCACAGACAGACAGACAGACAGACAGACAGACAGACAGACAGACAGACAGACACACACACACACACACACACACACACACACACACACACACACACAGTCCTATTGACCTTACAAGAAAAAATATCAGAAGTTTGGCTTAGTCACAATGGGCATTTATTTCAAAATGAAATCGAACAATTAGAAACAATAGTATCAAAGTATAAGAGTAAATCTTTTCATTGTTGCAATAATTCCAGGCAACATCAGCTTGTCTAAGTTTTACAAGCTTGATTTATCTACATTTCTTCTATGTTCCATATGTATGAACTACTTCAGAGTTGTTATAAAATCAAAATATTCTAACCATTATGAAGAAAACATGGCAGAACTTGTCATATAAAATACAGAAGCACAAGCTGAAAGAGTAAAACAAGAATGAGAATGATTCAATTACATGCTAAAATGTAAGCACTTAATAACCTAAAATAACATAACATTTGAAAATGAAAAGACAGAAAATACTTCTCTTAAAATATTAAAGTTCTTAAGAATAAAATTGTATAAAATAAAAGGCATATTTTAGCCTCTAAGCATATTTATTTATTTATTTATTTATTTTGTTTTGAATATTTTTACCCCACCTTTCTCCTTGGAAAAGGACCCAAGGTGACTTACAATAATGTGGGACAATATACAGCCCAGAACATTTAAACCACATTCAAGTTAAGAACATGGAATTAGAAGAAGCATCTTAGAACATTAAAAATGTAACATTAAAGCTACAAAGAGCATGCAAAAAGAAAAAAATCCATTATGAGGAGTAGAAACTAACATGGAAAACACCAGTGTTCTTTTGAAATCAGTCAATGCAATCATGTATGTTAATCCATATAAAAGTCACATAGTGGTTATTCCCTCATTCAGAGAAACCTTGTCTGAAAAGGAAGGTCTTTGCCTGCTTCAGGAAAGACAGCAGCTATCACACACACAGTTACAGTAGTTCCAAATGTTCACCCATCTGCCAGTTAAAATCTATGGAGGAATATCTATGATTTCTGTGCCTTTTTTCTATGCTGCTCTGTTATCTTTTCCTCCCAGCATTGTTTTTGCTCCTTAATCTGGCCATTCATTCTGTCTGTGTAGTAATCACCACCATCATCTTAGAACTGCTGACAAGGAAGGGACCCTAGAGATAATCAAGGAGGCCAAGTGGGGAACTGAACTGCCAGCCTCTGGCTCCACAGCTAGATACCTAACTCACTAAACTATCAGCCATTGTAGTAATTCAAAACATTTACTTTCCATCAATCTGAATCATACTCTATGTGCCTCTTGACAGGGACTGGACTTGATGATCCGTAGTGTCCCTTCCAGTTCTGCAGTTTGATGATGATGGTGGTGGTGGTGGTGGTGGTTCTTGTTGTTGTTGTTGTTGTTGTTGTTAGTAGTAGTAGTAGTAGTAGTATAGAGAGAGAGAAAGAGAGAGAGAGAATATCAACTCATAAAGGAACTTCTCCTCTTCAGGCCTTCATCATCTAAGTGCAGGAAGACTGCAATCTAACTAATCTCTCTCCTATCCTCACATAGAGAGCAGTCCTCTGAGGAGGACAACTCCTGTGCAGTTTTCTCTGTACAAACCCTGACTTTGCAGGTTGTTTATAAATAGAAGAAGGTCCCCCTTCTAGTTCATGTACTCTCTCTCTCTCTCTCTCTCTCTCTCTCTCTCTCACACACACACACACACACACACACACACACACACACACACACACACACACACACACACACACACACATCTGTACTAACTCAAATCAAATTGCCAGTCTCAAATGGATTAATTGAATCTGTTGTTGGGTAGTAAGTCAACACATATAAATGTCATTAATGCAAAGGATCTATTCTACAAATTGGATTTGGACCAGTGAGGCTTACTTTTGAGTAGGCATATTTAGAATTTTGGTGCAGGGCATGACCCTAAGAAGACTCACTGAGATAAACATGCTTCATATCATGTCACATGCTTTTCTTAATGTAAAAGTTTCCTTAATTCGATTTTGTAAAATCTAGAGTATAGAAAAACAACCCCTTTTATAAGCATATAGTACTAATATTGGAGGTATCAGATGGAGATTCTGACAGCTCATTTAAAAGATCTTTGCTAAACATTTTTTCCACTTCCACTTACAGAATATTGATTTAAATCCACAATGGTAAGTATTTTTTACACTTCCACCCATATATCAACCTCCAACCTTCCCAAACCAGTGCTGTGCTTTATCCTAATAAGATTTATACAGTACACTAAATGTCATTCAGCAAATATTATGAAAAGTAGTGTCTGCAACATGCAAATAAGGCTTAGACCAAAAAGAGGAATGAGATGACAAAATACAGTCTCACCATAAAGAATACTACATTTGTTTCCACAGAGGTTTTGTTAATCAAAATCCATTTCCTGAAGTGTGTTTTGATTCATAAAAGCTCATATAGAAAAACATTCTTGAAGGTGCCACAGTATTCTCCTCTCCCTCCCTCCCTCCCTCCCTCCCTCCCTCTCTCTCTCTCTCTCTCTCTCTCTCTCTCTCTCTCTCTCTCTCTCTCTCTCACACACACACACACACACACACACACACACACACACTTTTTGCTAGTTTTCTAAAACAGAGAAACATGACTACTCATGTCATGAGTAGAATTGATATCACCCCGCTGTTTATGTAGAGTTCCATCTTGGTGATGTTTGGAATTCTTTCTTCAAATAAGCACTAACCTCTACTCTGTAGAAGAGCAGCTTTCAGCGAAGGGGTGTGAATGTGTGGAAAGTACGGAAATATCTGAATAAGTGATTTCTTACACACTTGTTTTTATGGATTTGCTTTGCCTTTTTGTCTATTGTCTTCCTTTAAAAGGAAGGCAATAGGCAAAAAGGCAAAGCAAATCCATAAAAAAAACTTTAAAAGGAAACATTTTCCCTTGGTTTTTTTATGTGTGGTGGACATAAGGTAGTTTGAGAGAAGCCCTGCAAAAGCTTTTTTTCAAAGGAATGTTTATTTGACCTTGGTTGGACTCAATGTTTTCAAAATAGACTGCTGGATAGTAGCTCTTACCAGCCCTTTGCTTCTTTTTCTTTTAATGATACTTGGTTTACAGAAAGTTATAGATACTCTTATATCACAGATGGGACTATCCTCTGAGGATACAGCGATTTTTAATTTTGATCAGGATACAGAGCAAGAGCAGAGGGGTTATTTTAGTCTATAGATAACCACAATGAAAATTGCACAGGATAAACTTGTGAAGAGAGCTTAATTTAGTCTTGAACAGGAGATAGAACTAGAACAGAGAGCTGATCTTAATCTGCAGACAAATACAATAAGAGATGTGCAAGATGAACTTGTGGATTGGCCAAATTCAAAGAATTCAGAGAAGAGGCAAATAAACATATATGTTCTATTGAATGTGGATATGGTTACAGATGAGATAAGAGCTTGGCAACTTTCCAGCAGCAAAACAACCAATAAGATAGAAAAACAACTTATGAAGATAATGGACCTAGCAAGAAAAGAGACAATACAAAAAGAGAATTCTCTTAGTGAATCGATTTCGTAAAAAGTTCTTTCTCTGTATTTGATTGTCTAAAGCTATGAATTATTTGTCATGATATGGGAAATGGGAAATGTAAATGTAAAGTCCAACTGTAAATATAAATGTTACAGTACTCTGTTAGACCTTTAAAAGAATTGTGCTAGTTAGGTACAGATAGGAACATTTAAGCATAAAGTGAAATCTATAGACCAAGATGTAACTCGTTTACAATAGTCCATAAAATACTGACTCGAGTTATAGAAGCCTTTTGAAATTAGTTATCTCTTAGAATAATAGGTAAATACTGTATACCCTGTTGATGACATTTATTGTATATTAAGTCAGCTAAAAATATTCTAAGATGTTTGGCTAATTGAAGAATTAATTATAAGGATTGAGTATACAGTACTGTTAAGACTAGACAGGCTAGTTCAATATTGTACTGTATTTTTCTCTGAGTGTCTTTTGTATTAGATGGAAATAGATGCAAGTGAAGATAGGCCCTTACTTCACGAGGCGCGGCGCTCCGCAGCGATATTGCCTTCGATTTGAATTCGGAGGCGGTCACGTGGCGGTCACGTGTTCTCGCTTCGCTCCCGCATGCCACTTTTCAACGTTCGTTATTTCCCATCCGTCCTTTAAAAAAATTCCTACCGACGGCGTATCGATGCACAGATGCTGGACTATCAGTTGCAATGGCTCTACTGATTTCAACAGTTTCCTGGCATCATTGGCACCCCCCCGCCGCCGCCGCCGCCGCTACTCGGGGGGGAGCCCCGCATGGCACAGCCGCCCGCCCTCCGCCGCTTGCACGATGCCTGCCCCGGGTGCCCTGCTCTGGCCGGGCGAGGCGGCAGCGGCTCCTCCTGCTCCCGCCGCCGCCGCCGCCGCCGCCGCTACTCGAGCGAGGAAGTAACAGCGCAAAGCGATGAAATGATATAGCGATGCATCGATATCCCTGTTTGAATATTTTTTTAAAAAAACTTGAAATAAAAGCCAAAAACCGAGACCACACGTCACGTTGGGAGCGAAGCAAGATGCGAAGCGAAAAGATTCCCGGCAGCAGCCAGGGGCACCACTCGCCCCAGTTGGAGCACGGTTAAGGGGGAGAGGTCGGGGTGGCACCGAAGCTAAAATGGAGGGGCGTGCAGACTAAAACGATCAATTCGGACAGAAAAGAAGGCTAGCCGCGAAGCGAGCGGCTCGTGAAGTAACGGCCATAGTTAGAATATGGATGGTATATAAAGGAAATTAAGTATGAAAGTATGTTCTTTTAAGATGGGAAAGGAGATATGAATTACATTGGGCTGAAATGTTGGGGGGAATTTGATTGACTTTGTAACATGACAGAAGATAAGCAACATATTTATTTTATTTTTTTAGGATAGAAAATAAATAAAAAAATAAAAAGAGTATATGAGACAGTTAACATCTGCCAGGACACTGCCTGTCACAGAACCTGACTCTGAGGAGTTGAAGGGTGAAGAGCTGCTGGAGGAGCCTTGCAGCTCAACTCAGCAGGCAGCTGGGTCTGATGACTCAGCTGAAAACATGTCTCCTCCTCCTAGAAGGACCATGAGCAGGATTCTGCAAAGACGTGCTACCAGGAGAGCTAGGGAAAGGGTCTTTGATGCTAGACGGGGAATAAGGATAGAAAGCCGTGAGTACTAGCAGAAGCCTTTCCAGAAGTAAGGGTGTGTTCCCTGTTTTGGGATAAAGCTGGCAAGCTTACCTTGAGCTCTCTGTGGGAGCAACGCATCATTTGAACTTGCAACCACGTTCCTGTCTGTGACCTTGTCTCTGTTTCCTGACTTCGGACCGGCTTCCTGGACAATGGCTTGATCTGTTCCCTTGGGTTTGGCACCTGGTTTCTGTGAGATATTCTGGCTTTGACTTGGACTGGTAATTGCTGGGAGTTGGATTCTGTTACTTATCTGGCTTTCCACTAAAGATGTTGGCAAAGAACTGAACTCTGCTTGTGTGTGTGTTCTGTGTGTGGGGCTTGACAGTTTGCTCCCACCCAAACTTCTTCAAGCAGAATGGAAGAGGAGGGGGCTGTTGGGATGACACCGCTGGAAGCTTTGCAAAACCAAGTGCTGCTTTTGTCTCAGGCAATTGTTCAATTGCAGCAAGCTCCAGCACCGGCTGGGTTGCAGCCCCGTTGCCCTTTGCTGTCTTCTAACTGGTTTGAAGGCAAGTTAGAGGAATTCCCTGCATTCTTGGCTCAATGCAAGCTGTTTATTGAGGTGCGTGCTCAAGAATTTCCTACTGAGACGTCTAAGGTCTGCTTTATCATCAGTTTGCTTGAAGGAGAGGCAGCTAAATGGACTACTCCTTTACTCCTCAGTGCCTCACATCTACTGGATAATTATCAGGCTTTCCTGAATCACATTTCTTCAGCTTTTCAGAGCCCCATGCAGGCTGCTACTGCCAACAGGAGACTCAGAGCTCTGAAACAGGGCAAAGATTCAGTGTTTGATTACACCACTGCATTCCATTTGATTGCACAGGATCTGCATTGGAACGAACCAGCACTGATTTATCAGTATATGGAAGGATAGGCAGATGAAGTGCTTGATGAACTTTCTAGGGTGGAACAACCAACACGTTAAAGGAATTCATTACCCTGTGTCTCAGGATAGATGGACACCTAGAAAGCCGTTGCCTCTCCCGAGGCAAGAACTACAACCAGCAACCTCTGCCAGCTGTGCCTAATCTGCAATCCGGTGAAGCCTGCAGAACTGATCCAGAACCTATGCAACTGGGAGTTGCTCAACCACGCCTCACCCCAGAGGAAAAGGCAAGATGACGCTCTCATAATCTCTGCCTGTACTGTGGAAGAGGAGGACATTTCACTTCCAGTTGCCCTTTGAAGCGCTCCTCAGTAAGTGCTGCTACCTCTTCAGCAGTAAAAGGGCAGCTCCATCCTTGAAGGAACCCACAGGAATAGAGCATACCGAAGGGTTCCCAGACAATACCATCACACCCCAAGGACCTTTCCTGGTACCTGTAACTCTAGGGCTTCCTGATGGCCGGAAGATACCTGTGTATGCTATGGTAGACTCTGGGGCAGCTCATTGCTTTGTGGATGCTGGGTTTGTGTGGTGCCATCGGATTCCAGTACAGAACAAGGAAACTCCTTTGATGGTAGAATCCATTGAGGGTCGGTTACTTCGTTCTGGGCCGATAGCTCAGGAAACCTGTCCACTTACTCTTCGGGTAATGGACCACAATGAGCAGATTTGCTTTAATGTAACTCGGTGCCAGGACACTGCCTGTCATGGAACCCGAATGTGAAGGGTTAAATGCTGCAGAGCAGCAGGAGGAGCCTTGTAGTTCAACTCAGCAGGCAGCTGATTCTGAGGACGCAGCTGAGGGCACATCTCCTCCTCCTATAAGGGCTAGGAGCAGGATCCTGCAAAGGAGAACTAACAGGAGAGCTAGGGAAAGGATCTTTAATGATAGGCATAGAATTAGATCTGAAAGCCCTGAGTTCTAGCAGGAGCCTTGTCAGAGAGGATAAAGCTAGGAAGTTTACCCTGAACCCTCTGTGGGAGCAACGCGTCACTTACCTTGCCACCACGTTCCTCTGTGTTATCCTGACTTTGTTTCCTGACCTTGGACTGGCTTCATGACTACGACGTTTCTCTGTTTCCCTTGAACTTGGCATTTGGCTCTGTAAATTATTCTGGATTGACTCGGACTGTACTTTGTACTTTATCTGGATTACAACTAAAGTTCCTGGCAAAGAGCTGAACTTGGCTTGCTGTGTGTTCTGTGTGCGGGGCTTGACAGTTTGCTCCCACCCACCAAACTTATTCAAGCAGAATGGAGAAGGAGGGGGCTGTTGGAATGACTCCACTGGAAGCTTTGCAAAACCAAGTACTGTTTTTGTCTCAGGCAATTGTTCAATTGCAGCAAGCTCC
Source organism: Phrynocephalus forsythii (assembly GCA_029282475.1). Taxonomy (NCBI): domain Eukaryota; kingdom Metazoa; phylum Chordata; class Lepidosauria; order Squamata; family Agamidae; genus Phrynocephalus; species Phrynocephalus forsythii. Next base: position 44,597,306 of record JAPFRF010000009.1, on the reverse strand, counting down.
AGCATCATTACAGCCTCGATGCCCTTTGCTGCCTCCTGACTGGTTTGAAGGCAAATTAGAGGAATTCCCTCCATTCTTGGCTCAATGCAAGCTGTTCATTGAGGTACGGGCTCAAGAATTTCCCACTGAGAGGTCTAAGGTCTGTTTTATCATCAGTTTATTAAAGGGACAGGCAGCTAAATGGGCGACTCCTTTACTCCTCAGTGCTTCACCTTTGCTGGATAATTATCAGGCTTTCCTGAACCATATTTCTTCAGCCTTTCAGAATCCTGTGCAGGCTGCTACCGCCAACAGGAGACTGAGAGCTTTGAAACAGGGCAAAGACTCAGTGTTTGATTATACCACTGCATTTCGTTTGATAGCTCAGGATTTGCAGTGGAACGAGACAGCACTGATTTCTCAGTATATGGAAGGTTTGGCAGATGAAGTGCTGGATGAACTCTGCAGGGTAGAACAACCAAACACATTGCAGGAACTCATTACCCTGTGTCTGAGAATAGATGGACGCCTGGAAAGCCGTCGTCTCTCTCGAGGCCAGAACTGCAAACAGCAACCTCTGTCAGCTGTGTCTCATCTGCAATCTTGGGAGGCCAGTGAAGTGGATCCAGAGCCTATGCAACTGGGAGCTGCTCGACCACGCCTCACCCCAGAGGAAAAGGCAAGACGACGCTTTCATCATCTCTGCCTGTACTGTGGGGGAGGAGGACATTTCGCTTCTAATTGCCCTTGGAAGCGTTCCTCAATAAGTGCTGCTATCTCTCCAGCAGTAAAAAGGCAGCTCCATCCTTGAAGGAACCCCGAGGAATGGAGCATACCGAAGGGTTCCCAGGCAATACTATCACACTTCAAGGACCTTTTCTGATACCTGTGACTCTAGGGCTCCCTGATGGTCGGGAGATTCCGGTGTATGCTATGGTAGACTCTGGGGCGGCTCACTGTTTTGTGGATGCTGGGTTTGTGCGGTACCATCGGATTCCAGTACAAAATAAGGACACTCCTTTGTTAGTAGAATCCATTGAGGGTCGGTTACTTCGTTCTGGGCCAGTAGCTCAGGAAACCTGTCCCCTTACTCTTCAGGTAATGGATCATAATGAGCAGATTAGCTTTAATGTAACCCGAATGCCCCGGTTTCCTCTTGTTTTGGGACTTTCCTGGTTGCGAGCTCATAAGCCACTGGTGGATTGGGTGCAAGGGGAATTATATTTCAAGGTTCCTTGTTCAAAGCAACATTACTCTACTGTACTGGCATCTGCCCATGATACATCTGACCCTGTCTTGCCTCAGGCATACCAAGACTTTGCACATATATTTGAGGAAAAGGGGGCTGACAAGCTACCTCCACATCGACCCTATGACTGTGCCATTGATTTGATTCCTGGGGCACCTCTTCCTGTGGCGCAAGTTTATCCCATGTCCGAACCAGAATTAGAAGCGTTGAGGGCTTTTCTAGATAAAAATCTTCGAGGTGGGTTCATACGGCCTTCCAAACCACCATTGTCCGCACCAGTGATATTTGTCAAGAAGAAGGGAGGGGAGCTTTGTCCTTGTAATGATTATAGAGCACTAAACAAGATCACTATTAGGGACCGGTACCCTTTACCCTTAATCTCTGAACTTTTGGGCCGGTTGAAAGGGGCTAAGTGTTATACTAAGCTGGACCTTCAGGGGGCGTATAATTTGGTACGTATCCGTAAGGGAGATGAGTGGAAAACTGCATTCCAGACCCGGTACGGTCAATATGAACATTTAGTAATGCCTTTTGGTCTGACCAATGCACCCAGTGTGTTTCAGAGGATGACGAATGACATTTTCCAGGATCTCCTAGATCGTTGTGTGATTGTGTATTTAGATGACATTCTTATTTACTCCACTGATCCAGCTCAACATGTTCAAGATGTTCGTCAGGTCTTACAGCGTCTTCGGGAGAACGGACTCTATGCTAAGCTGGAAAAATGTGAGTTTAACATTGAAGAAGGTGAAGTCCTGGGGCATATCATTTCTCCCCAGGGAATCCGCATGGACCCCAAGAAAGTAGAGGCTGTGTTGTCATGGCAGCAACCACAAAATCGTAAGGACTTGCAACGGTTCCTTGGCTTCGCTAACTACTACTGTCAGTTTATTCCTGCTTACGCCAATATTGCTGCACCTTGAAACCGTCTTCTTCGTCCCAAAGAGCCTTTCCGGTGGACTCCAGAAGCAGAGAAGACTTTCTCTACCTTGAAAACCCACTTTACCTCGGAGCCTTTACTTCACTACCCTGATCCACAACTGCCGTTCATAGTGGAGGCTGACGCATCTGGTGTTGCCCTGGGAGCAGTATTATCTCAACAAGAGGATCCCTCCCAAACCCCGCATCCCTGTGCCTACTATTCTCGGCAATTAAAACCCGCAGAGAAGAATTATACGATCTGGGAGCGTGAACTGTTGGCCATCAAAACAGCTTTTGATGTATGGAGGCATTACCTTGAGGGAGCTCGACACCCTGTCCAAGTGTTAACTGATCACAGAAACCTGGAACATTTACAAACAGCTTGGTGATTGTCTCAGCGACAAATCCGGTGGTCTTTATTCTTTTCCCGGTTCAATTTTCGTATCAAGTTTATTCCTGAGGCTCAGAATAAGAAAGCTGATGCATTATCTAGAAAACCTGAATATGCGGCACCAGTGAAAGAGACCTTAGTGGCGCCCATCTTGCCTCCTTCTGTGTTCGCAGCCACGAATCCGTGTCCCAGCTTGGCAGAAGAAATCCGGGAATCTCAAGCTCGAGATCCATGGACTCAGCAACGTCTTCAAGAACTTCAGAATGGGGAGCATGGAGAGTTTTCTGCACAACAAGGGTTATTACTACATCGAGGGAGGTTATATGTTCCTGCTGGTCCCCTTCGTAACCAGGTATTGCATCTATCTCATGATTCTTTACCTGCTGGACACTTTGGACTTTACAAAACCCTGCATCTGCTCACAAGAGAGTTCTGGTGGCCACAGGTCTGTGCTGATGTTGCCCGATATGTGGGTTCCTGTGAAGTTTGTCGGCGAGCAAAGGATGTGGTGGCTAAACCCTCAGGTCTGTTGCATCCTTTGCCAACACTCTCTGGTCCCTGGAATGCTGTCTCCCTAGATTTTATCACGGATCTTCCCCGCTCAAAAGGGTTTACCTGCATCCTGGTCTTCGTAGATTTATTCACCAAAATGGCCCACTTTGTTCCTTGTCCTAAATCTCCTACCGCAGCAGAAACAGCTCATCAATATTTACAACACCTCTTCAGGCTTCATGGTTTACCTGAACACCTTATTTTGGATCGTGGACCCCAATTCACCTCTCGTTTCTGGCAAGCAATGCACAAGGCACTAGGAACCCAAGTTCATTTGTCATCCGCCTATCACCCACAGTCAGATGGTCAGACTGAGCGCACCAATGCCACTTTAGAACAATATTTACATTGTTATACATGTTATCAACAGGACAATTGGGCGGATTTGTTGCCTTTAGCTGAATTTGGCATATAACAATGCTGCACATTCTTCCACTCGCCAGACCCCATTCATGGCTAATTATGGGTATCATCCTCGGTATTTTCCAACAACCCTTCCTTCCACCTCTGTGCCAGCTGCGGATGCATACATTCAAGAACTCCATGGCATTCAGGAATTATTGCGAGAGCAACTTGACCATGCTAAGGAAGTATATAAGAAAGCAGCAGACAAGAAAAGACAGGAAGGGCCACAGTTAAATCCAGGCATGAAAGTTTGGCTCTCTACTCGATACCTGAGACATTCTGGGGTATCCCGAAAACTAGATCCTCGGTTCATTGGTCCTTATCCCATCTTAGAACAAATTAGTTGCTTTTCGTCTGCAATTATCTGCTTCCCTTCATATTCATCCAGTATTCCACCAATCCCTCTTGGTTCCAGCTGCAGACCCTGACCCCAACCGACCACCGAATCCTGAACCTCCTCCACCGATTTTAGTAGAAGGAGAAGAAGAATATGAAGTCTGTCAAATCTTGGATTCTCGAATACACCGTGGAGGATTGCAGTATTTGGTAGACTGGGAAGGTTATGGACCTGAAGATCGGTCATGGGAACCTGCGTCCAACTTGCATGCTCCTGAGTTGGTTCAACAATTCCATGAGTTATCCTGATAGGCCTGGCCCATCGGAAGAGGGGGACCATGGGGAGGGGGATAGTGCCAGGACCCTGCCTGTCACAGAACCTGACTCTGAGGAGTTAAATGGTGAAGAGCTGCTGGAGGAGCCTTGCAGCTCAACTCAGCAGGCAGCTGGGTCTGATGACTCAGCTGAAAACATGTCTCTTCCTCCTAGAAGGGCCATGAGCAGGATTCTGCAAAGACGTGCTACCAGGAGAGCTAGGGAAAGGGTCTTTGATGCTAGACGTGGAATAAGGACAGAAAGCCCTGAGTACTAGCAGAAGCCTTTCCAGAAGTAAGGGTGTGTTCCCTGTTTTGGGATAAAGCTGGCAAGCTTACCTTGAGCTCTCTGTGGGAGCAATGTGTCATTTGAACTTGCAACCACGTTCCTATCTGTGACCTTGTCTGTTTCCTGAATTTGGACCGGCTTCCTGGACAACGGCTTGATCTGTTCCCTTGGGTTTGTCATCTGGTTTCCATGAGATATTCTGGCTTTGACTTGGACTGGTAATTGCTGGGAGTTGGATTCTGTTACTTATCTGGCTTTCCACTAAAGATCTTGGCAAAGAACTGAACTCTGCTTGTGTGTGTGTTCTGTGTGCGGGGCTTGACAACATCAAATCATCCCTAGTAAATTTTAATTGGTAAAACGTACACTCACATAGGTGAGACCTTCCCTGTTCTCTCCTGCACTTGCAAAGGACTCCTGTTCTCTAAGGTTCACTTGGATGCTGCCAAATCCAGCCCACAGTCATTAAGTAACATTCAAGTTACTTAATGACTATGGGTTCCATACATTTAGAGGTGGATGATTCTTCTTTTCCACACTGCTGTCTCTGCACAGGGCTATGACAGTAGCAGGAAGAGCTTTGTATCATCACTACTCATACATGAGGATCACCATCCAAACTGGCCCCACATGTGCTTACAGTGAATTGAGAAAGAGTTTGTTTTCAATGGTTGACTCTATACATTGGTTGAAGACCTGAGCTCATATATGATGTATGATTTATTCCTTATGGATTATTGGTGGTTTTTTTCCTATGAAGTCTTATTTTTACAAACTATAGAGTAGCACAAAATACAGTTGTGAAAGCGGAAGCCATGGATAAGCAATGGATATCTTGTTTTTTTTAAAAAAATGGGTAGCAAAGCTGTGCTGGATATTTATGATAAGATTAACAAGTTTGCTCAACAGCTTCAACAAATACAAACAAACAAAACATGTTGTATTAAGCTCTCTGTTGCACTTAGTTTACTATTAACCAGAATTATTTACATACACAAAGCCAAGATATATCAAAAGCGCATTAAATTGTCAAAAGATACAACAGTCCAAATCTTTAACTTTCTAACAGTACAGTATATAACACAAGCAATGATGACACCAGAAAGTTCTCTTATACTGATGGAAGATATCTTATTCTCATGAGGGTTTTTCCCATTAGAGAAAAAGGCTTTCATCAGGACAAGGGGGCCTATGTATATTGGCTCAGGTTTCTCGTGCATAGGGGTTATTCTGTAAAGCCTTTCCATTCTCACAGGAATTAACTTCATCAAACAATTAATTTGACTTCTGTCTTCTCCAGATCAGGGGTATTCACTGCACATGGCCTTTTAACCACATCTGCCTCCACACAAACCTCCACCAGACACCTGCCAAAGTAGCTGCCGCTGTTACAAAATACAATATATTTCTCCTGAGAAACATGCCAAACTAGAACTGCATGCCTTATTTCCCAGCAAAATATAACTTCCATCAAGCTGTTGGGAATGTGATACATCTTGGAAAGAAAACATATGTTTCATCAGCACTATATTTTTCAGCAGAAACATACTTGTTGAGGTAGAAAATGCAGTGGAAGTAGCAATACCCCTTGACTCAAGTCGAACATATGACTCTTTTGGTCCTTATAGAACCAGGAGATAAACCTACTCTTGATGGCAGCAACCTTCTGCTCTCTTATGCAGAGCTAGTCCACATCCTCGGGCAGTGCAATACAAACTAAAAGATATGCCACTTGTAGTGGGGTTTGCAAAGGTTCAAAACCTCTTTTTCTGGGCACAACTGCCCTTATGCTGACTCAGCTCAGATTACCTGGATTGCAACTACTGTGCTGGTTGAGATCAGCCAGCAGAGCAGCCAAGAAAGGGACAGAAAATAGGAGAAGCTCAGTTACCCTGGAGCTAAACCACAGGCTCACAGCCACTGTGCCAGCACAAGCATTAGGCCAAGGTCAGGGTAAACCTAAATAATTTCCAACATCCTAAGTCTGGCACAGACTCAGCTAGCCCAGTATCAGCTCAGCTGGCTCAAAGCCATCTTGGCTAGTTGAGACTGTATTCACCTCACCAGCAAAAGCAGAGATTGAACCTAAGACCTTTCGAACGGGAAGCACAGCCTGTACATATTAAGCTCAGTCAAGTTAGTTCTATGAATTTTGCGTCACTTGTGAATGCTTTTAATGTAAGAGGATATTTAGAAGAAAATCTGAATCTGAATTTCAGTCAGCACAACTATTGCATTCACAATAGATGCCTATACATCTCCCACATTGCTGATTTAAGGCAAATGTACCAAAAGGATTCTAAGTTCAAAAACAGACGACCCAAAATCTTTTTAGTGTTACAAGTTCAAAAGCAGGAGTGCTACTGATCTTTGTTCATGAATTGATATCTAATTTTTATAAGCAACAGAACTGATTTGTGCTGGGTACACATCTTCAGGTTCCAATTCCAATGTGCAGCGGACATTTGAAGACAAATTTCATTTAATGGAAATAATTATGTTAGAATTAAAGTACTATAATATCAAAATTCACAGCAGAAAACAAAGAACCAAAACATTAAAAAATGAATTGCAGCCTTTTGTTTTGCCCAGAACCTCATTAACTGAGGATGTTGATGTTTTGTTTTGTTTCATACATTCTATCCACAAGCAACTGAAATGTGGAGCTTCTCGGAGTCAACTACAACTGATCACAAAGCTGTGTTCATTCTTATTTCAAAGTAACACTGGGGAACCAATTCAGACTGTGGTATTCAGGGAAGCTTTAAACTTTTTGTTCTCTGCTTCAGTCCCAATCTAGATCACACACAACTCTATAATGTTCATAGAGAAAAAGCCCTCCTTGGTTTCAGTTAAAGGCCTTACCTCTGCTCCCTATGCAGACCATCACCTCAAGGAATCAATCTTGGCAGGAAACGCTGCAAGAACAAAGAACTGAACCCACCCTCTATAGTAGGAGAGATGAGTAAGTCAATCAAAAAGTATAAAGACTGATGAAAAGGCCAATCACACCTCATTTCCCTTCTAGACAGTCTTCCTGTGGCCCTCATTAATTCAGCAAAATGTTAGCACTTAGAGTATTGGTTCTCAACAGGGGTGGTACCACGCCCCCCATGGGCGCTAGGAGGATGCTGAAGGGATATGAACTTGTTTTGGGCAGTAGGGGGTGGTGGGCATGTTTTGGTCTTACAAAGTTTTCACCACCCAAAAGAGGAGGTAAAAACAAAAAAGGAAAAAAAACTAATATGGCCGACGAGGTATTGCCATCTTTGCTTTGCCCATGTGCTCTGAGCCAGCCAATTGGAAAGAGCAGGAAGTTCACATTAACCCTATAGCTGCTATAGCCAAAAGAGCCACATCCGTCAGTGGCTCGGATCAGCAGCAGGGACAAGAAGAAATATCAAGGTGGGGCTCTCTTGGGGGGGGGCAAGGAGGGGAGCTTCTAGTGGCAGTTGTACATAAATAATAAGAACTACCCCAAAAATAAGACCTAATATGGTTTTTCACAGCCCAAAATATATATGTGAAAGTGTCTTATTTTGGAGAAAATACGGTAGTTCTTTATCATGGTTGTGAATTATTAATTTTGTGCTGTGGCTGATCTCATTACAAAAAAAAAGTTGACTCCAAATCGTGGAAAGAGGAGACTTGCGCCTTCATCTCTCTAACAATAATGAACCGAACGTTCAGAATCTGGCTCTGAACCATCAAGCACAACCATCCCACTGACATAATCAAGTATGTTCCATTGATATTACTCTTTTAGTATAATTATTTTTGCTGTTCTTTTTAATTATCTAATTAAGAATAAAGATTTTTTTAAACATAAATGTTGCAAAATAAAATAAAATAAATAATACAGAGCATTGAAAATAAATATACATATAGCATTTTGAAATAAATGTATTTACATAAAAGAGCATTTAAGCTTTTTTTTGCAATAGACATTTTATTTTTATTAAAAGGAATGCAATTTCCCAGGGCAAAAGTATCAAGTTAAATCAAACAAATTTGGTAATTACTTAAAAATTACTTTAAAATGTTGCCCCTTCCCCATACACTAAATTACAGGATGTTCACAAAGGGTGGTGTTGAATTTTTTTCTGCTTCATAGGGGGGCAGCAGCTTTTAAAAGGTTGAGAATGTAACACTGTAACACTGAATTCATCTCATAAGAGTTGCAGCATTTTTTCTTTGACTTTACCATTGTAAAATACTTCTCCCTTCCTCTTAAACTGTGGTATATTTTGACAGGTTGATGTTTCTTGTAGACTATTCCAGGCACACTTTGTTGTAAATAATTGAGATACAAAAAATGTACCTGACTCTTTGTATTTAGCTAATCAGTTCTATACACTCCTGATCACATTAGTGACAACTGGAGAACTTAATTGTCCCTTGCTAAATGACAACACAGTACAACACAATACATATCTACATATATTCAACAATAGATGTTGCCTTATGGGGGAATAAGAGCTTGAAAAGTATAAAACCCTGAATTGCCTAGGTGCCATGATCAGTATGGACATTTTGAAAGTCCAGAAATGTCACTTCCCTAGGATGTGAGTGGAAATGAAGAACTTAGTAGAAAATGGTTACTGTTTAGTTCACTGTTTGTGAGCTTCAATCCTATTCAATTAAGAAGATTAAATAGGGTAGAGGTCACATTTTAATACGATAGTTACATTGATGTTAAACTGTCATTCAAATTCATGTTACAGCATATTACTACCTATCTTACCAGAGGGAAAAAATGGAATAATCCTATTCATTACCTTACTCATAGCTCTCCCCTTCTCCCCCACTCCACACACACACAAAGGCAAAATATGTAGTTCTCCTTCCTCCCCAACTCTAGTCTCACAAAAACAACCCTGGCAGGTAGGTCAGGTTGAGAGGAAGAATAATGGACCCTTAATTAATTAATTAATTAATTTTCTATCCTTCTCCCCTAGTGCAAACTGCACTACCCAGGGCAGTTTACAAATGAATCACAGATGTGAAGCTGTATCCATCCACACACTCCAAGACATAATTCAATATCACATGAACCACAACATCACACTGGCTCTCTTCCTTACCACTTAGTGGATTCTCAGCCGCACACAAGAGTGGGGCTGGCCACTCTTTCCATAGGTCCTGATAATGGAATGTGAGAAGCTATCTAGTATTTGTTGTATTTATTGAATCAGTGGGTGGTTTGATTATTAACAAGTGCAGGAGTTGCAGAGTGCAGCAAACTCAATATGCTCACCGATGAGCTTGGAGATTCCTATCAAAGCTAAACACCTGAGTATTATCTTTACCTGTTAAAATGCCTGGAGGAACGGAGGGCCTACACTTTTGCTAGATGCAATGTCATTCCCACCATAGTGCTGTATGGGAGATTCAATGGGACTCCATACAGTGACAGGTGCTGCTCCTGTGTACTGGGTGGAGTGGAGTCACTTTCCCATGTGGTTTTGTTCTGTCCACTTTATGGTCATCCTTGTAAAAAACTCATTGATCCACTCCTACTGAAGAAGAGCCATTGCTTAGACATTGATAAATTGAGGTATCTTCTGGCATCGGGAGAGTCTGCTGCGATAGAAAATGTGGCAGCTTTTTTAGCCCAGTTGGTCAGGGCCCGCAGGCAGAGATGCACTGAATTGCCAGTTTTGTAATTTAACAATATGCTTTTAAACTTGTAACTGTGTTATTTTGTTTTTTTTATGTCAATAAAGGCTGATTGATTAACTGAGGTTAACCAACTCAGGAGCCAGGTCTTTTATACAATAATATTTTTTAATGAGAACACCAAATAGAACTCCAAATGTCAAATGGAGAAGCTGAAAAACATAGGGCCTTTTTACACGACCCCTAAGATCCGCTGGCCACTTAAATTCGGACCAGAGATCTTAGGGGTTCGTCGCTCTTCCTCTGTCCCCACCCCCCTCCGCACTTCCTGGTTGCTGGCTGCATGAGGGAGGGAGAAAAAAGAAAGAAAAGAATGCCGGTTTACCTCCGTTTTGTTCCCGGCAGCATTCAGATCTCTTAAAGGGGCGGGGCGCAAAAAAAGAACAAACAGAAGTCAGGAGAGCCCCACACTCACTATCCTTACACCGGATCAAATATTTGTCACATCCAAAAAGCAGGTACCTGAAAGCTGCGCTGGGACGCGCTAAAGTGGGCGGGGTCGCACTTAATTTCCTGTTAACTCCGGAGCTGGTGGGTAAACATTTTTAATCTCCGGAGCTGGGAGCCATTTGCCCCGGAGTTTAGGGGTCGTGTATAAACGCCCATACATGAAGGTTTGTTTACTGGTGAAAGAAAACAAGATTTATCTTGTTATTCACATTTGGTCATCTGGCAGCTGTTATTAGATCCAAGGGACATTTAGCAGAAATACCTTATTCTGTGATGTAACATATGAATCAAAAAATGGCCTACTGCTGTGACGCCAGACTGTAACAGAGAACTAGCCCTGGAATTTCAACACTTCAACACTAGTTAAAGTAGTGTCTATTAAAATTCAGGAATGTTAACAATAAAACTTCAGAAGAATAACTAGTTGATGAATCAATAGACAATAACCAATCAAACAACTGCAAAAAAACTGATTTTCTTAAAGTAACTATTTCTTCCTGGAGACATTTTGAGTAATCTGAAGGACACCTAGGTTGCAGTCCTTATATTTTATAATGGGCATGGCTGGTCAGTCAGTAGCTACTGACTAGGCTACCCCCTGCCCTGCTTCCACTTGGTAATATCCTACAGTATTTATTTATTAATTATTTATTTATTAGATTTCTGTACTGCGCCATCTAGCAACAGAGGCCACTCTGGGCAAGTTACAAAATTAAGAGATACAAAATGCAAGATAATATACAAAAAATGAACACTACAATATGTTAAACAAAATGAACATACCTAAGTCAACAAAACTCAGTTTCCTCTTCTTTCCTGATAATTAATTATGATTATTTTCCCTTGTCCTATACTATTAAAATGAAATATAAAAGTGACTAGTTAAACACAAGCTACTTCTAGTCTAGTTAATTTCACTCCAATAAACCTGGTACTTATTTTTCTCTTACGAGGTTGCACGTCTCAATATAGATACAATAATCAATCCAGTATATTTTAACAGTTAAGTATTGATCCAGAAGTTCCTTCTGCCTGTGCAGAGCTTGGGAAAAGTCACATTTTGGACTAGAGTTCCCAGAATCTATGCTTGATGAAGAATCCCGGTAGTTGAAGCATAATAAAGTAAATTTTCTAAATTATTTCAGGTTATGTGTAGGAAGCAGAGATAGTATGACAATTGTTATAGACATTACTCAATATAAATAAAACGTGCATGTGTCTACTGCAACAGAAGGAATTTATTTCTTCTTTTGAGGATATAGTTTAAATAATGGCTTCAGTATCAATACCGGCTTGATTAGCAACTGTAGCAAGAGATAATGAAAAGATATTTTACAGTAGGCAATACCATCATCACCTCCCTCTTTGAGCAGCTATTGTTTGTGCAGATCCTAAGACAGCTTTCCCCAAACTGATGTTCTCAAGATTTGTCAGACAGTAACTCCCATCAGACCCAGACAGTGTTCCCAACTGCTGTGCTGTTGAGGGATGACAGCACTTGTAGGTTCTAGGTTGGAAGAATCTACGCTAATAGATGCTGTAATACTGTCATATATTGTGTGATGCTCAGCGTAGCTGAGTTCAGCAGACACAGTGCTTATTTTCCATTGTGATCTTCCCTTTAAAACAATGCACATCTGCCAGGCCCTACTGAAATATACCGAAGATATTAAATTTGCTCCAGTGCACAGATACACAGGAGAATAAAACATAAAACAAAGCTGTACATCTCTGTTAGAGATGCAATCATTTGCAGTGGGGATTGTCAACTTGTGACCCTCCAGATGTTCTTGGACTGCAACTCCTATCATCCCTTAACACTGGCTATATTGGCTAGAGTTGATGTGAGCTGTAGTCCTACAGCATGTGGAGAGCCACATGTTATATACATCTGCTATACAATAAGTCCCATTGAACCTAGACAGGCATAGGATATATAGGATTTAGACATGTGACCTTTTATTTAAAATAGTGGCTGCATAACCCAGCAGCACAGAGGATGGTCTCTCTCTCTCTCTCTCTCTCTCTCTCTCTCTCTCTCTCTCTCTCTCTCTCTCTCTGTGTGTGTGTGTGTGTGTGTGTGTGTGTGTGTGTGTGTGTGTGATGGCCATAATAGTTTGTCTAGGTCTCACAAAGTTTAGAATAAGAGCAAATTCTTCTAAGCAAAACTCAAAGAAACAAAACCAAACAAAAGACAAAAACATGTGGCACCTTCAAAACTCACTACTGTATTATATTAAGGTGCCACATGTTTTTGTCTTTTATTTTGTTTGGTTTCTTTGATTTTTGCCTGGAATTGTTGCCTAGACTAACATGGCTACCTCTTCCAAAACTTCAAATACTTCTAGGTCATCCTCTCTGTGGTCTATTTTTGTTGTTGCTGTTGTTCATTACTTCTTACTGTGCAGGCGTTTGCATAATCAATTTCCAATGGAAAAAAAACATTCAAATACAAAGAGATACACCTCACTTCATTTTTGCAATCATCCTGAGTCAAAACAGAACCTATTTTAATGAGAGCCTAACATTGCAATCACATTTCTGTGCTCGCCTCAGGAACTGTCGTCAGGATGAGTGGCTTTTCAAGCTTCATCCCCTTATTCATCATTTGGCTGAAAAAGCTCCAAACAGCTGTTCCCTCTCAGCATGTTTCTGCAGTTCTTTTTAAATGACAAAATAACTTTCAAATACTGTACTGTATTTATCTTAGTCAACTTTTAGAATTCATTAACATTGTGTGAGACTTAATAAAAACCCCTCCCCACCTCCACCTCCACCCTCAGTAAGCACCTCTGCTAGACAACCTCAGTCAAATCTTTGAAAAATTTGTTTTCTGTACTAAAAGTCACAAAACACTCCCAGTCAGTATGCCCAGCCTTCATCTGCTGAAACTCTTCTAATATCTCTCACTTCTATTGGGTAGATCCTTTCAACCAATTCTTAGCACAAGCAGGATTCCACAAATAAAGCAAAGGGGAATTGCACAGAAGCCCAGTGTATAAAAACAAAATATATTGTCACTCACTCGCAGGTACAGTGGTACCTTGTATAAAGGGATTAATTTGATCAAAATGAAATTATGTTAAGCAAATTTTCCTTTATACAAATTCCCATAGGAATGCATTGAAAATGGAGTAATCCCATTTTATGTTGTACGGATTCTCCCCATAGGCAATTATGTTAAGCAAATTTCCCCTATCTCTGAAAATTTTTATGTTGTACAGATTTTATGTTATACAAGCTGTTTGTTATACAAGGGTCCACGGTATACAAGTAATATTTAGCAGTGCAATTCATCCTTCCACATCCACCTAGAATTTAAAATTGAGTCCAGCTGTACTCCCTGCCAGGCACGTAGGTAAAGGATTATATATTTAATTGCCTTCTTTTTCAGGATTGAACCATCCTGTTTCTGAAAATGTCATATTGGAGGCAGGATGACTGATATTTTAAATATATATTGGAATTCAAGAATAAACAAAAAGTGAGGAACACATACTGTGTCGACAGACAAGAAGCAATATGAATGAGCAGGTCGTATGGACAAAGAAATAGTAGTAAGGGTATGCAAATTGTATGGCTACTTGCTGCATGTTTTACATTTTGCTTCACTTATTATCAGATAGAAGTTTGACCTAAGTTCCATTTCAAACCCCCATATTATTAAGGGACAGATTTGGTTTGTTTTAGTGATCCGTATATCAGTCCAGACTTAGATCTGGTACAACAATGTCTAAAGGATTGCAAGTAAATTCACAATGATAGGATCAACAATTTCTGAGGGAATGAAATGTTTGCAGGCCTCAAGCCAACTGTCCATACGGTAAAATTACCCAGCTCTTCGGCAGAGATCAAAGAAAGAACTGAGGTCCTTAGTCCCCTACGACCAGGAGTCTCTCTTCTTCTTCTCTTGAAGAAAACAGTGAAGGAGGAAGTGGAGATACTTGCTCTCCCCTCTATATTTATACAGAAGACACAGTACCGTATTCTGTAATACCTAAAAATGGCTGCTCCTGTTCTGGAATATCACCTCTGAAAATGATCCCTTCAGCATTCATGGGTCGGGGGCATAGAAGAGCACGTTACCCCATCCTTATATGTAACACCTACCTTAGTATAGCTACTGGGTGCAAACAATTAATTGCAAGCCAGCTGTACAGATTGTCTAGCAACTTTCCTGCAGCTGAGAAAGCACTGACTAGTTTCCCAGCTCTAACACCACCTCCTTGATATGTTAACATTGACTTGCTGCACTGAGCACAGATACAGAAAGATTAAAAGCACAGCTTCTACAAGAAGGACTATTTCGCTCTCACTCATTCCAATAAGCTAATTTTCTGCATTCACTGAATTTCTTCTTTGGAAAACAGTCTGAGAATTCAACAATATTTAGCCAACATAGGATGTGGTGAAATGTATATCTTGGATCTGAGACTTAGCTGTAACTCCTGAATGCCACAAAACTTAACACATTATACCTTCTTAGATTTACTCCTTCCTCTATGACAGCAATTTTGCACTAAGAGCCTGGAAGAGTTTTGCTTTGCTTCAGATGACAACTCCCAGAATCCCCCACCCATATGGCTAGTGACTATAACCCTACAGTAAGACATCTGCCATGGGCATAACTGGATAGTAACAGATGTCAATGTGGAAGTATATCCTAGTACATTAGCAGAAAATCAACAAGGCCACCCCAAAACTGACTCGACGAGCATGTCTCATACTATTACATGCACTTAAGCTGATCATTCTGTCAGCGAGATTTTCTTCTGAGACTAGTAACAACAACTAGTCAGCATCTTCCACTTTAGCTGTGATCAGCAAGGTAGCTTAGGTGGGCACAGACCGGGTGACATGGTACATATAGCTCCATCCATCATACACACTTCAGCATCTGCTGCAAATTACTGCAAGTTCCTCCTGTCTCAGTCCCAAATAAGAAGGTACAGTAAGGTTCTGCAACCTGATGACCTACTTCATAGGGTTATCATGAGGGCAACAGAAGTAAACATTATACAGAGTTGCACTGCAAGTGTTTTAACATCTAGCAATAAGAACTCATGTCTAATACATTGAAGAGAAGCAGTGTTGCTTTGTGCATATCTTCACACACTGGGAAAAGTTTCCTTTAGTAGCTTATACAATGAAAATAGAAAAGATTCAAAGTAATGATGAATTGTTCATAGTCAATATTTAAGTAGATAAAGTCATATTAACAAAAGCAATACATTCCGAGAACTAACTAGCAACTCTCCTTTCTGCCCATAATCCCAAAGCAACAGAGTTTTTTTTTCAGCAATGAGGAAAGTCAAAGCAGTTTTAATACCAAGGGGGACATCTGTCAGCATGTTATTTTAAAAACAATACCTGAGGAAAAACAGAGGTCTCTTCCTGTATCAAGAGGCTGTTCACAAGCACAACAGATCTCAATTATGTACAGTATACGTTTTAAATACCTATAAATCCAGCTAAGCACCATTCAGTGTCTTCTTTCCTCTGTATTCATGCATTATGTGGCTTCCTGCTACCGGCTCTGAGTAAAACATTAGGTAGAGTGTACACTGCATCTAGAAGTAAGTAATGATCACTGATTTCTGCTGATGAGTGTCTTTTGCAATGCTGAAGGCGTTGGCACAGCTGCCATGGATTTCAGTTGTAGCTCTTGTTGTATACTGCAATTAAATGTTCAGGATAATATTGGAGAAATATATTTATGCCATGCTTCCATGCCAAACTGTTTGTAGGTTTCTTTTTGACAAAATGTACCAGCACAACCTTAATAACAGTATGTGGTTACAATTAAGCAAAATTGTTGGTGTCACAAACAATTAAAATATGCCATCTTTTCTTGAAAAGCTTACTCACTGCATACTTTAAAAGTGGATCGTGGGTAACGTAGAACTTAGCACCTTTGGAGAAGGATGGAGAGTGAGGACCTTGTGTCTATCAACTTGCAAGCGTATTTTTTTTTGTTCAGGCAAGCTTTTGGCAAGTCACTGGTTCCTAAGAATGGTTTTCAATGTGGGTTCCTAACCTTTTAAAATGTGTTTTTAATTTTTCCCCAAAATGTTTTTCATTCAAGTGTTGTTTCATCAGGCAATATATTATGTCTATTTTAATATGGTATTCTAACTGCATATAGCTTTTGAATATTTGTAATCGTCCTTTAGTCTCTTTATTTCTAAAGCTGGTACAGTATAAAAATAGAATGAATGGATCAGTGGGTGAAATGAGATAGCCAGTTAATAAAAATGGCTCGGCTGTTGTAAATTAGACGATAAAAGTAAAAGTAAAAAGAGAACTGAATATGGTGTCATCAATAAACCTTCTCAGTCTATGTGAGTGAAACTTTGTGTATAATTTGTGTGTTCAATAAACATAGATCCTGCATGTCTTACACTATTGTTGTGTGTTTAATCATGTAGCATATTAGAGGCTTCCAATATACCTCTGTTACAGAAGAAGAAGTCTGACTATGGTTATAAACTGGAATTTGCGGACTCTGTTTTCATAATCTGGTTCAGCGTCCTGTTATCTTGGCGTTTTCCTTATACATTTTGTTATGTCATCCATGTATTAAGCCACCCCAAAGAAGCTACTTTGCTTCCAGAATAGTGCAACCATCCATGCTGAAGGAGATGACAATCTTTGCACTACGCTCCACAAGAGGAAATTACATATATTTCAGTGGTATCTTATTTACTTTCACAGCAGGCAATGTTTTAAGCCAACAATTATTAGTCATGTTTACAGTTGGAGGAAAATACTGATAGACCAGGAAAGTCCAAACTTCAGCCCTCCAGATGTTTTGGACCACAACTCCCACAGTCCTTTGCCATTGGAAATACAGGCTTGGAATTCTGGGAGTTGTGGTCCAAAACATCAGGAGGGCCAAAGTTTGGGTATGCCTGTGGTAGACTATTATTTGCAATGGTTGATACATACACTCTAACTTTCAGCTAATTAAACCTGAGCTTGGTGATATAACATGAAAGACAGGTGTGCCTACAGAGAAGAAGACCATGCTTGGCCAATGCCTTCTTAAGGGGTTATATCCACTGGCCCATTGCCTAGTTTTGTGAATTCATGTCATTGTAGTTTTTCCCCAATACCAACCAAGGCCAGGCTGTCTAATGTCTCTGCTGAACACAGCTCTTTAAGGAGGTCTATTTAGGGTACCATCAAAAGCAGCCAATCTACAACCACTGAGCTGGGATGGAGCAACACACATGTGTAGCTTTTCCTCAGCTCTCAAACAACCCCTTTTGCCCTTTGAGAAGTGGGTGGGGGGCATGTACATACACCTCGATACACACCCGATGGAGAAGAAACACTTCAGCATGCTGCTACATTGTTAAGTCAAACTTTTGAGCCAGCAGGTTTATTTTTTTCACCTCCTCCATTTTAAATTCTATTTATACTGCCCCGCAAAGGCAGGGGATCCAGAACAATGCACGCATAAGAAGACGAAACACACCTACAGCCACTTAGAAGAATGGCAAAAGAGGGTTTTTTTCCCCCTAGCAAGTGACTAGTTAACTCTTCGTCATCTGCCATGACCTTAAACAACCTTAACGCGGCTGCAGAACCCATTGTTAAAACCAGACAAGGAAGGCAAGGAGGACAAGACAAAACGACAAGGAGACCTCTACATTTAGAGGGAAGAAGAAGAGGCATCCATATCACGGAAGCATCTGAGATAGGCGCCAGGGCAGAATTCCTCGCAACACGCAGCACATCACATCACGTCACATGGGATCCCTCAACCCCTTTCCCTTCCTTCCCTCTCCAGAGGAGGGAGGCTCTTCCTCACCCAAACCCCTCGACCTTCACCGTTTCTTACAAGGGGCGGCTTCTCCCTTCCCTCCCTCCCTCCCTCCCTGCCTGGCGATCTCCTCCTGGCAAATGGGCAACCGAGTTGGGTGGGCGTCTTACCTTTTTGTCTTCCTTCTCGCTGCTCTGCCTCTTCTCCGGCGGCGGCGGCGGCGGCGCGCAGTCCCCGCCGCCTCTTTCCCCTGCCTGCCCATCCTGCTGCTGCTGCTGCTGCTGCTGCTGACAGCCTCCTCCCGACCCCTGCGCGCGGGGGGTGGGCTCGCCCGGGCACGGAGAAACTCCCTTCACCTCCAGGTCCATCTTCCAGCCCGTGGAAGTGCCCACAAGCAAAAACGGGGGGGGGCGGCGGGGGGCGCAGGCCGGGCGTGTGCGTGGGGGGGGGGGCTTAGAGAGACTTTCTGTCACGCGTCAGTTTCTACGGGGCTTTTTTTTTCTCCCCCCCCCCCCCCCCAACCCCGCCCCCTTGTCTCCTTTCAAAACAAGCACATAAACAAAAACGGAGAAAGCCCTCGCACACTCACATGGCGCGTGCCTCTGCGTGTGTGTGTGTGTCTGTGTGTGTGTCTCTCTCTCTCTCTCTGTGTGTGTGTTCTTTCTTTTCTTTCTCTCCGCCTTTTCTGCGCCAACGGGAGGGTGGCGCCCACGCGCCCACACCCGCAGAACGCCCAAGTCCACTGCCTCCAGACTTCGGCCGCCGAGGAGGGCGTGTTCGTGTGCACGCGGGTGCGCACACGTGTCTGCCCGACGGCCGCGGTCCGATGGAGGGGGGGGGCGCGTCGGTCACGCCAGACGTTTAGCAAACCGTCTCGGTCGTTTCTCCTCGTCGTGGCCTCCCCTCTTGGCGGCTTGCGGGGCGGCGGCGGGGAGTCCCTCGCTTCCCCGGACCGTTCACGTGTCTCGAGGCTGAGGGGAGGCGTGTTCGCTCTTGATGCCTCGCCTTCGTCTGCCGCTGCCTCGTCTCGCCTCCCTCGGCCCTTTCTCGGTGGAACAAAGTTCGAAGCGGGCCGAGAGAGGGGGGGGGGCAGGAAAACCCAGCTGAGGAAACCGCGCCGAGCACCGCAAACCCCTGAATGGCCAGGAAAAGTGAAAAACGCCTCTCGCCTCTTTCCCGGCTCCCAGGCAGGCGAGGGAAGCCAATGAAGCCAGACCTGGGCGAAGAGCCGCCGCCGCCGCCGCCGCAGCTGAGGGCGGTGGCAGGAAACTGGGGCGACCGTTTAGCTGAGGGCAGCTTTTCGGGACGCCCCACACACGCCCTCCGCCGCGGGTCGCCGTAGGACTCACACACATACACATACACGCCGCCTCTGTGTGCCTCTTGGATGTCCCCCCCCCTCCTCCTCCTCCTCCTCCTTCTGTATCTGCGTGACGGGAGCTCCCTCTCTAGACAGCCAGTGCCACGCAGCACTGCCAGAGGGGGGGGGTGGAGTAAACGGGAGGGGGGGGTGGAAGACAGAGGAGCCCCCCCACACACACACCCCAATTCCCGTCTCTCCGCCTCTCCCTCGTCAGCACATTTGGGCCAGACAGGAAGATTCCCGCCGATTCTCGTACTTGTGTGTGGGGGGGGGGGTGTTCCTTGCGTTATTTGCTGGTTTCAGCTGATAGTGTAACCCGAGCACTCCCCCCCCCCGAGGAGAAATAAGAGGCCTCAGCTACGGAGGTCGGGTTGAAGGCTGGAATTCTGCTCCAAAATGGGAGGTCGTAAGAGTCCATTCGGTGCCCCGGGGCATGTGCAGAAAGCCTCCCCTCTGCTGACTCATCAGCCTAGCTTGACCCTAGACATTTAAACAGCTGAGCTTCGCTGCCTCGCCTAATTTTAGAACTAGGCAGTGTGCAAAAAAAAAAAAAAAAAAGACAGTCCTCCTAAAATGCACAGACATGCGTGCTTGTGTCGGTTTTAATGAGGAGACAATGGCAGTGATGTGTATGCACACCCTCTCTGTTGAGAAGGGTAATTGCCTGGGATCTCGCCCTGGGAGAAGGCAGCCGTGACAGGGACAAAAGGTACCTTCCAAATGAATTAAAAATGACAAGGCTTTCCTCCTAGCCAGGACTACAAGATGGCTCCAAAAGCATAGGAAGCCTTGATGCTCCCTCTGTGTGTGTGTTGACGTGTGTCTGTTCATAAAACATACGTCTATAACTTGTAGTAAAGTTTGGCTAATTGATTAGGTACTGGGATATATCCCGGTCAGCCTGGCTGGTCAAGTCCCAAGGGCACGGTGGGAGGTGCATCTCGGCATCAATTAGTCCAAATTAGCCAAGGCAAGTCAGACAAGCACAAATAATATCCTGGCTGTTACTACTGAGAAGTTTCACTAACAAAGTATAAGGGAGAGAGAAACCAGAGGCGGATGATGCAGTGGAGCCTAATAATGAAAGCATCTACCCTCCCCCTCAAAACTGCCTGCCTGGCCTCCCCACTAGGCTGATGGTATGGTAAGGGGGGGGGAGGATGGGCTCAAATTGACATTTTGCTCAGGGTCCTTTGGAACCCTAAAAAAAGTCTGAATGGATAATGTTCTCAGCCAGCAAGATCAAAGAACAGAATAAAAAGAATTTCTCCTATTCCGTCACTGAACGAAGGGCAAGCTTTGATCTCATCATCCTGAAATCAGGACTCTTATCAAATAAGGAGGCTGCATATCTAAATAGAAGTTTCTAAATATAATCCATCCTTATCTCAAAAAGCTGCTCCTCTAAAAGTTACCTGGAAACATCTAGTGAGTGTTTGCCTACAAAATTTTCCATGTAATTAAAACAAAGATAGGGAAATGTTATTTTTATGGAGCAACTATGAGGATTCCCCTCATGCAGAATGGCCAGGAATATACTAGGAGTCCAAAAAGTAAATGTTCCACCCTTCTGGTTGAATATAATCCCTTTAAAAAAGCATGATATACCATAAATGGGAAAGGAAGTCTTGAATGTTCTAGGGGGCTGTGTATTGTCTCTCATTATTGAAAGCTGTCTTGGGTCCTTTTCAAAAGAGAAAAGCAGGGTAAAATATTCTAAATAAATAAATAAATAAATAAATAAATAAATAAATAAATAAATAAATAAATAAATAGTACCCCCCCTTCACACCCAAAGGATCTCTCAAAAAAGCAAACTGTATTTTCAGAAATAAATTGTTTACAGTTGACAATTAAAATGCATTTTGCTAAAAGAGTTTTCATTCACCTTGAAACAGAAAATTAAAGTACTGAATAGCTGAGTGAATTATCATTAAGTTATCATCAAGTGGATGAACATTAAACACATACTGTTGTTTTGAGAACCTGCATGATTCCAACTGTCTTAACTTGTAGCCACATGGTGATACTACGTATATTATCCTAATGTGGATTTGTATAAAACGCCTTCCTGTGCTCCCTTTTGATAATTGCTACAATGTTATGCATATTATCTGTTTATGCATATTATACTGTACTCACTGAAACATTATTGCTTGTTGGCTTTGTTTCTTTCTTTGTTACATTTGTGTCCTTCCTTTCTCCTACAACAAATGGGACTTAAGTATTTGAGCATTGATTCATTGGATTTATATCCTGGTCTCACCCCAAATGGGACTCAAAGAAGCTAAGAATAACATCAGTTACAATGCAAAGTGAGTTATCAAACCGATTGATTGATGAAACAGTTAAAATCAGTAAAATAAGAGAAAAATATTTAAACGGTCCCTTCTGCCATTCAGCAGGTAAACTGATATAATTGTTCAGGGGGCATTATTTTTTAACCACACAAATTTTTGTTGGTTGCTTTTGGTTTCTTGCTATGGTTCATCTCTCACTTTTGCATTGTTCCAGGTTTTTATCTTATTCCTTTTACATATATTGGCGGCTGGGTGCACATGATTCTGCCATCGTAGAACTAAATTATGCCCCAAATGTGCAGCATCTGAAACACAATTTGGGTGACAGATTGTGCATCTCATAACATTTAAAAACTAATTAAAAGCATTGTCTTCTTCATTGTGTTATTGATTTACATAGTAAGTCAAGCCATCATTGCCAGCCACTAGCTTACAATGTTAATAAAATGATAAATTACACCCAAGATTTATTGTAATGAAGAACAATACAGAATTGGTGTGGCACTGTTAGCATAGAAATTTACACTGAAGTTCTGCAGCACCTAAAATAGATAGGAACCAACAAGATGTTTTTTTAAATGATTACAGTGGACCCTTGTATAACAAACAGCTTGTATAACATAAAATCTGTACAAGATAAAAAAATTCCCAGAGATAGGGGAAATTTGCTTAACATAATCGCCTATGGGGAGAATCTGTACAACATAAAAATGGGATTACTCCATTTTCAATGCATTCCTATGGGGCTTTGTATAAAGGAAAATTTGCTTAACATAATTTCATTTGGAATGAATTAATTCCTTTATACAAGGTACCACTGTATTTTAAGTCAGAGTTTACTGGTGTAAGGTTCTCATTCCAAAGGCATCTGCCAAAAATAAATGAATGTTTCCCAACTTATCCTGGAAAAAATTCTTCAAAAGAACAGCAAAGTCCTCCTGTGCACCCTAGATGGTTTACATAAATTCAGCTTCAAAATTTAGAAATATTAATTTTTCAGCTGTACTTTTCAAAATCCCAGTTTAACTCAGTCTCAGAACCACCTGCTTCCTCCCCTGTTTTTTTTTTTTTTTTAAGACTGGAGCTAGGTTTTTCAACAACCAACAAAACAATGTCCTGAGATTCTGTGCAAGCTTACACAGAAATGTAAAGTTTTCAAACATGGGACACATCAATTCATTAATCTAAACACATTTATCAATCAGTTATTGTTTTATGTTTGTGTGCACATATTTAGAAAATTCTAATGATGATGATACTCTTTTTTTCTAAAAACAAATGGACATTTAATAAGTCCTTGATGATTTAAGATCACAGATATGTCTATCTTATGTTAGTTTTCCAAAATCAGAAAACTAGAATCAAAGGCTGACATCTCAACAGACCTTCTTCACATTCAGTAACAATCTTTCACAATGTCACAAATTATGTTTGTTTCCATTCTATCCTTCTTGCATCCACACCTTGCTTTGGCCTTTGAGGACCAAATCCAGATGTCAAGGATGGAGTGGTCAGGGACCTCTAAAGATTAATCACCTTACCCTGGTCCTATACAGTCTCATGAGGTAGATGGGTTTTATTGGTAGTGGTTAAAGTTCTAGTTTGGATTTCTGTTCTGTTCAACTGAAACATTAATACTGCATTACCTGCAGCATTATAGAGGCCACAAGTAAGTATGGGCTACATGATAGACATTGTGTTCCATAGCTGGCATCTAATTTCATGAGTTTGTCTATAACTGGATTCTATGACTGAGCAATGCTGATACCATTGTGGCATATATGTGTTCACTTCATAAGATCGGAAGTTTTCACACAATGTCTCTGCTGTGTGCAATGCTAATCATAAAGAATTGGAAAATGCTTCCTTTTGTGGAACACATTTCCTAAAACCCTCAGCCCACGTGGCCAGGTACTTATCAGCTGAAAGAATAATTGGTGCAAAGTAGTATACTATTCACGCAGTAATGCTTATGTTCCCATCAATATGATATTGGTAAGAATATATATTGATCTCCAAAATGAAATATTACACTACAGACTGGGTCTAAAGCTTTCCTTAAAAGATGGGCTATTGTCCTATCTACAAAATTAATATATTTGGTATACTATTTCTCTACCCTGTAATGGGAACTGCTAAAAGAAAACTCCTGGTACTCCAAAAGTTATAAAAGAATGTGTGATGGCGAACCTAGAGAAGAAATGGAAAAGGCTTCTAGGCAGAGTCTGTTTCTATTCTACACTTTTCGTAGATATTCCATGCCATCCTGTGATTGAATCCTTAAGAAGCAAGTGCTGAGATTGTATCTCAAACAAGGTGCATAATATTGCTGGACTGCCATTACCAATATAGCAAATCCCAATTCCTTCATAAAGCAATACAGATGAATGCCAAGTGGTGAATCTTTGGCAGTCCCAGACACTCCATCCTTGTTGCCTGGATTTTGTTATGTGTAACTTTGTTTTGCTCTTTGTTTTAAATGCAGGCAATCAGGATAAGATCCTTTATCATGCCGTCATTAGTGTGAAAGCCATTTTAGAGAGCATGTGTTGGCACAAAAGAAGTGGAACTATGGGAGCAGAAGCCAATTAGGCTCCAAATCCTGCTGTCAGCTAAGTAATACTGTGCAGTCCATCCATGACCTAAGAACCAGACTTCTCACTGTGTTGGTCCAAGAGAATGAGGCAACATCTGTCTTTTATTGAAATAGCATGTATCTGGGTGAAAGAGCATACGGTCTTTCTATTTCAAGAGAACTTGTGATGAATTCACAAAATGATGCAGAAAGTCTTGTACTACAAAGCTACAAACAAGGCAAACCTCTGGATTTTCCAAAGTTCCACGATGTCATTCTTACATTTTACAATATGAGGGTTTGTATGTTTTCTAACAGGTGATGTGCTTTGAAACTTATTCCTGTATGGCCTCTTCAGACCCCTAGTTTCTTGTTTCCAAAACTACCCTACTCCTCCTTCAGCTGCAGTCAAAATTTAGCTCTTTGGTAACCTTTCAAAATCTGCATTAGTGTGTGAACACTAGAAGAATGAATAGATGAATATTTCGGAAAATCACTATTCCTTTCTGAGATGCTATGTTGATGATTTACAATAGGGTAGCTACTTACACTTCGTCTACTTCAGTCCCACTGATGGGAATCCTGTTGGCCTTACAGCTCCACTGATGTCATTTGCCACATCCATCCAAAGGTCCTCATCCCCACTGCCAGGATCTGGGTGTCCCTAAGATTCCTCTTAGCATGCCTTTGGGAACTACAGAATTGGGTAGAGAATTATTTAAAGCCAGAAAATCACTGCTGCTGGTCATACTCACACTGCTGATCCCATAGCTGTATAGCATAACTTAGGTTAAAGGTTTCTGGTCCTTGTTTTAAAATGGTCTTGTTTGATTATCATGACTGGAATGAAAATGGAATGCATCTCACCATACTGGAATGATCTTGAACAAGTGACCCATGTGCCCGGCAACTCAGACTATTCTCAGCCAACTGAAACTATTGATGGTCAATTTCAATTCTGTTACTCTTTCCCCTTATGGCTACTGTATTTATCTTTACAGTTAATTTGGACCAGCAGCTGAGGGTCTTAAAGGGGAGCCCTGTGTAAAGTAATACACATGGGTACCTTCTCTTCCAATCAAAGAGGAAGCTGCTAATCATGGAGATGATAAAAAGCTGTAACTCAATATTTAGTACTTGAGGGATGCTGCTCTTTTTCGGTTTATTCATGTAAAACAAACTACATTTTTAAAAAGAAATCCTTGATCGAGCTAGAGACCAAATCCTCTAGCCATCTGAGTTGTAGATGTGACTTTTCAACCATGAAGAGATGGGGCTATTCAGGGAACAGCAGCTTCAGGGTTTGCACTCGGTTACAGCATCCAGGAGCCCCGATTGGTATTTGAATGATTTTGATATTTTGCCACCTTCAAACAATTTAAACCAAAGTCTTTTCCTCATATTAACTCAAACTCCTTGGGGCCTTAGTGAACACTGTATCTGTCAACTTGCATTCCAGGTGCTTTTACACTCTGAGACACGCATGGCAAACAGAGTTGCATCCTCATGCACATGCTGACCTTATCAATAATTCCCTCTGTTCTACATATTTCAAAGCAGATGACATGAATGTACATAGAGTTGCTTCACCCATACATCGATCTCTGCTTCTCTAAGGGACTTTTGCAGCAACTACACAGACATCTGGTGTTCTGGAGGTTATTGTCGAGCTCAGGCTTTTAGGAATACAGGCCTTTGGAGATTTGCCTTTGAGGTCTCCTGTTGTCTACATTCTCAGAATGAGAACCTGACAGAAATATGCCACCAAGCAACATTAATCTACAGAGGACATGGATGCCGGCCGCTAAAATCGTTTACAAAATTCTCACAAGGGAGAGTACCTAAGGATCTCTTTTGATGATGGCAGGATCACTGGGTTTAATTCATGTTTGGATTTGTACATGAATTAAAAAAAAAACCAACATATTTGTGAAATCCCTGCTATATTTTTTAAAAAACTAGTCACAGTTTAAGGCATTTAGCATTTGTATTCTTGCTTTGTTACAGGGCAAGCAAAAGCTGCTCTCCGGTTGTCAGTGTCCTGGAGCTCCCAGCGTTCCTCAATATTGTTTACGGAGCTAGGGCTTATGGGATTTGTAGCCCAACAAAATCTGGGCATTTTGCTTATCCCTGCTTTTGCAGAATAATTCAAAGGCTTGACCAATCATTAAGGAAATCGGGGCTGTGCTTAATAAATTGTGCTTGTGAGTCCATCACAAGCTATATCCTCTAACCTTTTATCTTATTTTAACCAGAGATAGAATCATTAGTTTTTTAAGACTATAATTACCAGAATCCCATAGCCAATTGTCATTCTGGTTGTGGGATTCTGACAGCTGTAGGAAGAAGAAGAAGAAGAAGAAGAAGAAGAAGAAGAAGAAGAAGAAGAAGAAGAAGAAGAAGAAGAAGAAGAAGAAAAGTTCTGGTGAAATGTGACATGAAGAGGAAAATTTGACATAATTTCAGAATATGTGAAAATAGTATCCAGGTCCTCAAATAGGACATTCATAATGGTGAGTGGGTAAGGTTATGTGATTGTGGGCCAGCATGTGCAGTAATTTTATGGCCATTTTATTATAACCTTACTACAGTAGTTCCTAAAAAGGACTTTATGAATTTTCCATCCATACAAGTGTTTTAGGCCATCTTCTTGCAAAAATAATCTATCACATAAGAACAATACAAGGATATTTCTTTATTTAATTAGAACATAATACTGTGTAAAATAAAAAGACATTCTAAATCAATTAATTAAAACAGGTTGCCGTCTATTACCTGAAGCCAGTTCTATTTTAGAGATATTTACTGTGTCAGTTACAGCAGAATTCAAACTACAGAGTAATCATGCTTGAGAGCAGTATGATTGCTTTAAAAATGTAGCTATTATGACAGAATTTGCAAACATAATGTTAGTAATCACAGATATGATACCATTGGATACTAGCATTTCCCAGGATGATACTGTGGAGATAATAAATAATACATTTAGTCAGACAGAAGATAACAATCTGGCAACATCTTATATACATCTAATAGATGAAACTGCTCCACATTGTTTTTTATTCAACATTGTAGCAATTTTTTAAGTATATCTCATGTGCAGAAACAGAGTTAAATTTTGTAAACAGAAGTGGAACATCTGTTCATGGACACTTCTGAGCAGCATAAACCAGTGATTCCCAATTTTGGGTTCCCCAATGTTCTTGGACTAGAACTCCCAGAAATCTTAGCCAGCACAGCTAGTGGTGATGACTTCTGAGAGTTTTAATCTAAAAACATCTGAAGACATAAGTTTAAGAACCATTGGTAGAAACAAACAGAGAAAGCCTTGTTCGGTTCAACATTTTGCGAGGCTTAGGTAAGTGTCCACAGAACTGCACTTTTCAACCAGAATTAAAGCATCTTTTTTGTTGAAACTTTCCAAAGTCAAGAAATTAGAAGGTAAGTCTGATATGATATGCTTGTCACTCATGCTATTTGAGACCAAATATGAATCTGTATGACAGAGTTCACTTCTAGCTTTTTAATGGTACCCAATAGTATGAAATTACTTCTGTTCAGGCAGTGGAAGATAGGAAGGCCTGGCAAGCTCTGGTCCATGGGGGTCACGAAGAGTCGGACACGACTGAACGACTGAACAACAACAACTTCTGTTCAAGGGAGAAAGAGGGAATTGTGACCCTCTGTGTGTTTCTGGAGTGCAACCTCTTAGCACCTAATCATCTCAGTTAATGCTGATTGATGATGAAGCTTGCAATTCAGCCATATCTAGAGTCACACAAGTTGTTCATCCCTCTTTAAACCCATTGTCTAAACATCTCTGATGTTAGTAAAAGGGAAGGTTACAACAAGAAATTTGAAGCAACATCCAGACAGACAGACAGACAGACAGAGGAGCTCCTAAATACTGTATTTAAGAGGCAGATCACAGACCTTATATCACTTGTTTCAACCTCTGGATTCAGCCTTTTGTTGGTTTTCAACACCCAATCTTGGTAGCAGTTCCCAAGTTTTAATAATGGCCAAGTTTGTGTTTTCCTGTTACCACATAGTTCATTTACATCTCATTTCCCCAATATGCCCACCACCACCACCACCACCCTAGGACTCTAATAAAGCTTCTAGTTGGAGGTAGTGCTGAAGGGTGCTGGTGGGGAGAGGATTTTGTAATATGGTTTGTGAATGAATGTATGGTTTGAAGGAGGGCTGATAGCCTTCACCTTCTCAAGTGAAAGATATGGAAGGGACTGGGAGAGGAAATTTGGTGACAGCTAGGAGGAACATTGCCACAGGTGAAAGTTGAGGCTACCAGCCAAACTCTGATAGCTAGAGCCTGATGTGTCCTATGAAAAATGGCTGGCTGTATGTCCTTGTCTCTGGGTATCTTAGGCTTTACTCTGTCTGTCTGTCTGTCTGTCTGTCTGTCTGTCTGTCTGTCTGTCTGTCTGTCTGTCTCTCTCTCTCTCTCTCTCTCTCTCTCTTTCTTTTTAAGTTATCGGGTTAGGTCAGTTGATTTATATTCTGTGATTTATATTCTGTGTGTTGTGTCGTTACAGTTGTGACCAACTCTTCGTGACTCCATGTCCATGGAATTTTCTTGGCAGGAGTACTGGAGTGGCTTGCCAGTTCCTACTCCAGGTGCCTACACACCTGGTATTCCCTGGTGGTCGCCCATCCAAGTACTAACCAGGGCCGATGTGCTTAGGGCATCTAGGTACTGATTTATATTCTATTCAATACTATATTTTTTGCCATTTTACTGTGTACCTACCAGTTGACACAATGATAATTGCTTTTCAAATTGCTTGACATTATTATCACCCAACATGATGCAGATTATTATCACGCACATTAAGCACATTCATGCAACTAAGAAAGATATAAAAAAAATAAACAGATGAAAAGTTTCAATGTGGCTTATGTGGTGAGCTGATTCAGAATGCTGCCATTAGGCTGCTTATTAGCCAGTTACAAAGCACATATCACATTTCCTGGCCCATCTTATAGTGCTAGTGATGACCTAGAACAGGGGTGGGAAACCTTTGATCCTCCACATGTTTTGGACCACAACTCCCACTGCCTTTTATCATTGGCAATATAGACTTTGAATTCAGGGAGTTGCAGTGCAAAGCATCTGGAGGGCCAAAGAGCGCACTATCCCACTTGGTATCAGGCTGCTTGAACAACAGTGTTTTCTGATGTGAGCCTTTCTGGGTTTTTAGATCCTCAGAAGAGACACTTTTCTCTGTTCCACCACCACAGGAAGCACAGTCAAGAATGCAAGGTAGAAATTCATCAGAAGTTGGTCCTGGGCTCTGTAATCCCTTGGTGAGAAGGATAGACAAGTACCATCTACTGCCAATAAATATTATTATTTTGTTTTCAGTAAAGCATAGGGCACTCATTCAACAATGAGGGTGTACACATATTAGACAGAGAAAATAGGTGGTTTGAGAGAGGAGCCAGGGAAGCCATTCATGTATGTATTGAAAACCCCTTTCTCAACAGAGGTGGGGGACTGAGACACAATCTGTTTGCTACTTATCAAGTGGCTCTTTCATCAATCCCCACACAAATCGGAAGCACTTCACACTGCCACCAGCAATACCATAGCTAACGACCCATACTTAATAGGTGTTGGGAAAGTTGCAGTGGTGGGTTTTTCGCACACCTTTGGCCATTGTCCACCCAATGAGCCTATTCAGGCCATTGTCCAACTTATGAGCCTATTCAGACCAAGGTGATGTGAAATCAAGGTGAACTATAAAATAGGGGACTCACCACTAACTTTCCTCAGACTGACAAAGTTGCTTGAATGAGTAGTGAAATGTTTCGATCTCTCAAGAAAAAGAAGTCCAGTTGTCCTGACTCAGTTTTGAGATAAACTCACCTGGATGACTGAGAATCATCGCAGACATTATTCAATAGAGCTCTGTATTTTACTGTTGTCAGCAGTCTTGAGTCCCATTTGTGGAATATCCTATTGTGGTGGGATATCCTGTTGATAAGTAAATGGATGCATAAAATAAATAAAACATTCAAGCAGCTGAAGTCCAAGATCTTGAAATGCTGAGATACTCAGAAGGAGCATCTAGTGTTCTTAAAGAATGTTGACTGTTTGAAGGCAGAGCTGATTCATGTTTGGCACCTTCGGTGGAACTTTTCAAATGACTTCATTGATTTGCATCCAGCATATAATCCAGTGAAATGATTGCATCTACACTGAATTGACTATGATAAATGTGTGGGGAGTTTGGAGAAATTTGTTTTAAAGAAAAACCTGTTGAGCAATTTTTAATGATATAATACTTTTTTTTTAAAAAAAGGACCACATGAGTTTATAATCATCCTCACTGTGCTGCCCAGCTAGCAAGGACAGCGGGGAACTGAACTCCCAAACTCTGGAGCCATAGACAGATACCTAAACCACTGAGCTATCCAGCAGTTCTTTTAATGTGTTTTGGCTTGCCAATATACTGTACTTTGGTCCTCATGGTGAAAAAGCACTCCTACTAATTAATACAGGATACAACAGATTTTGGCAAATGTCTTGTTTTAGATTATTGGTGGGGGGTGGAGCAAAAGCTAACAGCTCTTCCGGGAGTGGCTGTCCAAGCTGTGCTTTCTCAGGTCTCATTTTTCCAACTTCTGGCTGCAACTCATTAAAGCATTCTCCAATCCAGCTTCATAAACAGGAACTGCATGAGAGCCAATGTCCATTGCAATGGAACTTGTATAGGACTGCATTGGAATTCACTTGGGGCTATGGGGAAGCTCTGAGTGGATTTTGCACCCCAATCCAGCCCCGTATATTGCCCTTAGTAATTGAAAATAATGCTCGCTGCCAAATTTACTGTGTTCGGGTGCAGTCATGTGTGGAGAAAGAGGGAAAGGGGGGGAAAGACAGGAAAAAGGGGGCTACATCCAATTGTTTGTCTCAAATGTAGTTGTTGTTTCTATGTGTCATCCATTCACTTCCAACTTATGGTGACCATATGAATTAGTGACCTCCAAAAGGTCGTCAGGAACAGCCCTGTTCAGGACTTACAAACTTAAGGCAATGGCTTCCTTTATTGAATCAATAACTGTAGCAGACCCATTAAACCAAAAGGTTTGGCAGCTCTGCATTCATGTAGTGTACATTCTATTGATTCAGTGACCCTTCTCTAATTGGGACTATCCACTGTATTTAGACCACAGAAAGTAAAGTAGATTGGCCCGCTATTGCTATAATAAGCCCTTTCCTGAACCCTTAAATCATTTTGCTTTTCCCTTCCGTTGAAACCTCTCCAATTTGTGAGATGGGGAAAATTGCACACACGCACAAACATCCACACGCACATTCATTTTGAACCAGACATTGTCATATAACAGCTATCAATTTTGCTCTAATTTCAGGATTAATTATTTCAGAATGACACATCTCTGTACCCTCACTACCTGATGTATAGGACCTGGCACACGTTAAAGGCAGATTTGTGTAGGTGGGCCTATCAACCACTGTCTCGTCATTCACAGACTTGGTGATTTGCATCTGAATGAGTGCTGCCTCCTTACAGAATGGCTGTGTTTGAGGTGCTTTAATTTATGTGATAGAGTAAGCTTGTTCTATGGCTGCTGATCTCTCATAGCTGTTTCAGCGTCCTGCCAATCAATCCTTCCTTGATGTTTTAGGGCTAGTTCCCACATGAAGCCTCACATGTCAGATGCACGAGAGATGGAACATAAAAGGGTGCTGTGATGTGAAAAAGAGCACACATGCCTCAGTTCTTCCCTCTGTAACTTAGGTTATTTATTGGCTAAGAAACAGGAACTGGCAAACCACTCCAGTATTCCTGCCAAGAAAACTCCATGGACATGGGGTCACAAAGAGTCGGTCACTACTGTAAGGACACAACACAAGAAACAGGGGTAGATGATTGTAATGAGTGGGACCTGCTCAAGAGTCATGAAAACATTCTTCCCATCCTCTCAGAGTAGCTAGTAGTTAGTGGATTCTGGGGCTTATTATTCCCTAAAATCATTCTTTTTTTTTTTTAAGTCCTGGCCCTATTTGTCTGCACACAGGCCTCAGTTCACACAAAACATTATATATAGGGTTGTCAGGTCTTCAGGTGCTGACTGAAGACGCAGGAGACCACTGTGCTTCAGATGGTCTCCAGGTAAGGAGATACAACTCAGGACATGCTGTGCTGATGGAGACCCCTGCGTTTCTCCTCAGTTGCATGCCTGGGTACTCACCTCCTTACGCACCAGAGTGCCCTGGCTCTCTTGCTCAGCACAAAAGTGTTCACATAGGTATTGTGTGCATAATGTTGTTTAAGGAGGCAGTGCAAAAGATCGGCATTATCTGCCCATATACATTGTTTGGTAGATTGTTACACAAGAGGCCACCTTCCATGACCTTAGAAGAATAACTCTGTGTGATGTCAGAAAGGCACACCCTTTGTTTCAGGTTTTCACTCTGAAATCTTGAAGAACAGGAGTCTGCCTACCTGGCAAGTTTTGTTCTGTATTTTTTTGGGGGAGGCATTTGGGATTTTCTCCTGTTTGTATGGATTTTGTAATGGCATGTGGGGGTAGGGGAGAACAAGAAGAAGTGCACCCATTGGCCTTGCCCATGGTTGGCCCAGGATCTCTCTGTCTGTCTGTCCATCTGTTAGTTTTGAGATAAAGGACAAGATGGCAGCAGGCTCCTTCCCAACTTCAATTGCAAAAATAGGTTACAGGCAATACCTTTTTAGGCCACTATTTAAAATAAAAATAAATAAAGAACATTGCAAGATTTTGAATGCAGTATATCACTCTTCTTCAAAGCTAGGCCCAGAAGTTCAGACATGGTGTCAGAAGAACTTCATGTACAGGGGGCAACTTCGTGTACAGAAGGCAACTTGTTTAGCAGTTCAACACTGGTACTTCAACACTTTCAGTAGGATAGTGAGTGCCACCACACCTGAGGCAGTAGGCTTCTTTAGAGGCCTTAAAGGGAAGCATCCAAGGAAGCTACCCATGTAATTAAGAACATAAGGGCCCACAGGAGCCATTTTATAGCATAACGAATCATTTCATTTTTGGTTCATTTCATTTCGTAAATTCTTTCAAATTTTTGTTAATAATGAAACAAAACAAAACAAAAAATGAAACAAAACAAAATGAAACACTACATTTTCATTTTGTGCCCAACTCTAATTACCTTAGTCTAAGCCTCACATTACAGAACAGAATACCCTCTGCCTTGCACATCTGCTGGTATTTGGTTCATCCAAAAGAAGGTGATGAAGGGTTGTTTAGGAGAGTGCCTCTATACATGTCAAATAAGGGCAGTCTATTTTTGTGGCAGACCTGTGCTCAGACATCTCCTATTCAAAGTGCTCAACTCAAAAATCATATTTTTTATTTCTTTGGACAACAGGTAGTGAACATATATTTGATCTACATGATCTGTAGTACCCCCACCCAAAAAAAGGAAGCTTCCCAAATTTTGTTCATATGTTGCTGAACTGCAAGTTCCAGCATTCATCATTATTGCTTATGTTTTTGAGGTCTGATGGGAATTGTAGTTCAACAACATCTGGAGGCTGTTTATCCACCTGTTTATTTATATACTATGCTATTTGAATGCTACATAGTCCTAACTAAAGTTTCTGTGATGTTGTTGTTGCTGTTGCTGCTGCTAAAAATTCTGGGAGCTGAACACAGAAGTTCTTCCAAACACTGATTCTCACTTTCTGCTGAATATGTCAAGGTGAGAGATGACGCCAGTGGGTAGGTACACATGGAGAATAATCAAAATGCACAACCCAGTGGGTTTGTCTAAAGAGGTAGTGCTTGTGACTCAGTCCTGCATTTCAGCCCCTTGATGGTGAC
Source organism: Phrynocephalus forsythii (assembly GCA_029282475.1). NCBI lineage: Eukaryota > Metazoa > Chordata > Lepidosauria > Squamata > Agamidae > Phrynocephalus > Phrynocephalus forsythii. Next base: position 44,562,868 of record JAPFRF010000009.1, on the reverse strand, counting down.
TCACACTACAGCCACTTGTGAAGCAGCCCTATGTGGTTGATCACAGATGTGTGAACCACTGTAAGGGACTGATGGCCATGGGCAAACATGGTGATGATGACATCCTGTGGCTCCTCCAAAGACAATGTATTCTAGCCATCTGAATTCTCTTCTAAGATTTTACATGGCACTTGTTTGAATTTCTGCAGGAAGTGTCAGAAATGCTCTCTGTAGTGTACTTTATGCTAGTCACAGTCTATTCCCTCCACTGTTCTCCGGTCTATTCCCACATCAGATGCCTCTGCCAGAAGCAGCTTCATTAATATAGCCACTGAATACTACATAAGACATCTTTGTCTCTGAACAGAGAACAAGTGAGGAAATATAGTAAGGGAAGAGAGCAATGGGATCTGGGGACTGCTGGTCCACATAGTTTTCTCTCAGGCTCAGCACATCACCTGTAAAATGGAAACCAGAGTCTTCTGTCCTGAAGTGCTGTCATCACTGTGAATGTGATTAGGACTGAAGACAGTTTATCTGTTTATTTATTTCACTGAAACCATTTACATGACATAATATTTTCTCAGCACCGTGATAATCAACATAAGCATAAAAACAATTTAAATAGAAATAAAATGTTTACATTTTGTATATGACATAAAAATTATGTCATAATGCCATAAACGCAAAGCAGCATAAATTGAATCAATGAAATACAAGCCACAATATTAAAAAAAAAAAAAAACCACAATTGCTTAAAAAATTGTGAGGCCCAGATTGGATGAGGCCTAGGTGAAAGAAAAAGTCTGTGAGGTAGCCTGGCGAAGTTCTCTGAGGAGGCTGTTCCACAACTAGGTGGCTGCTATTTTAAAAGCTCTCTTCCTGTTGGCCACCCCCTTTGCTTTGCATACTGTTTTTTTATAAGCTGAAAAGTAGCATTTCTCAAACTGGGGATGTCACAAAAAGATTCTAGCACTGTGTGTGAAGGTCCAGGTGGGGATAAGCTAGAAATGGAAGTACGGTTAGTTGAGGACTGTGGTGAAGTGACAGGGAAATGCAGCACCATCTCCAAGAGCAGGTTGAGGCAGACATTTGGATGATATACACCTGGCCCTCCTCGCTGGTTCCTCCTGGCTGTTGTTGCTTCTTTTGGTGGAGTAGGAGAGAAAAAGGGTGGCACCAAAACACTCCAGCATCCCCAGAACAAATAAGGAAAAGGATAAGGCAAGCAGAATCCACCCTGTGTTCAACTGCACAGGTATGCCTTCAGCGTAGCCATCCTACCCCTCTGAGGTGATTTGTGAGGACATCTCTTCCACTGAGCCCTTTTGCCAAGATCCCTTTTTGAAATGGGCATTTGGATAGAGCGATGGACAAAGACTCAAGACCTGAGTTTGAATTCCTTCTTGGCCATGATAGCTTATGGAATTTCACCCTGAAAGACCTATAAAGGTCAATGAATGTTGGTTCCGACTCAACAACACCTTACAAATAACAATGAGAAGAAGCCGGTGACTGTGGAGAAAAACAGACTTTGATAGAAGGAATAGAGCATCCGTCATGGAAGTCGTGAGACCGCGGGAGGGGGGGACACATAACTTTCAGTGGCCTCTTGTTGGCAGTTACTGAGTCCCTGCTGGGATTTGGGGGGGGGGGTATGTGCCAAGCCAGTGGGTGGATGTGTAGCTCATTAACTGCCACTGAGAAGCTACTGCAAAGGTATTCCATTTCCCTTCTGCAGGCATAACTATGTAACAGGATTTTGGTCCTAAGTAATTTAGAGTAGGGATTCTCAGTATGGTGCAATGGATACAGTGACATACTCGGACTCTGTAGAGCAGAGTTTGAAACCCTGTTCAGCCATGGAAACTGGCTGGGGAAGCAGAACTGGTAAAACCACTCCTTAAATATCTCACTTACCTTGAAAACTCTATTAGGCTTGCAATAGGTCTGTTCCAACTTGACAGCACAAAACATACACAATTTACAGTATAAACCTGGCTGAAACTTTCCCAAATAGCCCTCTGACATTACCTAATTCTGCCAGTTTCAAATGCTCAAGAAGAAAGAGCATTCTCCAAGGTAGCAGGTGGCCATGTACAATAAACACCTTGCTGGGCCACTGCACCATCTTCAGTGGACGGAGTTCTGTAAATGTAAATATTGTACAGGATACTGGGTTTTAACTCAAGTCATAATATATTGATATTCTGATACAGTAGTCCCCTGCCCTTTCGCGGTTCATATATTGCAGTCCCGCTATATCGCAGAACCACAGTATATGAAAAAGGCCCTCTAGGGTAAGGGGGGGAAATTCCTGTTTAAGCCTTCCATACTTATCCCAGGTCTGGAGCTTCCCCAAAAAGGCCTGTGAGGGCTCCCTGCATGCCGGAAGTGACTTCCAGATTGCTGAAAATCATTTGAGGCCCTCCAAGAGCCTTTCTAGGCCTGTTGGAAGACTCAGAAATTATTTCCGGTTTACCAGAAATCACTTCCAGTTCACAGGGAGACCCTTTTGGGGCCTCCAGAAGGCCAAGGAAGGCTCTCACAGGCCGGTTTGGGGTATAGCCAGGCTGGGAGTAAGTACAAGAGCCCCCAGCTAGGCCCCTCCAGGCCTGACTTGACCTGCATTTGCATATCACGGATTTTCAATTATTGCGGGTCAGGTGAGGTCCCTAACCGCTGCGATTGGCGGGGGATCACTGTATCCAATGTAGCGTTTTTAAAGTATAGTTCTTCTTCAAGTGCAATGTCCTCGCAGATCGTTGGCGATAAGTAGCCTGAGCTGGTTTCTATCTAAAGTAGACATGGGCACGACTCGGCGAAATTTTCATTTTCATTTCCGTTTTTCGTTTCCGTTATATAACGGAAACGGTAACGATAATTAAGCTGTCAAAACTCAAACTCGAACCGAAAAAAGAAAAATTTGGTCTGGTTTTTCATTTTCATTTGTGGCATCGCGGCAATCGCGCAATGTGAAGCACAGAAAAAGTTTTTAAAGTTTTTTTTTTTTTAAAAACCGACTCCCGGCCAAAAAAGCAGGCGAAAATATGCCTGCCTGAGGTTTTGCCACCTACCAGAGGGGTGGTTTCTGGCGGGTCCCCGGCCTTTCCCCCCCTCTTCTCCTGTCCTGGGCTGCTTGCACCAGGCTGGAGGGGGTCATCCTTGTTGTCTCACCATGCCATGCGGTGGGGGGGAATCCAAAATGGCGACCACAATTTTTCTTTTGAAATTGTGGTCAAAAAACACACCAAATCACCACAGAAACATGTGAAATTTGTTTATTTTAAATGCCTGAATTTTAATAGTAGCAGCAGTGGGTTTTTTTATAGCAATAAAACGTCGCATTGATTTTATTTTATTTTCTTTTATTTTTTATTTTTTTAGACCTGCCCATTTGGGCTGGGTGTCAAGCCCCGCACACAGAACACACAGCAAGCCAAGTTCAGTTCTTTGCCAGGGACTTTAGATGTGATCCAGATAAAGTACAAAGTACAGTCCGAGTCAATCCAGAATAACTTACAGAGCCAAATGCCAAGTTCAAGGGAAACAGAGAAATGTCATAGTCAGGAAGCCGGTCCAAGGTCAGGAAACAGAGAACGCCGTAGTCAGAAAGCCGGTCCAAGGTCAGGAAACAAAGTCAGGATAACACACAGGAACGTGGTGGCAAGGTAAGTGACACGTTGCTCCCACAGAGGGTTCAGGGTAAACTTGCTAGCTTTATCCTAAAACAGGGAGCACACCCATATCTCTGGCAAGGCTCCTGCTAGAACTCAGGGCTTTCAGATCTAATTCTACGCCTATCATTAAAGATCCTTTCCCTAGCTCTCCTGTTAGTTCTCCTTTGCAGGATCCTGCTCCTAGCCCTTATAGGAGGAGGAGATGTGCCCTCAGCTGCGTCCTCAGACTCAGCTGCCTGCTGAGTTGAACTACAAGGCTCCTCCTGCTGCTCTCCAGCATTTAACCCTTCACATTCGGGTTCCATGACAGGCAGGGTCCTGGCACTGGGCATGGGATGGGACCATGCAAATTTTTTGAACCATTCCACCAATGGCATCGCCAGGTTTTTGACACTTCTGGATGTCTCGGAGGGCATAAAAAGCCGAGGCACCTTCCAGAAATCGCAGTCAGGTGTATGGATATGGTTGAGGGAGGAGGGCTGGCTGCTGGTGCTGGTGTGACCTGATCAAGATTGAGGAGGGAGGCTGGAGGCTTTAGGATTTAAGTTAGGCAGGCAGGGCAGGGAGGGAATTTAATTTAGAAAATAATTTCTTTGATTCCCTGCAGCTTTGTCTGCTGAAGGGAATAGCAGTTTATTCTTTATTTCTTCTCTGGCAGTTTGAGAGGATTTTTTTCTGATATTGGATATAAAGGGGGAGGTTCGACTGGGAGTGGGAGGTGTGGATTTATTTTAAAAATATATTATATACTACCATTTATTTTCTATTTTCCCAACTTCAGTTTGCTTCCACACACACACATTTGGGGTGCAAGCCAAGAACAGAACCTCTATCCTAAGTGATATCCTAACTGCCCACTCGCCTGTCCGCCTGTGCCGCCGCCTGCCCACTCGCCCGCCCACGGCTGTCGCCCGCCTGCTCGCCCGCCCGCTCGCCCACCCGCGCCTCCCCCTGCCCCTGTCGTCGCCTGCCCATGGCCCCCACCACCACCGCCCGCCTGCACCTCCCCCCGCTGCCTGCCCCCCGCCCCGCCCGCCGCCTAGGGAGCAAAAACACCTAGCGCTGGCCCTGATTGCGGGACGCTCCTATGCTCTGGAGGAAGTCAAATCGCGCTAAATCATGGTGGAAATGACAAACGACAAACGAAATGACGAAATGACTAATTTTTGAAAAATTTCGCGACAAACAGAAACGACCCGAAACGGACCCATTCCGACAAACGAAAACTCAAAACGTCATTTTTTCTGGTCGTGCCCATGTCTAATCTAAAGCTATTCTAAACAGAGCAGCTGTGTTCACTGCCGACCATTGGCTTAAGTTCTTAAGACAGAATGTTCCCCCACACCGCAGGCCACTCTTCCCATCTATTTTTTCCTCAAAGGAAACCCTGCAGCAGAAGTTGTTTCTTATAGTATAGAACACATGCTAAACTCACCCACGCACCCCATTTGATGGAAAAATCAAGAAAGGCACAAGACGTCAGTGAGAAGCAGCTTCAGAGGAACATTCTGCCTTTGGACTATCCTTATCTTCAAAAGGCCCTGAATGTGGAGAGAGAAAGCTACTATTATTTGGCTAAGATCACAGTGGGCTAACTAATCAACCTCCTTGCTCATCCTTGCCGCTGCAGATTTAAGATCATCTTCCTCCCTGCCAGGGAAAATAAGAAGCAGCTGATGAACTGCAGGAGGAAGTGAATGGGAAGAATTCCAAGACTTACTTCCTTTTGTTTTGAGACTTGGTTGAGCCTGTGTCCTTGAGGGGAAAAGATGCAGCTGGAAGACATAGTAGTTCATTACCGACCAAGCTTCCAAAAAAGATTGTGGGTCGAAAACATGAACAGAGCTTGGGAAGGTCCTTTTGCATGTGATTTGCGTATGCAACACATTGTAAAGCCTTCCCCAAGAAACTTGATACTGTGAATATTATTATTAGTGTTGCACATAAAACTAGGGTGTTTGCTGCATTATATGCTTTACACACACACACACACACACACACACACACACACACACAGAGAGAGAGAGAGAGAGAGAGAGAGAGAGAGAGAGAGAGAGAGAGAGAGAGAGAGAGAGAGAGAGAGAGAGAGAGAGAGAGACCTTTTTTTTTCTGGATATAATAAAAAAGAGTATAATAGTCAATAAAATACATCTGGACCTGCTTGCAATTGTTCCCATCCCTTTGCAGTGTCAACCAAGTTATATTCAGCCGGATAGATCATGAAATCTGCAGGCCAGAAAGCAAGAAAATTGTGGAGTTATTGTGTCGTTTATCTCAACCCAAGCCCCGACTAGACCCATGCGCTTGAAGACAAAGGGGTCACATTTCTTCTTTTATGAGTTGTCCTGCTCATCAAAAGTGCTTATCACCACATCATGGCAGAGCTTGCAGTATGACCTTTTATGAAATGGTCTTCCTACCAAAACTAACTTCTTATTTTTAAAGAGAGGCAAGTTCTAAAATTCTAAGTCCTATTTTTAATGAGATAGTGTTTCATTGTTTTTAAAATAGGGTGGCGTTGATGTGACAACGTGTACAGGGACCCCTCCGTCCACACCGTGCCCAAAGCTCTGTGCCCTTTGCATGGTACTCTGACCTAATTCATGTCTGCCCATTTTGTGAAGACCCTCTTTCTATGAGTGGTAAAACACAAGTGACAGGGCCAGCTCATAGACTGAAGTCATGTAGGCAGGAAAGAAAGGCATTAGTGATCATCTGTAGAGCGGTGTTCTCTCTTTTATTTTGTTCTGTTTTATTCTCAGCCATCAGAAGAAAATCCCAATCACTCTCCTAAGGCAGCCACCTGACAAAGGGAGGGAGGGGGGATTTTTTTAAAAGCAATTGGAACAATTGTCTTTGATTCCTTCTTGAAAGAACAATTCAGGTAATTGGCCCTTCTACACATTTCATTCTTTCTCTCTACTCCCTCATAACTTAGGGTCTAAAATTAGTGGGGCTGATGATTTAATCAATGACCAGAGCAGGAAATGCTAGGAAATGTCATTTCTAAGACAGACGTCTTCCTGATTTTTTTCTCTTTCCTTACTTCTGACTGTGAGGTGTAGATAGTTGGATGTGGGAGGATCCTGATGAAAGAAGGAAGACTCGAGTCCAGTTGTCCGACCAGCAGAACAATCTCTCGTCCCTTGCTATTCGCACGTTTTATTACATATCATTTACATCTCACAGTATGCACAGAATCAGTGATTGGTTACAAGGAAAACGTTACATATGCTGGTTGGCTAGAATTGCCTCGTGAACAGAGCATGCTTTTGCCCAGTTATTGATTACAATCACACATGTCCTTGCTGTTTACAGATGGGAGCTAAGTTAATGAGAAGTAGAGAAGAACAGATGAAGGGAAGACAAGAATAGGTAAAGGGAAATGGAAAGCAAACAGAATTTAGAGGTGGAATGTGGAACTATCCCAGTAACCAAAGAGTAAATAACTGAGAGATGAGCAGAGCAGGGTACACAAGCTGAGTAATGAAAAGTAACTAATTCTTTAGCTAAATAGTAAGTAATAGGTGAACGAAATTTATCCAGGCTGGTTTGGGGGAATTACTAGGTCTGCAATCATGTGGATTCCAGTAGAGTTCATCAGGAGGGCGTTCCCTCTCATGAAATGAAGACTCTGGACCCAAATGAAGGCTCTAGGCCCCATCCCAGCTGTCTGAATAGGACTCCATCAGTTGGATCTGTGGCCTGTTGCTACATCTCATGGACAACTAGTGTAGAGGCCCTAAACTAGAGCAAATATACTGAAATATTCCTGAATTGGTTGATGTCTGTGAAGATTCTCAGTCATCCAGGTGAGTTTATCTGGAAATTGAGCCATGGAAACTGGACTTCTTTTCTTGAGAGACTGAAATGTTTCACTGCTCATCCAAGCAGCTTTGTCAGTTTGAGGAAGGTTAGTGGTGAGTCCTCCATTTTATAGTTCAGATAGGTGGTTTAAGAGAGGAGTCAGGGAAGCCATTCATGTATGTATTGAAACCCCCTCTCTCAACAGAGGCAGGGGACTCAGACACAATATGTCTATTTATTGAGCGGCCCTTTCATCAATCCCCAGACAAATCAGAAGCACTTCTCACCTCCACCAGCAAGGCCATAGCTAATACCCATACTTAATGTTGTTGGGAAAGGTTGCATAGGTGGGACTTTCACACACCCTAGGCCAGTGGTGGCGAACCTTCAGCATTCCAGATGTTTGGGACTACAACTCCCACAGTCCTTTGTCATTGGCAATACAGGCTTGGAATTCTGGGAGCTGTGGTCCAAAACATCTGGAGTGCCAAAGGTTCGCCACCACTGCCCTAGGCCATTATCCACCTAACAAGCATATTCAGAGGATCATGGTCCACTATGAATCTATTCAGGCCATGTCGACCTAACGAGTCTATTCAAACCAGGGTGATGTGAAATCAAGGTGAACTATAAAATGGAGGACTAACCACTAACCTTCCTCAGACTGATGAAGCTACTTGGATGAACAGTGAAACATTTCAATCTCTCAAGAAAAGAAGTCCAGTTGCCATGATTTGGTTCATATTTACAAATGTTTGTCTAAAGGTTGCACACATCTACTATAGATGCACAGAGGTCAGTGGTTTTGTGAGCATATGAGATCAATCCTCTTTGGCCCATTCTTTGTAGAGCAAAGCACTCTGTGCATTAAGAATAGGCTGTATTGAGTTCTCTTCCAATACATTTTCTAATGATCTCTCGCTCTTTTTCTCTCTCAGTCTCACTCCTTCTCTCATCCAATTCAGCTCTGGTCTTTCATCATGTTTGCTGCTTATTTCATTTCCAGTAGATGAGAAATCTACCTTTGGTACTCTGACACTGTTTAGTGAAGCTACCCCAATCCACGGTGAGCAAAATAGCTATGAAATCAGTTCTATTGCAAAAGGAGGACGTTGTTTATTCCTCCTTATGCGGCTGGCAACAATAATAAAACATAATTTCCTTTCAGTCATGAAAAAAATCAACAAATAACTCTTTAGAGAAATGCATTACTTCAAAGCTCTGACAACTTTAAGATGTCTCGTTAGACACAAGCAGGGCTTTCATTTGCTTTTTGACTGGATGCCTTCTGCTACCAGATGTATTCTTAATTTTACTTTAAGATGTTTCCCAGGGAAGCAATTCTCCTTGCTATTTATGGTTGCTTGCAGTGTCTACCAATAGAAAACACAACATCCATGCATTTCCCTTTCCTTTTTAATGACATATTGGCTGAAATCTAGTACATTTCTGCCATGTGATCCTGATGATGTCATCAGATGCAGCTGTAATTTGTTAATTCAATGTTTCCTATCCCCCGGCTCTTCCCTGTGTTCCTATAGTCCCTTGGAATCTCTTTGCCCGGGGAAGCCTTTGGGTACAGGAGTCTTAAATGTCCAGAAGCTCCATGGACAGCTCCATGAAGGTGTCTCCCCAATGTGTGGCAGCAGTGAAGAAGGCCAATTCCATGCTAGGGATTATCAAAAAGGGGATTGAAAATAAAACAGCCAACATTATAATGCCATTATACAAAACAATTGTAAGGCCCCACCTGGAGTATTGTGTACAATTCTGGTCACCGCATCTCAAGAAAGACATAGTGGAACTGGAAAAGGTGCAGAAGAGAGCAACTAAAATGATTACTGGGCTGGGGCACCTCCCTCATGAAGAAAGGCTAAAACATTTGGGCCTCTTTAGTCTGGAAAAAAGGCGCTTAAGGGGGGATATGATTGAGACATACAAAATAATGCAGGGTATGAGTAAAGTGGATAGAGGGAAGCTCTTCTCTCTCTCCCAAAATACCAGAACTAGGGGACATACACTCAAATTGAGGGCTGGGAGAGTAAGAACTGACAAAAGAAAATATTTTTTCACCCAGTGCGTTGTTAGTCTCTGGAACTCCCTGCCACAGGATGTGGTGATGGCATCTGGCCTGGATGCCTTCAAAAGGGGATTGGACAGATTCCTGGAGGAAAAGTCCATCACAGGTTACAAACCATGATGGAGAAACCAGGGTACTTCAAGGGCCAGATGCAGGGGAGTGGTATCAGGAGACAGATATCTAGTCTCATGCGCTCCCAAACGCATCTGGTGGGGCCTCTGTGAGATACAGGAAGCTGGACTAGATGGGCCTTTGGCCTGATCCAGCATGGCTCTTCTTATGTTCTTATGTTCAGAAATCATTGTTTCCATATCCCAGGACCATAGGGAGCCTAAGAACTCAGGTAAGAGTGAGGAAGGAAAGTTTTAATTAAGCAAATATGGCCATGTCTACTGACATCATCAGGGTTACATGATGCGATTTTACTACTTCAGCCGCTACTTCTTATAGTTGTACTGATGATTGTGGCCTAAAGGGAGGTTCCTGGCTCGTGTGTTATGACTTCACTGTCAGGTGCTAAGAGAATCCAGGTCTGCTTTCATTCAAAGTTAATCTCAGTCACTGGAGGATCCAATCTTTCTCTCTGCCAAAAGGGCAGAGTTCGGCTCAGTCCCCAACATATTTATCTGGATTGTTATAGTATACAATATTTGGGTGTGTGTGTGTGCTTGTAGTGAACAAAGCAACTCTAGAAGGAATCTGTCCCATGAATAAATTAGGCACAACTCCTTAAAGGCAATCAGGAGCATGGTGGCTCGGTAGACTAAGGCCACTATCGCACTTCCTTGAGCAGCCACTTTTTATTTTGCATGCCTTATCACCTCCCGCGGTCACATGGTCGCTACAGCGGTTCGGCAGTCCGCATTTCAGCGGTGGCTTAGCAATCGGCTTCCCCGTTCACACTTGGCTGAACCGCTTTAAACTATGACAGGGAAACATCAGAAACAGGGAGGAAACCGAAAAAGGGTGGCATAGTATGTCCGCAAATACAACCAAATTGCTTTAAAAGGGAGTGCAGGAACTGATTTTAAAAAACACCACCCCCAGTGGTCATTGCAAGAAAAACTGACACAGCAGTCAAAAATGGGCATGGCCAAGGGGGCTCTTCAGAAAAAGCAATTTGAAAACCAGACAGTTATTTTTAAGGCGATTTGTCTTTAAGGAAAAGGCATTTCAAATCTAAAGTACAGTAGTGGTCTAAGGCTCCTAAAACTGTCGGCTGCAAAGTCGGCAGCTCGGCAATTCGAATTTCGGGTGCCACACAGTGGAGCAAGCTCCTGCTGATAACCCCAGCTCCTGCCAACCTAGCAGTTAGAAAGCATGTAAATGCGAGTGGATTAAATAGGTACCGCCGTAAAAAAAAGCGGGAAGGTAAAACAGTGTTTCCTTGCAGCCATGCAGGCCACGTGGACATGGACTTGCACAACATTGGCTCTTTGGCTTGAATGCAGAGATGAGCACTGCCCTGAGAGTCGGACACGACTAGCAGACATGCACGGGGGGAACCTTTACCTTTACCTTACCTCAAAGGCAAGTGGGCTTGAAGTGGCCAGTTCCCCTCTTCAGCATTCAAACCGCAGAATGGGGAACCCTTCTTGTCTCTAGAGCAGTGTTTTTCAACCACTGTTTCGTGGCACACTAGTGTGCCGCGAGATGTTGCCTGGTGTGCCGTTGGAAAAATTGAAAATTTCGAAAGATTTTAAAAAAAAAGTCGAATTTTCGCCCACTAGGCGGGTGCCGGACTGTGTCCTGGGTATGAAGGAGTGGGGTTTTTTACCCCACCCTCGGCCAGCAGGGGCGCCAATTGACGCTCCTCAGGGGGACACCCTCCACTTTTCTGATGTCCGCGCTGTGATTGGTCAAGACTCCAGCCTGGACCTATCACAGAGGACATCATCTTCCGACTTCCTTCCCACCCGTCTGATTCGAGTCACCAAAAGGAACCGATGCAGGAGTCTAGAGGTCTAAATGCAAAATGAGGTGTCTGTGTAAGGCATGAATACTGGACTAGGGCATGGAAACTTGGCATGCAATCGTGGAATAGGCATAAGTTCTGATGGAACTTCTTATTTTAAAAAAAATATTGCTGGATCTTATGAAAAATTTCAGTCAACCTCTTTGGCAGATGCAAACACTGCTCTGAGCATCGTGGAAAAAAGGTGAAGCAAAGCCACCACCACCAAAGATCAAAATATACAGTGTGTAACAAGCTGAAAATGCTTGCAAGGCTATTTTTTCCAGTTTGGACAGCCTCTTTCAATAACTATCCTAGTTGGCATAAAATGCTTCATAGTCCAACATATCTTGAATACACCAGGGAGTTCAGCACATCTGGAAAGTCACAGCTTGGAGAAGTCAAATTATTCTGGCAGAGAGAGATAGTCATGGTAGCATAACTGGAGACCAACATGTCAAAGAAGATTGTCTGGTTGATTCTCTCTCTCTCTCTCTCTCTCTCTCTCTCTCTCTCTCTCTCTCTCTCTCTCTCTCTCTCTCTCTCTCTCTCTCTCTCTCTTTCTCTCTCTCTCTCTCTTTCTCTTTCTCTCTCTCTCACACACACAAGTTCTCTCTCTCTGGTTTCTCTTTCACACCATGGGAATCCATACAATACCATGTGTAATGACTGCCCCCCTCATCTAGAGGCTGAATTAGAGAGGTTACATTTTGGGTCAAGCAGACCACTTACTGGTAGATGCCTTTGGTGTTCAATTCATGGGCAGAGACATAGCATTTATTGAATATTTATTTATTAAAATATGTATTTATCTATTTAAAAAAAACTATATATAACCAAACTCATGCTGCTCGAATAGATACAATTCAAATCTAATATGCCATTAACATAAACACATTCTTCATATATTTTTCCTTCAGCCTGTTCATTTCTTCCAATATTTGTTCATTTAATGATTTATCCCCATTAGATCTCCTTGCTATTTCTCCAGTTGTGAGGACGGGGCATTTTATATATATAGCTACAGTAAGCAAATATATTGTTCACATAAGCACAATATTCACTAGACAGTGCTAGATTTTATTATAGGGCAATGCAAAAAACATATTGCTGGCACATGCATCATGTAATATTCCAGCACTAAATAATAAAGTATCCTTTTGGGAGGGGAAGAAAAATTAAAGTAACCCAAGACGAAAAAAAGGGAAAGAAAGAAGAGTGCAGTAGATCATCAGCTCCCATAATTTTCAGGATCTTGCCCTTTTTGTAAACACAAAACGGTAATATTTAAAAAAAAATAATTTAATTTGATAAATAGATTAAAGAGAGAACCAAATAAAGTGGTGCCTCGAATAATGACAGTAATTCGTTCTCCAAGGTTAGTTGTTATCTGAAACACGTCGTTATCCGAAATGCAGTTTCCCATAGGAATGAATGGGAAACCGTTTAATCCGTTCTGGAGCCTAGGAGAAAGGCACAGACACCTGTTTTTTTGCTCAAAACTCTTTAAAAACTGTGTACTTTAAAGGTACAGATGCAATTTCACCTGGGATAACTTTTTTACTGATGCATGCTGGAAATTCATTATCTGAGGCAGTCCATAGGGAAAATTCGTTATCCGAGGCAGCCCATAGGAAGATTCGTTATCCAAGGCAGCCCATAGAGAAAATTCGTTCTCCAAGGCAGACCTATACCTAGGAATTGCGATTTGTTATCCGAGGCAGCCCATAGGGAAAATTCGTTATCAGAGGCAGCCCTATACCCGGAAATTTGCAGTTGTTATCCGAATTATTCGTTATCCGGGGCAGTTGTTATCCGAGGTACCACTGTAGTAGTGTTTTCTTGTAATTTTTTAAGTACACCAGGAATTTACCTGAAGAAATACCAGAGACAAAACACATCCAATATCAGGGATGTTGCTGTATCTCACCTTTCATGAGCCCCATGTCATAAATGTTTGGAATTTTGGCTGGGAATGACCTTTCTGAGGTAGGGTGAATTCAGTAATAGCCAATTGTTCCCCCTCTGCCTCAAAATTTGGCAGATCAAAAGTTTTTTTCCTGATTTTTTAGGCAGATAGACAATGCCCAAGTCACCTCTAAGCTAATGAATCTGCAAGTTTTTTTTCCTGATCTTTTTAGTTAAACAGTCTAAAGATAGTTAAAGCAATGTATTTAGTCTGCAGCATAATTAGATACATTTAAGCCAATAATTTCCATATCCTAACAAAACAAATAACTTTAACGTGAGTACCAGTGCTATAAGTAAGGATGTGTGCAAGAGGAAAAGAGATGATAAATTACATTAAATTCCCCCTTCAGTTTAGTGTTGAGATCCTGTAGCTCAACATAGTAAATACAATAGGACCCCAGTATCCACTGGGAATTAGTTCCAGGTCTTCCTTCCTGTGGATAATGAAAATTGTGGATAAGAGAAAATGCCAAAAGCCCCCAAAACTGGTTATGTGATAGCAGCTTGCTTTACAACTGTTGTTTTGCGACAGTAGCTTGCTTCATGGCTGCTGTTTGTGGTGGTAGCTTACTTTATGGCTGTTGTTTTATGACAGTAGCTTGCTTTACAGCTGCTGTTTGTGACGGTAGCTTGCTTTGTGACTGCTGAATTACTTATTTATTTTAACCACTGAATCAGTGGTTAATGAATCAGTGGATACAGGGATTCTACTGTAGCAACTAGAGCAGGCCCATTGAATCAATGTAATGAGCCTACTGCAGTTGCAACTTATAAAGCAGAGCATTTTCAGCTGATATGACGGTTTTCTCATTTAAATTACAGCAGCAAGGTTTGCATTACTAGGAATGATGCTACAGCATGGGGGGTGGGGGCTTAATCCCTTTATCCTAACATACTTCCAGCAAAAGCCCCCCGCACCCTGAAGTCATCATAAATCATTCTGGAAAGACACGAACTATTTACTATGATTTTCCATTAGGAGGAGAGGTTGGTTCTTGCTTTGATTTTAACTGGGAAAAAGCATACTCGTCATAGTGAGAAATGTGCATGCAGCAAGACATCTTTGCTGTATGGTAGTTGTTTTCAAAGCTTGCCACATAAGTAATTTGAGTCACTTTAGAACACTTGAGTATTGAGACCATATAAGTAGCTCTGACATATAATGTGCAGATCTCAGGTATGTGGAAAGAGATGTGACAAGGACTGTTTACTTGATATTTCTATTACCTTAGAAAGGTAATAATCAAGCCACATCAGTTTTCCCCATAAAGCATGGTTACGAAGCATTTTAGGGATCACTGTAACATGAGACACACTCCAGATGTTAGCATGAGTGGCAGGAGTGCTCCTGGAGTCAGCTTGCCCTGTTCCAGACTTAATTTCCTCAGGGAGAATACAGGAGAGAGAAATGTGACTTATATTTTTTTTTGGCATAGACAGCCAATGTCCATGTAAGGAGCCTATTCAGGCCACTGTCCACCTAACAAAGCAGTTCGACCAGGGTGGCATTAAACCAAGGTGAACTATAAATTGGAAGCCTCCCACCAACTTTCCTCAGACTGACAAAGCTACTTGGATGTGTAGCGAAATAATTTGATCTCACAAGAAAAGGAGTCCAGTTGCCATAACTCAACTTCTGGATGACCTTACCTGGATGCCTGAGAATCTTCCCCAACATATGGACAGCAAAGACATCCATTCTTGCAGCCCACCCTGGGATCTTCATATCAGCTTTGCCTCAGGGACAGATATAAGCAGTAGAGATGGGTACGAATAAAAAAAATGGTGTTTCGTTTGTCGTTTGTCATTTAGGGGGGTCCGTTTCGGTTCGTTTCCATTTTTCACAAATTTTTGCAAAAAAATTGTTTTTGTTTTCATTCATTTTTTACCATTTCGTTACCAGTTATTTCATTTTTTGTTATTTCTTTAGCATTTAAAGCAGTTCAATGTATTGCCGTAACAAAAACGAAATGGATGACAAAACTTCTGGTATTTCTGTTCATTTCATTTCATTTTAGAGACAAAATTCATTTGTCGTTTTGTTATGTAACAAAATGAAAAAATGAAAACGGAAACGAAAAATTGTTCATTTCGGGCCCATCTCTAATAAGCAGACTTCCCAGCCTCGAGGGGCAGTTGCAACAGTTTTCCTTCAAGTGGGGAAGCGTGCCTGCAGCCCACCCCTGGCTCTAGGTGCAGAAAAGTGTCGCCTGTAGTGTTTTCCCTTCTCTAAGGACTCCTGGATGAAGCTGATTGTCTCAATCCCTTTCCACCTGGTTATAGGACAGAGACAGGTATCACTACCTTGCTTAGAGACCTCCACTGGATACTAGACAGAGGAGTATGTCTGGTTCTGCTGGATTTCTCAGTGACTTTTGATACCACAAGATCCTTTTGGGATGTGTCTCTAGGATGGTTCTTAGCAGTGCTATTTTGCAAACAGGCTCTTGTCCTGTTTGGCACCTGACACCACAGCCTTTGGCGTATGAGATTCCGAAGGTCACTACAATGAATTTACATATGAACTTACATATGAAGCCACTGGGGGAGATAATCTGGAATTTGTGGTCACTATGCTGCCCGTACATGGATCATTTTATTTATTTATTTATTTATTTAAATACTTATATCCCGCTCCATCTTCCCAACAGGAACTCTGGGTGGCTAACAGCGCAAGAAGCTAAAAAGCTAAAAAGGCTAAAAAGCTAAAAATAACAAGGCCACCAAGCAAGGGCAGCGGAAGGCAAGATGGCGGCAGACGGTAAGAGCAAAGAAAAGAAAGAGAAACTAACTAATGAGGACACCAAATGCTTTTTGAAGAGGAAGGTCTTCAAAGCCCTCTTAAAGGCGGGCAGGGACTCCAGCAGGCGCAGCTCAGGAGGGAGATGGTTCCAGAGCGAGGGCCCCACCACAGAGAAGGCGCGGTCCCGCGTACGCGTTTTCTGCGCCTCTCTGGGTGTGGCCACTCTCAAGGAGCGCGCCTGCGACGATCTCGTGGGTCTGGATCCGGATGCCCTCAGGGAGATGCGCTCCGCCAGGTATCCTGGTCCCAAGCCGTGGAGGGCCTTGAAAACCAAGACCAGAACCTTGAACCTGATCCGGAAGACAACGGGGAGCCAATGCAGGCGGACCAGGACTGGGGTGATGTGCTCGAATCTACGAGCACCCACCACCAGCCTGGCCGCCGCATTTTGCACCCGCTGTAAGCTCCGGACCAGGGTCAAGGGCAACCCCACGTAGAGGGCATTGCAATAGTCGATCCTCGAGATCACCAGGGCCTGCACGACTGTCCTCAGGGAGGACTCATGCACAACTATCTCTTTTCAATCCAAATCTAAGGATGCTGCTTTGGTTCTAGATCTGGTCTAGTATCAGTATCTCTGCTAAGGTACCAGATGCCTTAGTCACTTCCAATTTGCTCTTCCTAGGGCTAAATTTGGAAAGTGTTCCAAAACTACTTTGGCTCGAAGATGTTGCAGCTAGACTGTTGACTGGGGTTAATTACAAGGAGAACTAACATTCCTTCACTGGCTATGGGCCTCTGTCTGGGCACAAGTGTTGCTTTTGACCCTCTTGGGTGCAGTCTACCTGGAAATAGCATCTCTTTATATCAGCTTCTCTGTTTTTTAAAAAGGCATTTGAGACCTTTCCTTGGGTTCTCTAGTGTCCTCTGTGCCCGAGGACACAAATCAGAGTATTGTTTATGGCTGCACCCAGGCTGTGGAACTCCCTTCCATGTCAGGTCAGTTTGGCCCTCTTGCCTATCTTTCTGCCAGCAGTCAAGGGCTTTACTCCTCAGGCTCTACTAGGTAAGAAAGGAAGAAACTATCAATGGTGGAAGATCTACTTTCCACCTTTCCCCCAATTTGTTTTAAAATGGTTTTAAACTGTTTTCTATTTAATATAAAACATTCAATGATGTTTAATAGTTTTAAACCTTGTAATTTATTGTCTTTGGGGGGGGGTCTGAACATTTGCCTTTTTAATATTCTGTAAGCCACCTTAGGTCCTTTGCAAGGAGGAAGAAGAGGCATAAATAAAAGGCACGTATTAATATATGAATGAATCTGGGTTCCCTAATTCATCATGAGTCTGTAGGGGGCTTAATGCCAGAGATGGAAATCCTCTAACAAAACTTCTGAGATAAAGAAAGTTCACTGATGAATGCTCACTATGGAGCATTGGAAGTCAAGAGGTTGCCTGGGGTGGTGGTGAACCTTTGGTACTCCAGATGTTTTGGACCTCAACTCCCACGGTCCTTTGTCATTGGCAATACAGGTTTGGGATTCTGGGAGTTGTGGTTCAAAACCTCTGGAATGCCAAAGGTTCACCACCACTGCATATTGTTGATAACTGATGTTCCATCATGCATACGAGGCCACATGACATCATGCACACAAGATCTCTTTAAGAAAGAAAAAAACAGAGGCCATCCATCTATCTGTGGGGCGTATGGCTGAAGACATGTCAGGGAGCTTTCCTTGGAGAAATCCTGCCAAAGGGGACTTGCTTGTGCATTAGAGGTTTCTTTTGTACTGCCCCCAGGTGAACGGTGCAACCTTTCAGGTTAACTGGGGTTGAATCCTTCCTGAATTAGTGGCATTAGAACCAAGCCTCCCAATGAGATCAAGGAGTATGCCTGGCACTTCCTGTCAGTTTATTTGCCATCCATTTAACAAAGGGAAACTGCCAAGCTTGTCAGACATCGTGTGTTCTGAAGACAGACTGAAGTAAATAGATACTGTAATGGGTATAAAGGACAAGCCCTGGAACTGAAAGAAAAATTACAGTTTGAGTGAAATGTGCAGTCAGTGGAACATGACTTTGTAAGCTCTTGGCAGGCCTTGAGGGTTACAATTGAAACACACCCTCTCTTTTCAAGGGCTGCAAATAGATTGTGTGTCTAGTTTTAGTTTCTGGTGACTCTATTTTTTTTTAATGTGAATGGAATGCATACCCAAGAAAGCTTTCTTGTGTATAATCCAATTTGTTGAATATAAGCATGAATGAGTGGATATTATTGTACAAAAAAGAGAAAGATGAAGGGTGCATTGCCAATCATGCATTTGTACCCAGGTGTGTTGCCATGTAATTTCGGTGTTTGCCACTGGCCTTTCTCATGGCTCATAGTGGACTAGCTCGATGAGTAGGAGCACCAAGCTAATAGTCATAGTTTCAGGACTTCAGCTCCCTGAGCCAGCATGGCTCAGAAACCATCAAATGAAAAACAACAAGGAACCCACAAGCCAATGTGGTCTGAGCAAGGTTCCTGGCCAAAACAGGGATCCTTGCAAAACATGGCATTTGGAAAGTATGGGGAAGGTGCTAAACCCTGAAGAATAACTACAAGTGCTTAGCCAACATTTTTCAGATTTTTTTTCCTCTTGGGAAATATGCTGAGACTTCCTTTTTCACACAACAATTGTGTGCCGAGTAGATTCCAACTTGTGGCAACCCTCCCTAGGGTTTTCTAAGTCTGGAATATTCTGTTGTTGTCAGATATTAGTTAGTGAAATACATGTATTAGACAGGATGTTCTATATATATCTGATATGTATTTAATTGATTTAAAGATGGAGTCTGTAAAAGTGCAAAGTCACAGTGACTCAATGTATAGTTTTTTTCTAATGGAGTACAGATGTTAAGAATGAACTTAATGAATTTTGGCTGATGCAAGGGGTTGCAATAGCTATGGGGTAATGTCATTTGTGATTGGGCAGACACATGTATAAAATGTTCTGTAAATCATTGTTCATTGGGCCTTCTGTGAGTAAGGCACCCACTTTGTTTCTCTGTCATATATTTTGTTAATGTAATGTATGCTGTTATGCTGTTGAACTTTGTATAAGTTCTGTGATGCTGTGATATATTTTTGTACAGTTTGTAATATAGCTGTTTGGTTTTCAGAAAAACTGTCTCTGGCTAGCTATTTATTCAGTAAGTATTGCTTCTGCTGGCTGATCAAATAGCACAAAACTCTGACAGTTGTAGTTTCCCTTGTCCTTCTTGCAAAGGTGCTCTGGGACTGTGCTGCTTACCCTAGGCTCCCCAGGTTGACTTTCCTTCTGGGAGACACAGTGGGGACTTGAACTCCCAGCCTCTGGCTCCATGGCCAGGTACCCAACTCACTGAGCTCCCGAGCCAGCCTCACTCTTATTGGCTTAAAAATATAAGGCCACGGTGCAGAATTGTTTCCAAATCTCCCCACTGCCATCTTCCTGTGAAGGATGGTGGTTACGACAAGGTGAAAGAAGAGAAATGATAGCTCAGCCGCTAGTGCAATTGGCTTCATTGCTATTTGAAAGTCAAGTGCACACACACACACACACACACACATCATTTGGAAAAGTGAGCAGCAAACACACAAACATACAACATTCCCTTTGATGGTCTCTCTCTCTCTCTGTGTCTCTCTTCGGTGATTACCAGAGTAGTGTAAAAGAGGGTGTGCAGCGCACTTGTTCACAAGAAACATGCTCCTGTTCTTGATTCAGTGCAGGAAAGGGACTGTAAGGCAGATGCACTAGCTTTGGGTAGTAAAGCAGAATTTAGATTCTGGCAGCAGTCATTTGTGGGCAACTCATTAATCAGGGAAGCCTTCATCTGACTGCATTTTGAACAGCCACTATGGAGCTGCTTGGTCCCAAGGCCTGGCCACATATTTAGCAAAAATATGCATGTGGTATTTGTGGGCCAGCATACCTGTCAAACATGAAAAGCTGGGAGAATAAACCTTCAGTTGCCAAGGGATACAAGAAGTCTTGGCATTCAAGAAAACTAGGGAAAGCTGAGAAGATGAAAATCAAGCAAATATACATGTACAGTCCTGCACTGAGGTTGGTGAGGGGGGAAATCAAAGGCACAAGACCAGGAAGCCTGGGTTGGCAGTGGTAGGTGAAATCTACATATTTTATGGCATAAGCTGAATATGCATCAGCAATGAGATGCAGTGTCACGGGGTTCCCTCTTCACCTCTGGCGATTCCTCCCCCAAGGGGCCCATGACAAGAAGGGGCTGAGCATCTGAACACAGCTTTTTATTAACATTGGTTGTAACTGAATGAACAATAACTTCAGAAGGTGTATCACAAAGTCATCAGTTAACAAAGGATCTTTCCAAACATTTGTTTCAGCCTCTCTCACAGTGGTGGGTAGACATGGGCACGACTCGGCGAAATTGTCGTTTCCGTTTTCGGTTATCATTTCCGTTACGTAACAGAAACGGTAATGATAATTAAGCTGTCAGAACTCAAAACCGAACCGAAAAAAGAAAAATTTGGTCGGGTTTTTCGTTTCCATTTGTGGCATCGCGGCGATCGCGCAATGCGAAGCACAGAAAAAGTTTTTAAAAGTTTTTTTTTAAAAACCCAGACTCCCGGACAAAAAAGCAGGCGAAAATATGCCTGCCTGATGCTTTAACACCTACCAGAGGCGTGGTTTCTGGGGGGTCCCCGGCCTTTCCCCCCTCTTCTCCTGACCTGGGCTGCTTGCACCAGGCTGGGGGGGGGGTCATCCTCGTCATCTGTCTCGCTGCATGCCATGCGGGGGGGGGATCCAAAATGGCGACCACAATTTTTCTTTTGAAATCGTGGTCAAAAAACACACCAAATCACCACAGAAACATGTGAAATTTATTTATTTTAAATGCCTGAATTTTTATAGTAGCAGCAGTGGGTTTTTATAGCAATAAAACGTCATATTGATTTTATTTTATTTTATTTTATTTTTTATTTTTTTAGACCTGCCCATTTGGGTGGGGCATGGGATGGGACCATGCAATTTTTTTGAACCATTCCACCAATGGCATCGCCAGGTTTTTGACCGACACTTCTGGATGTCTCGGAGGGCATAAAAAGCCGAGGCACCTTCCAGAAATCGCAGTCGGGTGTATGGATGTGGTTGAGGGAGGAGGGCTGGCTGCTGGTGCTGGTGTGATCCGATCGAGATTGAGGAGGGAGGCTGGAGGCTTTAGGATTTAAGTTAGGCAGGCAGGGAGGGAATTGAATTTAGAAAATAATTTCTTTGATTCCCTGCAGCTTTGTCTGCTGAAGGGAATAGCAGTTTATTCTTTATTTCTTCTCTGGCAGTTTGTGAGGATTTTTTCTGATATTGGATAAAGGGGGAGGTTTGACTGGGAGTGGGAGGTGTGGATTTATTTTAAAAATATATTATATACTACCATTTATTTTCTATTTTCCCAACTTCAATTTGGTTGCACACACACACATTTGGGGTGCAAGCCAAGAACAGAACCTCTATCCTAAGTGATATCCTAACTGCCCACTCGCCTGTCCGCCCGCACCGCCACCCGCCTGTGGCCTGCACCGCCGCCCGCCCACTTGCCCGCCCGCGGTCACCGCCCGCCCATGGCGCCCCCACTGCCCGCCTGCACCTCCCCCCGCCACCCGTCCCCCCTGCCCCCCTGCCACCTAGGTCGCAAAACCACCTAGCACCGGCCCTGATTGCGGGACGCCCCTATGCTCTGGGAAGTCAAATCGCACTAAATCGCGGTGGAAACGACAAATGACAAACGGAAACGACAATTTTTTGAAAATTTTTGCGACAAACGGAAACGACCCGAAACGGACCCGTTCCGACAAACGAAAACTCGAAACGTCATTTTTTCTGGTCGTGCCCATGTCTAGTGGTGGGTAATAGAGCAGCCCAGACCTCTCCCTGTCCAGGGGTTTCCTCTTGGCTCTCCTGTGGCCTGAACATACGGTCCCACAGCAGGGATGGCACACCCAATCCCCTGCCGGTTCCATCTTCCCTCTGGGTTCCTGTTCATGGTCCACACCCTCCTTCCAGGGACTTTTCATAGAGGGGGACACATATACTTTGCATTCCAGAGCCTCTCCTCCTTTCTTCATCTCATCCTCCAATTCCAACCAACCTTTTCCTGCTTTTCACCCTCTTTTATTTCTCCCTCCTCCCTCCAATCATTGTCTGCCTCCTTGGTTACCACTTCCTCCATCAAGAAGTAACCTTCAGCTATTGGCCCTTCTCTAACCATACATTCCATGTCTCCCTTCCTGCTGGTTCTTTCAACTTCGACTCCACCAATGTTCAACTTCTTCATACTGGCCATTGCGATGTGGACATCACACTCCTTCACTTTGACAGGAGGAGTGGATGGCTCACTTCATCCCGGTCATTCTCCCATCATCCGGGTCTCACATGCAGCAGCTTTTTAAAAAAATCCAAGACAATATTTAACAAAACATTGGTTCTGTTAACTGAGCAATAGTGGCCAATGGCCAGATCATAAAACTAAACATCCTCATCATCATCTTGGACCTACAGGACAGTAAGGGGCCCTATGAATCATCAGGTGCACCCCTGTCAAGAGACACAATGGAGAAATGAACTCCCGACCTCTGGCTCTGTAACCAGATAATTTAAACAGTGAGCTAGGCTTGCTGTTACAGAAGATAATTCATCTATCTCCTGTAATGATGTATCTACAGTATTATATCCAATTCTGGACATTTTCAGAAGAATATTGGCAAACTGGAACACTTCCAAAGGATGGTGAGGAGTCAAAAAACCAAGATCAGTGAGAAACAGCTGAAAACACTAGAGAAAGGAAGATGTTAGTGGTCTTCAAAATCTGAAGGTCATTTCCTGTGGATGTTGCTTCATAGGAGAGGACTAGTGCAAATGGGATACAAACTTGAGGAAAGGAGATTTCAACTGAATGTTAGGACAAATTTCCTAATAGTAAGAGCGGATTGGTAGCAGAACTGTCTATTTTGGGAGATGGTGGATTCGCTGTATGTAGAAATTAGGCAACCATATCTCTGAGGTGTAACACAAGTGTTCTGCACTGCAGACTCAGCACTAAACAGAGAATTGGACTGGGTGGCCTCTAAAGTTTGTCCTACTTGAACTCAAGAATATTCACAGCTTATGCCATGGCTCAGTCAGAATAAAGCATTGTGAATATCACATGCTGTGAGACTCTGTTCTTTCTCTTGTTTATGAGCAACAAATTGAGTGTTATACCTCCATTATCCACTTGCACATAATAGAAACATATTTTTGTCCTAGAAAAAAGAAATATTACAGATGTTTAATGAAACACTTGAGCAATTCTGCAATAGCTAGATGTGGTGCACTTGTCTTTATTCACCTAATACACGAGAACTTCCAAGAGAAAGGGAGAAATTGCAGCTATTGTAAATTGCAGCATCTAGCTGCAGCTAAAGGCCTGGAACTGTGAAAGAAATCTCTGCTCTGTTAGAGCAAAGTATTTGGGATTACTTGCAGCTCCAAGTGGCTCTGTACCTTATTGATTTCTCCACACAACAAAACCAGTTTATACTGTTCCCAAAAATTCTCTCCTATGTGTTCTGTGAAATCTAGTTGATGGTGCTTTCAGTTTACTAGTGAGGTACATTCTGGCTTAACAAAGGGAATATATTCATATGGATGTTGCAAAATTTCTCAGGTGTAACATCTGGAGGCCAATTCAGTCATTCATGTTGCCACTGCTGTTGCTTGTTGTTGAGCTTTTTCTCTAATGGTGGAAAGCTTTTAAAATCAGCAGCAGCACAATAGAAAGAGTGTAGCAGCTTGAGATCTTCCAGCTTCAAGAAGGAAAGCATCGCAAAGTAGGCCCAGAAATCCTGAAATCGAAACACCATCTTTTCATTGTGTTTAAGCCACCACCAAATGCCTAGGACAGTGATGGCGAACCTTTTAGAGACCGAGTGCCCAAACTGCAATTCCAAACCCACTATTTTTTTTTTTGCAAAGTGCCAATACAGCAATTTAACCTGTATACAGGTGGCTATAAAGGGGCGATGTCGGGTGCCCACAGAAAGGGCTCCAAGTGCCACCTTTGGCACCCGTGCCATAGGTTCGCCATCACTGGCCTAGGAAATGAAGAACAAATCTTGAGGTCTAATTAAGTGCTTAAGGGAGATAATGATTGTGTTGAGTCCACAGTAGGCTATTCCTACTGCACACTGCTGAATTTCTCAAGGTCCAATGAAAGAAATTCAACACAGAGAGGTCCAGGAAAAATTACTGGTTTATTAGGCCTAATAAAGAACGGTAAGGCCAACTAACCCACAGCAAGGCAGTGCAGGATGGTCGGCCCAGAAACAAAATGGTTGCAAACTTTTATACATTTCCCCCTCCCCTTCCACAGAGTGCGCACAGATCCCTGGGATAAGTAGGTGACAATCTTCAGGGAGGCCACCAATGGTGACAGTCCGGGGCGTCTCCCAGGGCAGTCCTGGGGAGGTTCAGGGGTGGTCCTGAGGCTGGCAACATTACCCAGTCTCTGCCCCATAATCCAGGTGTGGCTGGGTTAATGTTTGCCATTGAGGTGTTTATGAGCCATGATGGTTGGAAACAATGGGGTGGAAGGAAATGGCATTGTCCAGGGGTTTGGCTAATCTTCAATTCAATAGGAGGGCTGGAAAGTCAACAGAAGGGTCTCAAGTTGTCAGACAAGTCCTCCAGGGTATGTGAAAAACAGACAATGGGAAGTCTCCTGGCAGTCTCCTGGCTGAGATTAATCCTATTGTCCATGAGGAGATTCTTGCCTCACCCTGGAATCTCCTTGATTGATGTAGTCTCTTCTGGAAGATGCAGCCATGCCAAAGAGTCACCATTTTCCTCCTTCTCTCCCCATGGTTCTTGCCCAAGATGGTGGTCCCAAGTATAGAGAACAGAGGGGGGAATACCCAGGAAAACATGGTGGGGTGAGAGGTTAAGAGGAGAGCAGGGGGGTGCCCTTCTAGCTCAAGGTGGCGGTGAGGAGAAGGCAAGAGAAAGAGAGGGGGGAGAAATCTAGCGGAGGGGGAAAAAGGAGAATCCAGGTGTGTATGGAGTTTTGTCAGAGGCTTAGGCTCTTCAAAGTCTATGGTGAATGATGTTGTTGTATTTCAATTAATGAAAGCCTCCTGGTTCAGCAACAGTGCCGCTCAGGCTGGAAAAAGACTGCCGAGCAGCTTGCCTATTATTTCTATGGGAAAGTTCCAATTTGTTTGGGGTTTCCGTGTAGTGTTTGTGCATGGTTTGGGGCACGGTTTGGGGTGTTGGGAACCCCCAAAGCATCTCGTAAAATATTTCATTTTATTTTTTCTTAGTGACTCTACAATTGTTATAATGTAGTTTCCTGCACATGAATTGCACAACAGCTGTGAGCAGCATCTATATGCTGACTAGGAATTGTGGGCATTGTAGTTCTACATATCTGTAGGATGCCAGATTGGAGAAAGCTAGTACAGCATAATGTTATCCATGTATATCAGGGACAAGGAACATGCATCCCAATCCTGTTATTCTACGCCTTGTAGCTTCTTCTCCATCATCTTAACAAGGGATAATAAAGCATTGGTGGAGTTACAAAGCTAAAAGAAGAGAATTAGAGGGAATTCATTTAGAAAGAGTGCAATGAAATTTAATATATTTGAAAAGAGAACACTATGAGCATAATAATAAAAATTCTAAGTTGTTAGCAAAAATGACACAAATGAAAGTCTCAAGGAAGCACGGTTCTCCTTTTTCACTGGAGAGAGAAATCCAAGGCTCAGAGCTGAGGCTAATTTTGCACACCCACCCATTCACCAGCTTCCTCCTAATCCCAGAGCTAGGTTCTTACTGGTGACATTTATGCAGATGCTGTCTCCTTGATTTAATGGTTGTACCATAATTGGGACTAATATTTCAGTTTCCATCAAGGTTTCTTATATTGATTGAACATAATAAAAATATGTTTTTGTCCTAGACTGAAAAATGACTGACAAATGGGAAAACCGCTAGATTTCCCCATTTTGATATGGGCAGTATTGAAGATGAACATAGGGTGATCATAACTGAAGTTTCATCCCATTCTAGTAAAACAATGTGCTTACTATTGTTTTGATGCTTTTGGTGGGTTTGTTTCATGTTTTTGAATGGTTTTCCCTTTATCGATTTAAATATCCAGAGTAGTGCCTTGCACTAATCAGTGTTTAAATATCCAGAGTAGTGCCTTGCACTAAGCAGACAGCATAAATGTTGAAGAAATGAATGAATGAATGAATGAATGAATGAATGAATGAATGAATGAATGAACCCCCTGTGCCTCATGAAAATTGACACAATTAAGAAAACAAAACAAGGCAAAATGTTTCAAGGAAGATGTTACTTAATGAATACCTATAATGACAAGTGATAAAGAAAATGGCTATAATTAATGCAATCATGAACTATTATACTTGATCCAGTCCCTTTAAAACATAGCCAAAGGGAAGCAAGTATCTTATGCAATTTTTATTTCAGTCCATCAAGCAGAGATTAATATGAATAGCCTTGTAGTCTGCCAGCTATTTTGTAAACAAATGGTTTATTGGTCTATGAGATAAAGCCTGTCAAAAAAAGATAACTAAAGTAATCCCCATTCCTCTTTGTCTAGGCAAGGATTCTAAAATAACATATAATGAAATGAAATGAAACATGAAGGCTTCAGCATCAGCCGTCTCTAATCTCATACCCTTCACATGCGTTAAACTAAAACTGTGAGGATAATGAGACTGCTAGTCAAACACATGTGATGGCACTAGGTTGTGAAAAGCTATACTACATGTTCTCTTTAACTGGCAATAACTCAATAACTTACAGTATACGCTTGGATTCCCTTTGTCTTCAAGACACACTGCTCAGAGGGGGTAGAGTCCCAGTAGAAATTTTCCAAGGGCAACCAGATTAGAAAAGGACAAAGATCTACAGACAAAATCTAACTACGAAAGTCTAAATTGTGTAGCTAATTTAGTTTTTTCTTGTTGCTGCTGTATCTATAAATTCACAGCAGAAGTATGCAGTGGATATTTACATAAGGGAAATTCTACAAATGTGAATGGGTTACCACCACAGGAAAAAGAACAGAATCAGTTTGTGGCCTATCTTGTCCGGTCAAAATGAAGGCAGAGTCATTGTTATGCTTTTCTCTGCACATCTGCAGCAAGAGCAGCAGCACCAGAGAGGGAGTATATCAATAAATCTATTCAACGTACATAGGATAGGAAGGGAAGGGAAATAAATAGTTGGGATTACATCTGATTGATAGCTCCATTGAAAGTGGGGCAATTAAGGCTGCAACTAGAGAGGGGCACAAAATGCCAAAATGATGTTTTGTTTCATTTTTCTTTTCCCTTTTTTCCGTTTTGGTTTGAAACAATTTTTTAAAAAACCATTTCATTTTTCATTGCTGTTGCGGGTTCTTTAAAATATATTTGAGCCACTGAGGCTGCCTCAGTGGCTCAAAGTCATTTTTAAAACCCTGCACCTTTCCCTCCCATGAGGTGCACTGGTGCTTTTTCCCTCACCCCCAAGCCCCACATGCCAGCTGATCGGGGCTAGGTGGGGAAAAAACTTTTTCCCCGCACTCCAGCGCCGATCAGCTGGTGTACGGGGGCTTGGTGAGGGGAAAAATGATTTAAAAGGCCAGGGCTTTTAAAGGACCTGTGCCTTTCCATCCCAATGGGGTGAATTGGGGGGGGAGAGACACTGGTCCTTTAATGTCTTTAAAATGCCCTGGGCTTTTAAAACGTTTTCCCCTCCCCCAAGCCCCACGTGCCAGCTGATCAGTGCTGGGGTGGGGTGGGGAGTTTCCTCCCCCCAACGCCGATCAGCTGGTGTTCAGGGCTTGGGGGGGAAGGTGCAGGTCTTTTTTTCCCTCCCCCAAAGCCCTGCACCAGGTGATTGGCACTGGGGTGGGAAAAAGTGTGGGGCTTGGTGGAGGGGAAAATGTTTGAAAAGCCAAGGTACCATTCCTATAGTATTTTCTTATCTTGCTCAAAAATGTAAATAATTAGCCTTCTTTCATACCCTCAGAAGTCAAAAAGTGCTTAACAGCCAACTATGATCGTGTTTTATTTTTATTCTGTTTTTAAGTGCTGTACAGTTTGCTTAAGCCAGGCAACAATATGTACGTATCAGGATAAAATATCTGAAAGTGCATAACCTTGTTAAATCCTATTTTTAAACTTCAACACAAACTAAACCCAGTATCAATTTTTATCGATAACAAAAAATAGTATGTTAAAGTACATTAAACTTCAAACTAACAATATTGTCAAGCAGCTGTTAAGGATCTCTTGCTGTAAGTAAGAAAGGGATGCACTCTAGAGCAGTAAATAGTATAATAGCTTTACTCTTATCAGTGCTACAAGCTGTCTTGGAATTCAGCCATTAAAGAATCTATTTCCTTAAATCTGTCTGTTATGTTCTCAATGCACTCTCCAGCCTTGAAAGCTTTCCCATCAATTATAATACAGTCCTCCAGAGTGTTTATTTCCATTGGCCTTTTTTCAATAAGCTCCATGCAGCAGTTGGCAACCTAGAAGAGAAATAGTCATATGATGGGTCAATGGAACATAATTTTGCAATAAAAGATCTTCACCTAATCCACTAACAAAGGAACACTTACATGTGTTTGGCCCATGTGAAAGCTGAAGTGCTTTTAGATCACTGTGTGCATAGCAAAACAGGTGGATATGTGTTCTAGGGCAAATATGAATGCTAGATTCCGTTCTAGAAAATTTAGTTTGATCCAGACTTAGTCATCCATGACCCGACCCACTGTAATCGGAGACTTAACCCTCATGCAGCACATTAGGTCACATTAAGTTCATCCCTCCAGTGTGGAACCCATGCAAAACTAGGACTCCAAGGCAGGCAACCAAATACACCATCACCCAAAGAGTGCTCCCATATTTCAGCCATGTGCTATGTTTTTAATCCCTTTCATTTTATGGTCTGCTTTGTTGTTATGTTCCATCAAGTCAGAACAGATGCACAGCAACCCCAACAGGCCTTTTAAGGAGAGTAGGATATTTAAGGTGCAGCTTTACCATTTCCACTCCACCGAGTGTGTTCTTATAGCTAAGCAGGAATTCAAAACTAGACCTCTTAGGGCCTTTTCACACGACCCCCTAAGATCCGCTGGTCCCTTAAATTCGGACCAGAGATCTTGGGGGTTCGTTTTGTTCCTGCGTCCCCACCCCTCAGCACTTCCTGCTCCTGTCGGCGTGAGGGGGGGAGGCAAAAAAAAGGACAAAAGAAGCCTTTACTAACCTGCTGGTGTGGTCGAACTTGCCACGAGCCCCATTACTTCCTGCTTCTGTCTCAAGGAGCTCTTAAAGGGGCGGGAGGCAAAAAAACAACAGACAAGCCAGGAGAGCCGGGCACTCTTATCCGCATCTAATTTTTTATCACCTCCAAAGAGAAGGTACAAGGAAAGTGTGCTGGGTCGCGCTAAAGTGGGCGGGGTCGCACTTAATTGTCTCCAAACTCCGGAGCTGGTGGGAAAACATTTCTAAGCTCCGGAGCTGGGAGCCATTTGCAGCGCAGCTTAGGGGTCATGTATAAACGCCCTTAGTCTATCACTCTATGTTTTAATAGACCAATAACAGCTGTGGCAAAATATTTTGGAGTTTTTGCAACTTCACGAGCTAGAAGGTGTGGCTGGGAGGAACCTTCCTGGCCTGGGGTGACTGTCAATCTATGCAACAGTAACCAATAGTTGCCTTCTGCTTCTGACTCAAAGAGAGTCCCGCCTCCCTGCTCTGCTTTTTCATAGAATCATAGAATAGTGGAGTTGGAAAGGGCCAAGAAGGCCAATGAGTCCAACCCCCTGCTCAAGGCAGGAAGAACAATCATAGGATATTTGCCAGGTGGTTGTCTAAATTCCTCTTGAATGCCTCCAGTGCTGGAACACTCACCACCTCTCAAGATAACTGGTTGCATTGCTGTACTTCTGTAACAGTTAGGAAGCTTTTTTTCCCTGATAATCCACTAAAATACTTGAGGTCATCGTTGCGTGTCCTGTGCCCAGGGATAACTAAGAACATATCCTGCCTCTCCTCTGCATGACGGCCTTTCAAATATTTGAAAAGTGCTATCATATCATCCTTCAGTCTTCTTTTCTCTAGGCTAAACATCCCCAGCTCTTTCCGTTCTTCCTCATATGGCTTGGTTTCCATCCCCCTGGTCATCCTTGTTGCTCTCCTCTGAACTTGTTCCAATTTGTCAGGATCCTTCTTGAAGAATGGTGTCCAGAACTATATGCCGTACTCAAGAAGAGGCCAAGCCAGTGCCAAATAGAGGAGCACTAGTACCTTGTGTGATTTTGAGACTATACTTTTCTTAATGCAACCTAAAATAGCATTTGCCTTTTTTGTCTCCACATCATACTGCTGGCTCATATTCAGCTTGTGATCTATGATGATTTCAAGATCCTTCTTGCTTGTAATACTGTTGAACCATCTGAAAGTTGAGTCATGGCAACTAGACTGCTTTTCTTAGGAGACTGATATGTTTCGCTACTCATCCAAGGAACTTCATCAGATACTTCTAGATAACCTCACCTGGATGACTGAGAATCTTTACAGACACATTGCTAAGCCATGTATCCCCCATCCTGTAACTGTGTTTGGATTCTTTTTCCAAGTCGCAGTACTTTGTACTTAATCCCTGTTAAAATTCCTTCTCTTTTTTTCAGCCCACTGCTCAAGCCTATCAAGATATTTTTGAATTTTGTTTCCGCCTTCCAAGGTATTAGCTATTCCACCCAATTCCATGTCATCTATAAATCTGATTAGCATTCCCTGCAGCCCATGATACAAGTCATGAATAAAAATGCTGAAGAGCAATGAGTCCAGGACTGAGCCTTGAGGTATCCCACCTCTTACCTTCTCCCAGATTGAAAAGGTTAATTGTGGAAAACATCATGCGTTCTGCGAAATTAAGAACAATTTGTTCTTGTAGGTCAGTGTGGAGAAATTACAGAGGCAAGGGGCCAGTTTTGCACAGTGCACCAGCCTTGGATGTATGGGGGAAAGGAAAATCAAAGCACTTTTGTCTTCAATTTTCATGATTTGATGAGCTGAACAAGATGTATAGGCTCCTGCACCATGATTTAAGGCAAAATCGCTGTTCTAGACAATTCAAGGAGCAGAAATTGACCCCTCTTCCTTCCCCCAGCAGAAAGGTCGAACACAGTCCAGGATGAGCATAGGGACAACAGAAATATTCTTGGGGGATGCTTATGACTCATGACCTGCTTCAGCCACCCCTGTCATAAGTTGTATATATCTGTGATAACCAATAGTCTTTCTTCTGCTTAGAGTATTTAGAAGTTGCTAGACTGCACCTGCTTATCTATATAGCACATTTATTCAGTACTGTATAGATTGATAGATTGACACTATGTTGATTTTCACCCTCTTCTTATTTTAAAAAGGAGTCTTCTATATTTTTCCTTCTTCTTTTTATGCCATAATTTATATGCCATAAATTACTAAGGAAACAGTTTTGTGGCACAATGGAACAAGAGGAAGATAATGAGCTTTGCAAGGAAAAGATGTACAAATGCAATTAATACACAAATGTAATTGCAGATTTATGCTGAAAGGTTGTCGCATTAGTTCCTTGGTGAGAACAGCTCCCAAAGAAAGCGATGTTCAAAATAGAATTCTGTGGTTTGATTCTACACTTGCAACATGACTCCAGAACACTCTGTGACCTGGAAAATAACATTGCACTGTCTCTGCATACCTGGGAACAGTCAACACATATTGTATATAGTAGCTTTTTCATTTGTTATGCCAGGCAAAATGTGGTAGGATGTAATGTAAATAAATAAATGGGATATTTCAGGTTTCTACTATAGTATGTTTAGAAAGTCGGACAAGTCATAGAATTTCCCCCACTAATGTTTCTATTGTGTATGCTTCTTTCCTTCCTCTTCTTAAACAAAGAAATAAAAAATTCCAAAATACTGTAAATTCCCTTCATCCCAGAGCTGAATACAAAACCTAATTTGATAGAGGTATATTAAAAGGGTGGCTATTTTGCCTATTCAAGTAAATAATATTGGCAGTGGCTGCAGCTCTTTTGGTCTGTGATCCTAGTGATGAATACTAATTTCAGAAACAATCTGGTTCGTTATACTTCCAAATGTGTGTGCTTCCAAATTTTGAAGCACACACATATTTGATCATTTTATTAGTCGACACACAGTATTGCAATTTCTATGTACAGTGCTGTATATCATCCTGTATGGCTATATGAATCATTTTAATACATTCTAAGAAACACTTGTAATTATGTTTCTTAACTACAAATAATAATTCTAATGAAGTTTGTTATTATTACTACGGGTGTTTTAAAAGAGTGCCTGAATAATTAATACCTCATCCTTTGTACTGTTGTCTTTTCCATCCACAAATGATTTGAGAGATGACTTGGAGGAGTCTGCAATTTGTATAAGAAACTGGTCCAAATCTTTCAGTATAATTTCTGTTTCAGAAAGAGCTAATAAAACAAAAATCACGTACTGTATTGTATATGTAGGCTGTTCCTAATTTAGTTAAAACACTCAGTGTATATTAAACACAAAATTTAATCTATTGCTAAGTCACCTGTTTGGACTATACGCATCAAGTGGAAGAGGAAATCATTATGATTTCAAATACAAAGAGAAAAATGTTTACCATGATATTAATCGTCTGCAACAAAGTTTTGTCATTGCTCCCAACTGGATAAATCAGAGCAACCTAATTATTAACAACACTAATTGTACCAGAATTTGAGAAAGTTACTTTTTTACTACTTCTGGAATTCCTTAACCAGCTTAGCTCCCTCCGTCTCTCTCCTAATCACTCATTCACATAATCCCACTCCATATCCAGATTCCCTCTCCATCTATTTTAGATGTTCAAATCTCTTGATCAGTCCAAATGATCTTCACTTTTTCCCAGAGTCCAATCTGTCAATTCTGCTTATATTCAGATCTCCTACGAATGAGCCTTAATCTGGCTGATTCAGTGAGGGATTCCAATTTTGATCAAAGCCAGTGCACAGGCCTAATACCGGTACTTATACAGGTCAACTCACAAACCAGTTGCAAGGTTGGCTTGGATTATATTGTTCTGCTGGCGAGACAGTTGTTAAAATGGATTTCAGACTGGATAAAAATAGACATTACTAGTTATTTCAGTTTTGTTTGTTGGAAATCTAAGGCAGAAATAGAAACTTTTTATCATATTTGGTGGATTTGCACAGTAAGATATTTGAATAGCAATAATAAACAGCAGTATCATGACAACGCATTCATCTGTGCCATTATAAGCTATTGTGTTACATCACAAAGAGTAGATGTTCTTCAGATTTCGGGCTTGCAGCATTCCTGGAATGGTTGGAAAAAGTTAACACAAAGGAAGCCCATGTCAGTGGTGAAGCATAGAATTATGGAGTTGGAAGGGGCCTCTAATGCTATCAGGAGCAAGAACTCAAATCAAAATAGATCTGATGGATGCTTGTCTAATTTTCTCCTGAATGCCTCCAATGTTGGAATGCTCACCACCAAGTAGGGTAATAGATTTCAGTTTTGTACTGCTCTAACAGCTTTTCGTGAT
Organism: Phrynocephalus forsythii; assembly: GCA_029282475.1. Taxonomy (NCBI): domain Eukaryota; kingdom Metazoa; phylum Chordata; class Lepidosauria; order Squamata; family Agamidae; genus Phrynocephalus; species Phrynocephalus forsythii. Next base: position 44,528,984 of record JAPFRF010000009.1, on the reverse strand, counting down.
ATTCAAGGGGGATATCAAGCTTCCTGTTAACCTCAGCCCATGATATGTTTGCACTCTGGGATGACTGAGACACATCACCACACAATACTCTATATGACAATATTTCAAGTATTTGATGTTGTTCTTAATTCACAGGGATTGCCAGTTATGCTGGTTTAGGGATTCTGAAACAAGATTTACTCCCCACAAATGAATACTCTACTCTTATTAGGAGGGTATTACAAAGCCAGTACAGTAATACCTTGGGTTAAGAGTACCTTTGTTCAAGGTAAAGGGTATACACCCAGAGATTGCTCAATGTATTTCTGGAGGGAAATGGGCTAGTCATTACCTTAAGAGTTGTAATTTTGTTAAGTCCCGAGTGGGGGATAGGTTGCCTGGGGCAGGTTTTTGTTATACTGTATTTGTTTGAGTTTTGTTTAATATTTTTTCCTTCCCTGTATAATTTTGTTTTATGTTTTGCATTGTATTTTTATAATTTTTAATATATTTTTAAAAAAGAATACCTTTGTTTAAGAGTGTTTTGCAAAACAAGTAAACAATTCTTCTAAATTTTTGCAGAAAACTCACTGGAAGTTTAAAGGCAACACTAAGTGATGAGCAAAACAGACAAATGGACAACATTGTATGACTACTTTCATTCAGTATTTCTGTAAAGATTCTCAGTCATCCAGGTAAATAAATAAATGGGATATTTCAGGTTTCTTTTTCTTGAGAGACTGAAATGTTTAGAAAACAGCGGACAAGTCTGCAAATTTTCTACCATTTTATAGCTCCAAAATAAAATGGAGGACTCAACACTAGCTTTTTTCAGACTGATGAAGCTCTTGGATGAACAAAAAATTTCAATTTCAAAAAAAGAAGTCCAGTAAATTCCCTTCAACTTCCAGATTCATTCAACATTGTTTATACTATAATAATAATAATGATAATAATCATGATGCTATTGAGCAGGGAGCATTGCCTAAAATACTCCTCCTTGATCCATTGGCACATGTCTTCTAGCAGCATATATTGACCAAATGGATTCCATCCTCAATATGTAAATAAAACATATCACTCTGCAAATGATTCTTGCTAATGATTTTCTTAAGCTATCCAAGGAATAAAGTCCAACTTTTTCCAATGCACCTTGGTATTGCATGTGTTATTAAAGTTACAATGTTTTCTCTAGAGCTGAACAATTGGGAGCCTATCTGGCTAATGTTATCTCTAGATGTTATATCTTCATTTCTAGCAATTTCTAACAATCAACATGCTCTAAGATATGTGTCATCCAAAAAGAGAACACAGTCTTTCAAATCAGGATTTTAAGCAAGGATTTAAATGAGATAAATGAGGGTTTAAAACAAGCATTTTAAGCAAATAAACTGCCTTTATACTTTTCTCAACAATGTGTTGATGCTTTGCCCTGTATGCTACAGAATTAATATTACTAGACTAACCTTTGTCTTGTAACTGTGTTTTCCCCTTTTATCTCTCTCACACGTATTTCTATTAAAGTGTCTGTAGTCAGGAGAACATCCATAATCTGGTTCATGATACTAGGCTAAGAAGAATGTGTCACACACAGCAGCTGTGAGCATTTTATTTTAAAATTGTTACCCAGTGTTCATTTTAGAGTAATAGCTAGCAATAACTGCTGTGATCTCTATGTTTGCATTGCTGGTGACAGATGTAACAGTATGAGAATTTATCAGGAAAGGTCTTGTCTGAAGCATGGATATTACACTCTTTGGACACATAGGCAGGGACTATACAATACAGGTAAATTCAAACTAGCTAGCTCTGAAATGGCTTGAATTTTGCAGCTCTTGGAGGCATTTGCATAGGGTTGTCAGGGAAAGAAATGTAAACAAGATCAAGGTTGAAACTTGGAATGGGGAGCATTCCTTATAACAGGGCTGTCCAACTTTGAACAGGCCGAGATCTACTTTTTTGGACCAAAGTACCTGAGGGCTACTACACTAAAACCTCTACTTATGTTCCGAGCACACACTCATAAGTAAAAATCTTTGTAAGTAGAGCAGCGGTTTCCCATAGGAATGCATTGAAAATAAGACAATGTATGGCATACTTGCACTGGTCAATTTTTTATATGCATGTAAAACTTCAACATGTTATAAGGGATTCCTATTTCATTATCAGGAAGAAGTTTGTCTAAGCCAGGGCTGTCCAACTTTGAACAGGCTGAGGTGCTGATCACCTGCCGGGGGGGGGGGAGCATGAGACCACGCCATGTACCTTGAACTGCCCCGCTCGGCTGAAACAGTGGGCTGGCAGACCCAGAACTTTGCTGGGGCAGTGGTGGTCCTTTGGACGGGGAAGGGAGGGGAAGGGAAGGGTGGAGAACTTATCCCCTCACTTTTTTATTGATGGCTGGCGGACTACTTTTGAACCCTTCATGGGCTACTGGTAGCCCCCAGTCTACCTATTGGGCAGGCCTGCCTTATAAGAATTTAGTCTACAAACTAAAACACATACGAGATTATCAGACTCCCATCGATCAAGTACAGCACGATAAAAATCCCAGATGATACAACAGCAACCATTATGACTAATTGGCTATTTATTCTTTGTCATCCTGCTGTACAACAGATTCACCCTTTGACTCAGTTCATGATGAGGTAGCAAGCAAAATGACTGCAGAGACATGCTTTACTACATAGTGCTTAGGCAAAAGTACTCATACCTCTTAATTTCAAGTAAGGAAAGAGTCAATGTATCTTACAGAATGCTACAGTGATAAACAAAACTGTCCACTACCCCTGGAACCCTAACCAGCACATTGATTTTAGCCACCTTGTCAAATAATCTTTCATTTAAAGTTTAATTGCCTATATGATGGTTAATAAAAATGTCTAACTACTTGATGATCAAGGTCACCAAAATCTGTTATTCTGCAAGTGGCTTTGTTATTTATGGCTTTATTTGTTACACTACAGGAAATCCAAGGTCTAGATACAGATGTTTATTTATAGGATGTACAGATTTATTGAACACACAGATTGCTTCACCACAAGTCCTTGGAATAGCTGTTCCAACTAATTCCTCCAAAGAATCAGATAGTACTTTTAGCAAAACTAACTAAAATGCCACAAAAATGTGCAACCTTTTAAACTCTCAAGCATTCATCATCAGACTAGGCAGTACAGAAACAGTTGCTATGGAAAGAAGCAAAAATGTCCAACAATCGGACAAGATGCTATTACCAGGGACAGCCATTCAGTCACTGTCCCTAAAAGTAGATTTGTAGATTGAATAAGTTAGCTACTACAGGGTGTAGTAGGAAACAGAATTTACCTGGCATTACATTCTGAGTCAAAAAACAGTTGTGTTTGCTCGCTAATGGAAAGGCTGGCCTGCAGCTCAGAACTGACCCTTAAAATGGGGAAATGTGAATTTGAAGATTTATTTAGGTCAGGGTGAGGAAGCCTCCTCTAGATGGTTTGGAGTGCAATTCTCAGTCTTTTATGACTGGTGATATAGGCTTGGGATTCTGGGAGTTGTGATGCAAAACATCTGGAGGGCTGAAGTTTTATGGCCCCTGGTTTAGGTGGTATCCTGGGTTAAGAGAGCACTTGAATCCAAATTTTGAATATTACCTAGTGCCTAAAGGAAGAACATAAGAACATAAGAACAGCCTTGCTGGAACAGGCCACAGCCCATCCAGTCCAGCATTCTGTCTCACACAGTGGCTCACCATTTGCTTCAGGGTATTCCCAAGCAGATGTCTTCGCCTGCTTATGATTCCCTGCAAATGGCACTGAGAGATATCCTGCCTCTCTCTCCAACCCAGAGATTGTACTAAGGCATCCATAAAACTTTATACTGAGAGTTCTATTCCATAAAGATTTAAAATACAGTAATCAGAAAATACTTGGATGGAGGCTTACAATGAGTCAGATTCAAACTTAGTTAGTCATGCTTCAGTCCTACTGAAAATATGGTAAACTTAATTCCATAGTTTCTTCAGAATCAAGCCTTGTTTTACATGGAAAAGTACATTATCTATTTCCTACATAGATATAATTCAGCATACCCATATTCTTCTGATGAAAGATTTTAACATATTTATACAAACCTAGATTTTCTGTTGACAATATATCTTCTGAGGCTCCTTTTTGAAGTGAACATGATAAAATTTGTTTTCTTTAAAAAATGAAAGAGTTTTTTTTAAAAAAAAAATGAAATGAAAAAGAAAAAAAGACAGGTTAAATATTTATTCAAATTGTGAATTAAAAATAAGCACATATAAGGTTGCCAGGTCACAGGTTGTCTTATGTTCTAAATTTCACTCCAGGCCATGCAGAAGCAATTTTTCATTAGCTCCTTATTTGTGAATAAATGTAGGCATAATTTGCCTGTTGTCCTCTTGATATTCCAGTGGCCCAGGTGTTGAACAGAAGCCCCAGTACCAGCATCTTCTGATTTCTCTTCTTCAGGAAAGGCCAAAGCCACTGTAGAACAGTGCCTCCAAGTCCTTTCCCAGTGAGACGGCCCAGGGGGGATACCATGGTCAGTAGTCTCAAAAGCTGCTGTGAAGCCCCGCAGAAACAACTGGGACACACACATCTTATTCAGTTACCAGTGTAAATCATCTAAGAAGGCAACCAAAGCAATCACAGTCCCATAAGCAGGTTCATCCAGGATCCCTTGGATCTTGTTCTTAGGCTTGGACCAACATTCCATCTAAGCCATGTGGATTAGAGATGGGCACGAAACGAACAATTTTTCGTTTCCGTTTTCATTTTTTTGTTTCGTTACGTAATGAAACGACAAACGAATTTTGTCTCTAAAATGAAACAAAACGAACAGAAACACCGGAAATTTTGTTGTGCGTTTCATTTCCGTTACTGCAATATGAGTGAATTGCTTAAAATCCTAAAAAAATCACAAAAATTGAAATAAATGGGAACGAAATGGTAACGAAATGAACGAAAACGAAAATGAATTTTTTGCAAAAATTCGCAAAAAATGGAAACGAACTGAAACGGACCCTCCAAACGACAAACGACAAATGAAATGCCATTTTTTTATTCGTGCCCATCTCTAATGTGGATACACGGCACTGCATTAGGTGTGCGCATATGAGCCAATGTTTCTCGCCATTTGCTACCGGTCATGACTGGATCTGCGTACACAAGGTGAAATTGCTCTGCAGCACTCCAAATATTTAGAGGGACCATCGGCTTGGACAACAAAATTTATCACTCTATTAACCATGCTTACAGTTAGCTGCAAAACAGTCTAAACTATATGCAGAAACAACTGTCTACAGTAGCTGAACAATAAAAACAACAGCTAGCTGAGAGCTATTTTGAGAATTCAGTTTCCTAATATGCAGATTAAATAATTTAGAAAGGTAAATTGCTGTGGATATATGAAATTAAATTAAGACTATGCACTATCCATTTCTTATTTACATGTAGCAACCCCATTCAAAATATCAGTGCCTTAAGGATTTGACTTTGAGCAAATTTTTAAGAAGCAGTTCAATCATGTTCAAAAACACAGTGGAGGATGCCCTGGGATGCTTCTTATTTGCTTATTGGAATATATCAGTGGGATGGAAGGCTCCTATAGGTGGCTACCATTACTTTTAAAGTGTCTCCAACATACCGGAATGGAAATACATTTTGTCATACTTAGAATAGACTAACTGAAATAAGTGAGTTATAACTTACTTATGCCTCATTGATTTCATTTGGCCTACTGTTAAGGATTATTAAATCAACCCACTAAAACCACATTTTAAAAAACCCAACTCAGCAGCAACAACAGTAATACTTAGTTCCTATTCAAATAAATACTTAACTGCTTGCACACACACACACACACACACACACACACACACACACACACACACACAGAGAGAGAGAGAGAGAGAGAGAGAGAGAGAGAGAGAGAGAGAGAGAGAGAGAGAAATACAGTATTCGACAAATACACAGTGGCAGGGGAATTCCAAAGAGGGGATGCCACAACTGAGATCATTCTGTTCTCCACCGTTTTCTCACACATATCTCAGAAACTGCAGGCATACTGAGCATGTCTTCAAAAGATCTTAATGGTTAGTAAAAAATCATATGGGAGTAGATAGCTGTTTGTGTAATGCCAAACTTTACTGTGACAAGCAGTCAGTCACTAAGGATGCCCAGATATTACAGATCAAAAGTAGGTAGAGAAAAATATAAACCTTGTGCTAAGAGACATGTTAGCACATCACACACACTCCAGAAATAAAGAGCAGAAAGAACATTTATGGAAGGTGCATCCATATCCATTAACAGAATGAAGAACAACAATAGGGATGTGGGTGAGTGGGAGAAAAAACTACAAACATGGGACAAAGTGTTTCCTTGATAGTTTAGGCATATAAGATTTTATAATGGCTTTATGGCTTCTTTAAAATCATTCTGGGAGAGGGAAAGGAAAAGGAGGATGCCTTCTTAATGTTCCTGAGAACAGAGTGTAAGTCATGAGAGCATCTCGTCCTGAGATTTTCATCAGATGTCTGACTCAGGGTGCCTCCACGTTTGGAGATGGAAAAGGTTGCAATCAGGAATACAGAACACTTGGTATTGGTTTCCCAATTATGGATCTCTTGTTATTCGGTAAGTACCTGTTAGATATGCAGGGAAGCAGCTCTGTTTAATGGCTTTTAGTGGATCTAACTGATCTGCTCTCTAGATGTTGAAAAATGCTGTTGTTTTAGAGGTTTCCAATATTATAGATACATGCATCTTATTTGCCACTCTGAAGTATTTTACCAAAGGGCATAGAGTATATTTTTAAATACACAAACAAAATATGTATGACTACCAAATTATGAAATCAGGACATTGGAGGATATATACATTTCCTAATATACTACTTTCACCTGTCAAAACCAAAAGATTTGTGTTCTTAAAACATACAATGGCTGCACAATACTGTGCAAAGTGATCAGAATGCTGTAGAACTACTAGATAATGGTTTAAAACAACCAAACAACATTGGATTCTAAACTTACTTTTTTTGTCTTCCGATTTTGTAGCTATTTTTCTTCTCACACACTTCTGCCTTGGCTTTTATCTGAGAGACAGAATTATACTATGTTCGTATTCAAATGTTTGCTATACTTAATGGCATATAACCAATTACAGCTAGCAAAAAAAGCACAATAAGTGTTTTTTGTTCCATTACTGTTTGCATATTCTGCTAGTGTGTGAACAACCACTAGCAGAACAACGAGTATAACTAGTATAGCTCACTAGTGAAATGAAATCATAATAATGAATTGTAGCAGTGGATTACCTAAACAGAATCAATCTATTGTGTTTGAAGCTTGATCAAGGATGAAAATGGTGCTTCCACAAGCAATATTGGTGATAAAACAAGATTGGCTACAATCTAATTTTTTAAAAATAACTTTAATTTGCCATAATCTCATCATACATATATTGGATTTTCTTCACATACCATACCTATACTGTAGTTACTGTATATACTGGCTTCTTGTATAATAGAAGCACAATATACAGTAATACCACCAGAACAGAAGAACAGAAAAGTTAAAGAGATACTGAATAGGCCTTGGGTGAAAAACCAAAATTCCAAGAAATACAGGATTAGGTGGCCTTTGAGGTACCCTGGCTCCAACCCATTTTAAGTTGGCAAGCAACACAGTTTATTGTTGAAGTAAGAACTGAAAGAATACAAAGGTAAATCTTACCACTTTTCTGCACAGTATTGTGTCCATTTTTGTTTTAGATTTTTCATTCTTCACTGTGTCTAAAAAGGGGTTGTGAAACAAGTAAAAGTAAAAAGTGAGTGGTGGTAATTGCTTTCAAATAAAAGTTTTCCAAGCTTGTTTTTGTCTGTTTTACAGTTACATGCTGTAATAATAAAAAGCAAGACTGAAAAATCAAATGTATATCCTCAGTTACATTGTAATAGGTTGTATGGCACCTTTGTGCATTGATATACACACATGAGATTATTAATAGGATTGCCAGGTCAGCAGCATCCTGAGATTCAAGGTCAAACTCTGAGAACAGGGCAGGGGAGATTGCAGTTGCCTTGTGATATCATAGTTGTATACCCTTGAGCTATTGACCTGGGTTAGGAAAGAGTTGGGTGTGGGACTGGAACTGCTTCTGCAACAGTGTTTGTATTTCTGGGTCATCTGTGAAACAAAGAGGGTCTCAATAAAACTGTCCTGAATGTGGGTAAACCCTGAATAATTAAGTCAGGTAGCAACCCAGAGCCACGGCATTTGGGGGACCAACAAAAATGTACTCAGTATCGGTACTACAGGAAAGGCATCATTTCTGTTAAAACTCCTATTCTGCATATTGTTCTAGCCTGTTTAGTGTGGGCTGGTGCAGGGTAACCCCATTTAGGGTTACTTGAGGTTGCAGGCAGGAGTGACAGACCATTTGGCAGAATCCTGACATCCAAATGGCATATGAACCTCACGTGGTCCTCCTGCTCCTTCCACTGCCAACTGAACACTTCCCCTGCTCTTTTGATTGAGTCCTTATCTGCAGCATACATGACACATTAGGACTTCTCTAGGTCCTGCTCTTGTGCCAATGCTGGTAGAAGGCTCATTGCCAACCTATACAGGTTCTCGCCCCTCCCCTAGGGCTTGTGCAACAATAAGGCACAGATAATCCTTTCCTACCTTGCTTCAAAAGGCAAAAAAAAAAAAAAAAAAAAGGAAGCATTATCTGCACTCATTGTCTGTCTCCCCAGTCTTCTTCTCCTTCCTGGCTTGTTAATGCATCAAGATTCTGTAGGTGCAGTACTCATACAAACACCTTCATACTGGTGCCAGGTGGGAATGGGTAGAAATAGCTTTCAGAGTTTAAATTTATTTCACAACAAAAATACCATTTTATCCTACTCCAGTATTGTTTGTTCATCTTGAAGTATGGCTCCCCTCCCCCTCCCCCACTGGAGGTCTGGAGAAGCCTAGCAGTTCTCTAAAGTTTCAGCTGGCATCCTGATACATGCCAAGCCTAACTACTGCCCAACAGATAACATGTAAGTAGGTGCATCCAAAGATGCAAATAAGCAGTGCACTGAGCACTGCTGCAGGACTACCTTGAGAAAACAGTTTTCAATAGGAATTAAATATTGGTGGAGAACGGTGCAGCTTGCTGGGTGGACAACTTAGTCCATGTCTCAACTAGCCCAAACATGGAGGGACGTTGCAATTAAATATATGACTGAAGGTTTCTATCAGAATTATAGTGGATGGAGAAAAACTCACTTTCCATGCAGGTAAACAATGAAACAAATACTGTATTGAATTTGAGACAGAGTAATGGTACCTGTTTTTGATAAGTAGCATGACTCAAGCCTTTGCTGAACAGAACAGGAAAGCAGTTTGTTTGCTTCGTCCAATGCACTTCTATACCATCCTTTTTTCCTCTTGCATGCATCTGCCTATTGGGGGTAAATTATCTCAGTATTAATAATATACATATTAGACCAAAATGTGCAAAAAAATTAAAAATGATTATCTTCGCATTCTTCTGTCTTATACATTGATAATCAATTATGAAACTAGTTTAATACCACTATCCCCTTGAAAACAGCTGTTATTTTACACCAGGTGCTTGTATTAATTTTTCAGAGATTACATGAGGTACAGAGTGACAGATGAGCTGTATGCCAAATTATCCATCTCTTTTATTCTTTAAGCAAAGAGAAGCTTGTTTGAGGTTGTTGTTTTTTTCCAGAGACATCAAAATGTCTTGGATGGCCCTGGGTTACGGCCTTTGGGGAGAGTTTTGAAAATAGATTACTTAACATTTGCAGATCATAAAAATAAATAAATAACTAAATAGTTGACAGCCAGCTACCATGGGCACATTATGGAATTCAATGTGAGCTACCTATACAAGTATCCAATATAAAACATTGCTATACATATTAAGATCACATTAAACTACTTAGTATATGATGTTTCAAGTTTTACACTGTCTGTAATTAGGTTTGTGTACATTAATTTGTTTTGAATGTAAAAAGAAACAGGGTTTTCAGGGTTGAAAAGAAAGCTATTTTAAGGACTCTTGGTATGATGAAATACTGGTGGGAAGGGCACTCCTCCCCAATAACACACAGAGAACAATGACAGAAGTACTGCTGTATTACTTAGATAAGTGATAATATATCTGTTATTTGAACTGCACAGTCACAAACAAATCATCCCAATTCAAAACATGCTCCATCTTTTTGCCTCAGGGACTCTATGGCTTAAATTTTCTTTCATAGTTACACTGGCGTAACATCAATGCCGTAACTTCCTTGTCTGAATAGGTTGCAAACTGCCAAGAGAGTGTCAGTGGGGCAGTATATAAATTGAAAAAATACAAATAAATAAATAAATAACTTTCAGAGACTAATTGCTACAAGTTAAGAAATCACTGTAGATATCTGTTGCATACTGAACTGCGTGACACAGCATTGATAATGTCTACACTGATTCCTTAATTTGACAGAGTTTTCTTCAAAACTGTATACAAGCAAAGCTACACATGAGGATTTTGCCGTGTATCGTGCAAGACACGCTTCCTGCCCCATGTACAGTCTCCCCTAACTCAAATGTCTAGTGGCTTTAGTGGGCTTGGAATGGACAGCAGCTTCTGTTATTACTGCCGCCCTCGTGCCAGGAAAATATGATTGCTTTAGTTGATCTCAGAAATGTGCTGGCAAAAGGAAGTGCCAGCAGAAATATGCTGGCTAATATTGACTGGCATATAAACCACCCCCCACCCCCACCCCACACAAAGAGCAGAAAAATGACAAGGTGAAGAAGGAACTAAACATCTTCCATGAAATAATATAATCACTGTCCATATCACCACATTGCTTTTTGGCATCAAGTCTATTCTTTGAATTAAGAAGTGGAGAAGTATTGTAATTAACATTCTTCCCTGCAAATAAAAGTGTAGCAATGTGATCCTAAATAAATGTTAAAAGCAGAATTAAACAATAGTTTTGTCAGGTCATCAAAATATCTTAAACCTAAAGGAATAAATACGTTCATCCCATTTTTAATGTTTTTTGTTGCTGTGCTGTTTTGATAGCCTTAAAAGGACAAATCTAGTGTGGTATAGTAGACACAATGATGGACTAGGACTCGGGAGACCTGGATTCAAATTCCCACTCGGACATGAAAACTCACTGAAGGAGTCCAGAACTGGTAAAACCACTCCTTAAATATCTCACTGATATTGAAAGCCAAATACTGTAAGTTCAAAATTAATTGCTTTCAACTCGCTAGCACATCACATAACAGCCCAATAAAAGTATTACTGCTTTTCATTCAACAATTAATATTGCTCTTTAAATAATGAATGCTACTAAGGAGAGTTTTTTTATTTTTTAAAAATAAATCGCATTGACAGCATTCAAAAATAACACAGAGAGTTCTGGTCATTTTTTGCGGTTTGTTTGTTAGTTTAGCAAACAACAGTTTAACAGAATGAAAACTCTGGCCTGGAATGTTTTTAAGAAGAAGATTATTTCCACATCAAAGTTTATACTGCACTTTACCAGATGCTATATGTTAATATTTATATTTGTGCAACTAAAATTAAATTCATTGCTTTGCTAAGGGAAAAAAAACCTTATTAAGGGTGAAGATAAAAGGATGCTGTTTTTAATTATTCCATCCCATAAAACAGGCTATATGATGAAAGATGCTTAGCGTTACCTTCATGATTTAGAATTAAACAAATGTAGCAGACTTGGCTTTAGCTTGTTGCTAGGCCCCAAAATTAACTAAGTGCAGCATCTAATCCCTGTTTATGAAGAAATTGTAAATTGCATTCTCCTTAATAATAGAAGTGATCAGAAGTTTTATATATTTTCACTATTTTTACCACCATCTTGTCAACAGACATTTATTGAAGCAAAGTTTGTCTTGTATTCTCCTTGTTTATCAGAGAATAAAAATGGGTTTGGGGAAGGGAGCACTGTACAATCTGAAGACTAGCCTCCTGTGGATTTTTTAAAATCTTCAATTGGAATAATGTTTTTTTTTTTTTGGAGTGGCCCAGGATAGAGAGGGATAGTTTAGTTTAAGTGGGCTGTATTTGTTGAAAACGACATGGGCCGTATTGTTCGTCAAATCTGGGCTTTGCCATATCTGTGTCACATAAAGAAATGTGAAACCAAAATATGGAATAATTATTTCCAGCTAACAACTATGGAGTTATTCATTATGCAAATACCTGTAGATAGCACAGACAGCAGACAAATGCAGATCAATTAAGAAGGATCTGCAGCTATCTTTTGTGAACATTTAGCAAACCTCTCAAATGGTGTATTTAACAAACCTTGGAGAAGTTACTTTTTTCTAGTGCTGTTCCCAGCTCCACTGATGATGCTGTTTAGAAGATACTGGAAGATGCAGTCCAAAAGGGAACTTTTCTAACTCTGATATTTATATGGTGGAGAATGTGGGAAATCTATAAATTCTGTGGACATAAATATACTCAATCTGGTCTATATGAAGTACAGTACTTATGACTGTGTTATAAATTACACATTAGAGTATGTTATACACTTTGGACTATGAATAGTTAACTCTGACAGGTGAGCAAATTGGCAGCTTTCCTCTCTGAACACTATGCTATATCTCCTGTAGTTGACAACCAGTCAAGAGTGGGCATTATCGTTACAAAGGAAGCAACTGTAAAGATTTCAGCAGTTTTTATGGTTAGGTCCAGTTGTTTTTATATCAGACACTAAAATCAAATCTGACAGACAAGAGAGAGAGCATTCTGTTTATATTTATTGGCTGTTACTTGCAGGCCAATACACCAATAGTTGGCCACTTGTTAAAACATTATTGGTATGGATGAAACCATTCATTCTAAGATGGGAGAGGCACTGTGGAAGCCAGCTGGGAATGCGCCTGAAGGAGAAGAAGGCAGCAGAATTGCCTTAGCAGAGCAACTAAAGGAGCAGCAGAACTACAGTCACAGAAGGGGGGGAGCTTGCAGAAGAAAACGTTAGCAGCCATTCTGTTAAGACTACATCTATGTATATATTAACTCGATAGCAGCTAATTTTACACCAGTAGAAATTGGGGCAAAGTGATAACCACACCCACCCACCCACACACCCCACCCCACACCAAACCCATCAATTACAGAAGTTCCTCAAGTTTACAGCAACAAGTAAAATGTATGTACTTTGGCCTATATCATTAGTCACAAACCAAATGATAACATTTTAAAAAGAGGCCAGGCTTTTTAAATCAGGGATTTGTTTTCCTGCTTAGCCTAGAAAGTCAGGCACACTCACAGATGATGATGATGATGATGATGATGATGATGATGATGATGATGATGATGATGATGATGATGATGATGATGATGATCCTTTTAACACAGTATTTTAACTTGGCAATGGAAGAGAGTCTGCCTAAGCTTATTTAATAGTCTCCTACACAGATAGGGTTAATGGCAGGATTTATTTTATTTTAGTATAGTTCATAAATGCTTCTGCAACACCATGGATTGCCACAGATTAAAAGGGACAACATATACACTCAGTGCATGAAGCACTTTCTGAAATGGTTCTCTTTTCATTTGGTAACACAGAGAAAAGTTCCCTTCAATAACAAATTGAAGGGAAATATCTTTAATCCAAACCAAGCACAAGGAAAAATGACAAAAACAGGTGCCAGTTAAATTTGTCACAGAATCACTGAAGAGTACACATACACCATTATCTACATGTACTTGCAAATATGAGTGATTGGATTTACTCTTATGTAAGTATATTCTTTATAGGAGACATTCAAGATCTGGTGTCATCAAACAAGCTGGTCAGAACCCATGAATGTTTCTAAATTCTCAAATCTGGTATGATTGTTAAACTTCTCCAGCGTCAGACCTCCCTGTGTCTGGGAAAATTAGTATAATCCCCAACAATACCATAAGAACTCTGAAGACTGCGGCTTTTCTTGCACACACTTTACTTTCTGATGCAACCAACTCACTATATACAAATGTTCAAAATGAATTATATTGCTCAGAAGTACTGATTGATTAACTTTGCCTCCACAGACAACTCCTAGCTTGCCTATGCTTACTATTAGCATCCTTTTAACCCATGAAACACTATATGCTCTGTATAGCTGTTGAACAGTTTTTAAAGGTTCTTTGCAGATATTACAATGGGGGGGAGGGGGCTTCTTGAAGCCCCACTTAGATTATGTAGGAACATATACCAAATAGGACAAAAGAGGATATTTAATAATAATATTTTAATGGACCACATAAATGTATTTGCACTGTTTCTTTGTAAATAGTCAACTTAAAAATAGATCTCTTCAACTGAGTCAATTAACTGAAATCTTTTGTTTTCAGGACAAAATATTGTTCTGAAACAATATTTTAATTTGTTTAACAAATAACTATTCCTAAAGAAGTACCCAGTAATGCCCATCTTTTAAAGGAACGGCAAAGGGATGAAACCCCACTTAAAATATAAGGCTGTTTTGTTCATAATGCAATAAGAAAATCACAATAAAGTAAATTTAGCTACAATACAAAGGAAGAAAGGAATGAGTGAAGAGAGACATTTTATTTTTTAATAGCTGTGTGCCACCTTGTGGCGAAACATTTGAACACTTTAAAGACAAGAAAAAAAGTCAACCCTGTGGTCCTAGCACAAAGTCCAAAGAGTGATTGATACCTTTTTGATTAATAATAATAATAATAATAATAATAATAATAATAATAATAATAATAATAATAATAATAATAATAATAATAATAATAATAAAAGTACCATCAAGTCAGTTTTTATTTATGGCAATCCTTTGCAGGATATTCGAGATATACTCAGAAACATTTTGGAGCTGTGCAGTTTGGGTAAGACACCACAGGCTGTCTCTTCTCTTGGGATCGATCCTCTGTGGGAAATCAGACCACTAAAATTACAAACAGAAGCTAGCTTTGGAACTTTTATATTTTCCCCGCACCATTCGCAGCACTGGGGTGCCCAGTCTGATGAAGATCTGTACAGAATGAAAGCTAGCTTCCAATAAAGGTATCTCTCACCCTAGCTTTTGGATTGCGTTCAAGGACCACACGGCTGTTTGCCTGCTATTTTTGTTGTTGTTGTTGTTGGACTATAGAAGATACTCTGAATAGCCAACCAGGGAACAGTCTACAATCAAACATTGATATTTAACATCACCCATATGGGACTACATATTAAGGATAATATCTTGGCCTCTTCTCTTTCTGCTTTTGAGAAGATGTTCAAGACAAGGCTGTTTACTGAAACTTTGGAGAGCATCCTCTCTTAAAGCAATATATGACTAATTGCCTTTAGATTGCCTGCTTGCCATCAACTAGTTTTTAATGATCAATTTGATGGTTATTTTATTGATTATAGTATATGCTGTGTCTGTTTTTCATTATATGATTTGTTTTACTTTATGTAAACTGCCCAGAGTAATCTTTATCACTAATTAGTAAACAAACACTGCATAGTATCAGTTAACCACTTTCAGTTGACAGTAAGCAACTACATGATATTATTATGCATAGCATGTGACATTAAATATATAATTCAGGTATATAAAAGGTTCTACATAGCAAAATCATAAAGTTTTTAAGAAGACAAATACTTATATTGATTTAAGTCATTGAAAGTTATTGTTTGGATTAACCATATAAATATGTATCAGTTTGTATCTATGTTAATGATATGTTTACATATGTTTACATATCATTAATCAGTTCACAAAAAACTAACACGTTTAATTACGCACTATAATTCAATTACTGAAGAATAATATAGTCTTTAAAAATCTATTAAAATATCAAATGTATGAAGACGGTTAAGTGCTTTAGTGATCTAAAGGAACTTCTAGCAGCTATGAAAATTTGGGAAACTTCATGGAAACTTCTTGTGAAGTGTGTGATGCACTACTTGCAGGTAAGTATGACATAAATCATGTATTCTCCAGTTGTTTTTGCTTTTTTAAAAATGATATCTCTTATTTGTTATTTACTGCATCTCAGCTATTCCACATTCTTACTTTTGCTGACATGACAAATAGACAAGCTATTTAAAACTTGATTTTTAACAAATAGTTTGTCATCTTAAGACTAAGACATGCCTGGCAATAAGTTCTATTGAACTCATTTAGAGTTACATCCCAGAGTAAATGGTACATATAACTCTGTAGTATCATTGAAATCAAATTGCATTAAACCATTACTAGCTTGTACCACTGATTTCATTGATACCCAAATACAACTTAATCCAGATCAAACTAAAACATTTTGTCATAAATAAATAAATAAATAAATAAATAAATAAATAAATAAGACTTTTTCACTTTTCATCTCTTGAATGATATGTAGAGTAAGACTCCAGGAACAGCTGAAAATGTTACAGTGTGCTCAAAAAAAAAAAAGAGTTGAAATACCAATGTCTACATGAACTGAAGGAGCCAAGGTTTGCACAACAAGAAGACTTAGGAGTCACAGTTCTGGTCTAAATGGCACAATGGGCCCAAGTGCTTGCACCCAGCAGGTTTTGCCTCAATCTCTCCTCCGTTCAGTCTTGTCTTTTTGTGTGTAGCATATTGACAGATCTAGATGTTTTGACACTGTACTTCTAGTACCCAGACACCAATTTCCATTATTGTTCTGCTTATGAATTTCCTAAATGTATCCAGTTACAGGAGTAAATAGCATGCTTTTTGTTACATGAGCATTTGATCTGACCCAGGAATGTAACTCTTAATCTAAAATAACACTTACATA
Source organism: Phrynocephalus forsythii (assembly GCA_029282475.1). NCBI lineage: Eukaryota > Metazoa > Chordata > Lepidosauria > Squamata > Agamidae > Phrynocephalus > Phrynocephalus forsythii. The sequence continues at coordinate 44,512,188 of JAPFRF010000009.1, read as the reverse complement.
TACTGTATATGTTTCAGTCCTTGAGGCATAATTCAGTTAAGACAACAGATATTGTATAATTTACATTCTAGTATTTTGGCTGAATTCAGCTGTAAATCAATCAGACTGCCAGTGACTTGGAACCAGAGTAAAACTTTCCCTTTTTAAAAAATAAAAAAAGCTTTTCAAATATTTCCATTATCAGTAATTTATCCTGTTTTGAATTTATTCTCGAAGGCTTTTATGGCTGGGATCTGATAGCCGTTGTGAGTTTTTTGGGCTGTTTGGCTGTGTTCTAGAATTTTTTCTTCCTGACATATCGCCAGACTCTGTGGCCAGCATCTTCAGAGGGCAAGGAGCTCAGTGATCAATCCACACAATAGAACAGCTAACAACACCCATCAACTACAAAGAAGGATTGCTGCCACCCCTGATTGCAGTGAAACTTCTTCACCCCTCCATCACAATATTCTCCCGCATAGGTAAAGCTTCCTCTTTCCCACAACTTTAAAACCACACAGTCTCAGGGCCTTTTCACACGACCCCTAAGATCCTCTGGCCACTTAAATTCGGACCAGGGATCTTGGGGGTTCGTTGCTCTTCCTACGTCCCCACCCCTCCGCACTTCCTTGCTCCTGTCTGCATGAGGGGAGGGAGAAAAAAAGAGAGGGAAAAATGCAGGCTCACCTCCGAAGCCGCCCGGAGCCCTGTCGTCGTCCTGATTCCTTCTCTTAAAGGGACGGGAGGCAAAAACAACAACAAACAGAAGAGAGGAGAGCCCAGCACTCACTCCCTTAAATCTGCATCAGGGATTTTCACCCTCCAAGAGCAGGTACATGAAAAGTGCGCTGGGATGCGCTTAGGTGGGCGTGGTTGCACGAGCTGGCGGGGAAATAATTGTAAGCTCCGGAGCTGGCAGCCATTTGCGGCGGAGTTTAGGGGTCGTGTACAAAGGGTCTCACTCACTTTATATCCAAGAGCACAGAGAGAACTCTTAGTTCCCTAAGCTCCTTGCCCTCTGAAGATGCCGGACACAAAGTCTGGTGAAAGTTCAAGAAGAAAAACTTCCAGAACATGGCCAAACAGCCTGAAAAATTCACAACAGCTGCTTTGAATTGCTTTTTTATTTTATCCACATTGAGATAATATTCTCCATCAAACCTATTTCTCAGCATGTACAAGACATCAAAAAGATTAATCAGTTTTGAGTTGTGTTATGAGGAAAAAAAGATGATTTGAGTTTAAATTGAGTACTGCTATTTATACAGATAGATACAATCTGCTTATTTGACAAGCTCAATCAAGTTCTTCTTCAAGAAGGGCTTGCAAATATTGCTTTTTTGTAGACATGCATGTTAAAGGATCTTCTTCATTTCTAAGACATCATTAATCATTTACTTGAAATACATTTGAGAGGCCACCAAGGTTAGCTGGTACAAGCCTGACAATGTGATATGGGGATTTGATGATGTTTACCTCAAAGGACAAGAAAAGTAAGAAACCAAACCCAACATTCTTCAGTAACCCAGATTCCTAATGTAGGTGTGACAACATTGATTTAAACAATGCGTGAAATGCTCCAGGACTGGGATGGGCTGTTTCACTCCCCCCCTCCCCTTGTACCACATGATACAAAAGGAAATGTGCTTTAGTCCATAGTCCACTGCCCAATCTGTAGTTTTTGCCTCTGCTGCTGAGGCTACTTATCTGAACAAAAACATAAAACAGATCCATTCGCATCAGTTTAGGTATGCAATAACTTGAATTGATGCAGAAAAGCCCCCCCACACACACACACACACCAGCAGCACACACTTACAGCATGTCTTCTTTCTATGGTTAAGACAAGACTCAGCTCTTTTTTAACAGCTTAAGAATGAATCAGTTCATACATGTGAACATCTACACATTGGCAAGATATTTCTTTTAAAACCAAGAGAACAAGATGAGGGAATGAGGAAGAGAAGTCTTGTCCCATCTTATTAAGTTGTTCCTTTGCGATGCAACCACATCATCTATAAATAGAGATAAAAACAAGCTGCAAGCAAAGTTTTCTTCCTCTCTGCCTGTGTAAAGGAATCCAGGAAATTAAAATTTCCTGGTATGACTTCATAGCAAGTGAATGAGCACTTCTCTTGCTGTATTGTCACACCCTAAGCATGTGTTTTGAAGAGCCACAAGGAGAAATGGTATGCCAAGGATACTATATACAGCATAGTAATTATTTAATATAGTTGCATGTGTATGCAAAATCATCCAAATACAACTGAAAAAGCTATCATGTGGAAAAATCAGGAGCTTTAAAATGGCAAACTATTTATTATTAGGACATAAGAAAAGGGTTCAGAAGGCAAATATTTCTAGCACTGCGCAGAAATGCCACAAGGCCTTTTGCTGCCTGAGGTGATGAACAAGGCACCTCTCCTCCCCCTGTTTTTTATACAAATGCTAAGTGGATTGACAGCTGATTCCTATTTCAGCATTGGCAACAAAACAGTGCATTCTACTACTCCTGAGGGCTAGCCTGCACCTAAGGGTGGCCCTATTAGTAGAGGGTAGGGAATAGACTGGGCCAGCCTTAGCTTAGAAAGTAGAATGCAGAGTATCTTGTTAATATCCTGCCATCACATGGGTTGGACACTTGATTTTGCCTCAAAGTCAGAATGGCCCTGGTACTCGGCTGGGACAACCAAGATCTGCTAAGATTACTTATTTGACAAAACATTTAAGAATATCTAAGCCTCCATTTCCAGCAGTTCATCATCCCTATTTCCCAAGTTTGCCCTGTCATAGATCTTTATTTTTTCATTTGTTTTTATTTTGAATTGCTAAATGGTTTTGATTTACAACATTTGTGTTTACTTGTTTTTATTATTATTATTATTATTATTATTATTATTATTATTATTATTATTATTATTATTATTATTATTATTATTATTATTATTATTATTATTGGAGCATAATACCCCAGATATTGTGATTGTGGAGAAGAAAAAAAGTGTGGATTATTGATATTGCTATACCAGGAGATAGTATTTATTTATTTATTTATTTATTTATCTTGTATGCCGCCCACTACCCAAAGGTCTCTGTAGAGTCACTGAGTAGACACTGAGAAACAACTTGAAAAAATTACCCGATATCAGGATCTCAAATTTGAACTTCAGAGACTCTGGCATAAACCGGTACAGGTGGTCCCAATTGGCACGCTGGGTGCAGTGCCCAAAGAGCTAAGCAAATATTTAGAAGAAATTGGAGTTGACAAAGTCACCATCAGTCAGATGCAGAAAGCCACCTTACTGGGAACTGCTCGCATAATTCGCCGATACATCACTGAGTCCTAAATGCTTGGGAAGTGTTCGACTAGTGATTGGTAATATAATAATAATAATAATAATAATAATAATAATAATAATAATAATAATAATAATAATAATGATGATGATGATGATGATGATGATGATGATGATGATGATGATGATGATGTTTTATTGATTAGTCTGTTTGTTTATTATTTTAAGTTGTTTAATGTGTTTTATTGTCTTTTGCTTATGTTTGCAAACCACCCAGAGTAACTTTTAGCTAGATGGTTGTGGTATATAAATCAAATAAATAAATACATAAATAAATCTTTAAAATCTGTACAGTGGTAGCCAGGGAGAGAATGGCCATAGACCATAAATAGCTTGAGCTGAAATAAGCCACAGTTGCTTCCATTCAGGAGGCAAATATAGTGGTGTGGTTTTTAGAGTAGGCTATGCAACCAATAATAAAAAGCAGGGTGATTGAGCTTATCATCCTTCAGATTTTTTTGTCTCTGAGTTAATGATATAAGGGAAAGCCTAAGAAGGAATCAGTCAGCTTTACCAATGAACAGTGACTATCCTTGAATTTAGTAATGGAAAGGGGAAAGTAGATTTGCAATGTCACATAAAAAGAAAACAGACCAAGTAAAGAATTAAAATGGAAGAAGAAGGAATAAAAGATGATGGAGTTTAAAAGATCAGTCAAAGGGGACAGAAGAACATTTATTGATAGGCAGGCATTTGAAGTGGAAATAGCAGAAATAAGAGGAGGTTTAAAGGTACTTTATCAAACTACTGAATGACTGGCAGGAGGTTTAGCTACAGAAGAGATCATCTTTAAAAAAAGGGAGAAACTGAACATCATACTAGAATTGCAAAAGCAAAGATCTGAGCAGCATTTTAACATACCAAACCAACACTTAAATTTTGTTAACATGTATATGATCATGAAACTTGACATATACTCTTTGAAGATCAGTGCTGAAAGCTGAATATTAAAGAAGGAAAGAACATTACAGCACAAGGGGTGAACCACTATAGCATTTGTTCAAGCTACACTCGGCTAGCCATTACATTAAGAAATGGATTGAAGGTTATTTTCCTACACAACTACCAGACCCATATTTTAGTACAAAGCTCAAAAGTAAAAATTGTTAATATGCTCTATACCAGGGGTGTCCAAACTTTTTGCAAGGAGGGCCAGATTTGGTGGGGTGAAAATGTGTGGGGGATGACCATTCAGCCACATTTGGCCTCAGGCCAGACTTTGGACAAGCCTCTATAATAGTGGTGGCAAACCTTTGGCACTCCAGATGTTTTTGGAACACAACTCCCCGAATTCTGAGCCTAGATTGCCAATGAAAAAAGGACTTTGGGAGTTGTGGTCCAAAACATCTGGAGTTCCAAAGGTTTGCCACCACTGCTGTATAACATGCAAGGAGGCGGGGAGCACGCTGCAATGATGGAGACAGGGGTGGGTAGGCTGGGCAGGTGGCTGGGGTGGTGGTGGACAGAGGCAGGGAGGACAGGCAAACCATAAAACTGCAAGCTGAAGTCTCCATCTGGAATGGGGAGGTCCAGCTGGCGGGGATGTGTGACAGGCTGAGCCGGTGGGGAGAAGAGGCTGCAGGCCGCTCGAAATTTGGAAATGGGCCGCATTTGGCCCCCAGGCCGGACTTTAGACATGCCTGCTCTATACTAACACACATTCTCCTTGGCTGTCCCCTTTAATCCATATTACTGCTCACAGTTGGTCTTTACAGCACCACATCCTCACCTCTCAACCATTTTTACTCTTGCGTATGTTCTGTTTTCTGTCTCTTGTGGAAGTGTTTACAAAACCGAACTACAAACTAAATACCAACACAGGCAATACATTACTTACTGCATGTGTGAGATGCAACCATACACCACTGACTCCAAAGCCAGTATACTGTAAATGTTTTCTGAACTCTGTATTTGACTGTATTTCATTCCATATGTCTGAAGAGGTGGACATCCATGAAAGCTCACATTAAAATATGAGCTTTCATAATCTTTAAGATGCTGGCATAGGTTTCAGTTTATTTTTATCCTTTGGGTTTTGTCTGATATGTTTGCTTAACAGTAGGAGAATGTCTTGGAAATGATGAAGAGTGCAAGCATCCTTGGACAAGCAACTACTGCACCTGTACATGCCTATTGGATGCAGCAGGTAGCTATGTAGTTATCCTAATGTGCTCGCTTTTCCTGCTGTCTGCTCTGTTGCATTCTTAACACAATACAGATACACCCCCATCTCCAGCCGTCTTTACTTCTACTCATTCCCCCTTCTCATATGATTGAACCATCTCAGCAATGTAGTCAGGGTGGGTTTTTCCTAGAATCCCTGACCAATGGTAAGAAAAAGTATTCTGCTTATATACCACCCCATACCACTTCAAGTAGTCTCTGGGCGGTTTACAGTTTAATTACACATTGCCCCCCCCCTCAGCAAGCTGGGTACTCATTTTACCAAACTCAGAAGGATGGAAGGCTGAGTCAACCATGCACCTGCTACCTAGGATTGAACCCCAGGTCATGAGTAGACATGGGCATGACTAGGCGAAATTGTCATTTCCGTTTTCAGTTCTCGTTCTCGTTACGTAATGGGTAACGGTAACGAGAATTACTCTGCTCCAGTTCGAACCCGAACTGAAAAAGAAAAATTGGGTCTCATTTTTCGTTGTCGTTCATGGCATCGCGGCGATCGCGCGATGCCAAGCAGCACAGAAAAAAAGTTTTAAAAATAAAAAACCCGATTCCTGGCCATAAAAGCAGGCAAAAATATGCTTGCCTCAGTGAGGGCACCTACCGAGGGGTGGTTTCTGGGGGGGTCCCCGGCCTTTCCCCCTCTCCTCTCCTGGGCTGCTTGCACCAGGCTGGGGGGGCATCCTTGTCGTCTCCATTTGCCATGCGGTGGGGGGGATCCAAAATCGCGACTGCAATTTTTCTTTTGAAATCGTGGTCCAAAAAGCCACCAAAGCACCACAGAAACATGTGAAAATTAGGTATTTTAAATGCCTGAATTTTTATAGTAGCAGCAGTGGGTTTTTTATAGCAATAAAATGTATTGATTTTATTTTATTTTATTTTTATTTTTATTTTTTTACACCTGCGCACGCGCAATGATGGGCTGGCCATGGGATGGGACCATGCAAATTTTTGGAGCCATTCCACCAATCGCATGGCCAGGTTTTGCTGAGACTTCTGGATGTGCCAGAGATGGCATAAAAAGCCCACCAACCCTAACCCTAACCCTAACCCTAACCCTAACCCTAACCCTAACCCTAACCCTAACCTGAACCATTACCCTAAGCCTAGCCCTTACCCTAACCCCAACCCTAACCCAGATTCGTATGCAAGTACACTTCCCTTCTTAGTGGGTCAGAGTGATGCACCCAGAGAGGTGCCTTCAAGTCCAGAGACCCACTCCCTCACTCCCTAAGCGTAACCTGTACGGCAGTACGCCATTATGCTTTCCTTCTTAGTGAGTCAGAGAAGCGCCAACGAGGTTCCTCTGACACACTAACCCCCACCCTAACATAATGTTCTTAGTGAGACAGAGAAGTGCCGACAAGGTTTCCTATCACACTAACAACCCCAACATAATGTATAATGGCAGCTACACGTTACGCTCTCTAAACCACTGTACAAACGACAGACGACAAACGGAAACGACAAATTTTTGAAAAATTTCGCGACAAATGGAAATGACCCGAAACGGACCTGTCCCGACAAATGACAACTCGAAATGTAATTTTTTCCTGTTGTGCCCATCTCTAGTCATGAGTATAGTTTTACCTGCAGTACAGGCATTTAACCACTGTGGCACGAGGGAAACTGGAACAGAGGAGGAAGAAAGGGGTAAAAGGCATGAATGTAGGGCTTGGCTAGATACTTCCACTGGAGCTGGCTGCAACAGGCTAAATGAGATCATTCAAGGTCCTGTAGAGGTCTGGTATGCCATTTGGAGTGATCATTTCATCTACATGTCATTTGGATGTCAAGCAACTTTATTTGGCACATCTCCCATAAGAAAAGAAAGAAAGCAAAACAGAATTGCCTCTTGCCCCTCCAATCTTCTCTTCCAGTCCTCTGTTCCAAAGTGTGTGTGTGTGTGTGTGTGTGTGTGTGTGTGTGTGTGTGTGTGTGTGTGTGTTGTGTCATTACAGGAGTTTTCTTGGAAGGAATACTGGAGTGGTTTGCCAGTTCCTACTCCAGGCGCCTACAGCACCTAGTATTCCCTGGTGGTCGCCCATCCAAGTACTAACTAGGGCCAACCCTGCTTAGCTTCTGAGATCAGGCGAGATCGGATATGCTTGGGGCATCTAGGAAATATTCATTATCAAGTGGCTAAACTTAAAAATACTGGGAAATTGAGGTAGGTTTGGAAATTTAAAGTAGTAAACTCCACTTTTCATTTTTAGTGCTTGCAGGTACTGGAAGTGAATCAAAATAGAGTGATCCTACATGCAACTAAAAAGACCACCCTCTGATATGGAGCCAGAAAGATGCAAGTAGGAATACTCAGGGGATGAGCTGGTTGACACTAGCAATTATACTGCTTGTTTACTGGCAAAAGAAGTGAACCAGCACATTCCCACAGTGGACTAACAGCAGAATAAATGCCCATGTAGTTTCTTTGGGGAGGGCACAACTCCCAGAATCCTCCAGACACCATGGTTAACATGGGAGAATTCTGGGACTTCAGTTTAAAACAGTAATCTCTTCCAGCTTTGTGAAGCATTGACATCAGATAGAATGCTGGGCTGAGATAAACCACCACATCTGATTCAATGATCAATTAACTCACTCATGACTAAAACAATTGTTTTAAAACCATGATGGCAGTACCACAAAGAGCCAGCAGCCCAAAATGTTTTTGTTACTGGTTTAGATCTCTGCAACCCCCTGAATACGACTGTCACCATTAGTTTTGAAAGCTCTAATCATCCACTAAATAAGCAGGCAGATTCTCTCCAGTTTCCCTTTCCCAGGCTATGCCAGCCAAGTGATCAATGGGAATTGGTCCTGCAATTCATTGAAGAACAGGATTCAAAATGACATATAAATAAATAAATAAATAAATCTTGATGAAGGCTGCTGACCACAGGTTAGTAGTATGGTGCTATATGGAGAACTATGAATAAGGGTAATCTTCCTGCAAAATACTAATGATTCTGTAAAGCACTAAAAGTTAAAAGTTTTGATACCACTAATATTTTTCATCTACATTCATATCTGGCTAATGTTATAGTTGATAGGAATGAAATATCTAAATATTACAGTCTATAAGAAAAACAACAACACAGGTTTTAAAATTCATACCTTAAATAAGCTAGGATAAAGGCCAATGTATTTTATGAGAACCCATTGCCTTGAATGGGGTTTCCCCAGAAATTCTACATGATGACTTTCAACATTTCCATCCAAGTCATATGTCACGTATTGTCCATTAACAGGATCAGGGCAGAGAATACCAGGCCATCTTAAAAGAACAATAGATAAATCACTTCAAAGAAATATGAAACATATACTGTAACGTGCATGTTCTCTATTTCTCAGTCATGAGAGGCCAATTATATCCAGCTTATAGACTGAAATTCCCAGCATCCCTGGATCATTAGTTTGGTTGACTAGGACTGTTAAACAAGGTTGGCCAAAATCATATGGATGACTATGACTATGAATATGAATCATATTTTCCCTTGGGAAAATTGGTGGAGTATATAAATATACAGTATAAATAAATAAATAAATAAATAAATAAATAAATAAATAAATAAATAAATAAATATGACTACCTCAATATACCACGAAACATGAAAGCATCCAAGAGTGGGAAATGGGTTTATGGTTTAGAATACTGTACATCCAAGTGCATCTTTGTCGGTTTGAATCCATCCCCCTTCCCATGAAACATACAGGGAAGATGGGATTCTCCTAATTCTTCTTCCAAACATAATGCAGTTTTGACTTAGCCTATCTTTAGAAAATGCCAATATGCAAAAAGTGAAGCAGAATATAAATCGCTTGAATTCTAATTTTTCAAGTATGTTTAATTCTCATTACAACAATATAAAGTAACTTATATTAATTGCAGTTAATTTTTAATTTTTATAACCTTACCGTGGCCACGATTGCATTTTTGCCAAAATTACACTTCCTAAAGGAAACTTTGAATATATGTATTTTAATCCTTGTTTTCGAAACTCAGATTCTCCTGGAAAATCTTCTTCCGAAACAGAACATTTATTAAACTGTGGGTCAGCATTCATGGAGCAATACCATGGTGCATTTGGATCAACATGTGCAGCAGCATCATGCCGCAAGAGTCTCCACTTTAAACAGCTGCTGTTCTCACATTGTACCCACACTCTGCCTAAATAAAAATTATGATCTGTTCTGGAATCCATTTAATAGTCTTCACTTGTACATGTTAGAGGCTGTAGAATACTTTGTGCTTCTGAAACATAAAAATAAGGACAGTGTTAGACTAATACAAATGAGGAGGAATGTATTTTAGTTACCATGAAAACCATGCTCACACAAACTCCTCTAACAGTAAAACCTTATCTACACTCACAAAAATAAAATATGGCTAACTTGCTCCTTCAGGAAACTGTAGAAAGTAAGCTTGTGTCAACATACTTTCAAGGTAAACTAGACCTCTCATTCTTTCTGAAGAATATGGAGAGAATGTGAACATGGGGAAAACATTAGCAGAACAAAAAAAGTGCAAGATGCATGTTTGCCAATAATCATTCATGGGTCTTCCACTTTCAAATTAAAAGTGAAGTCGCCATTCTGAACAATAATGCCTGTGAATGGCATGGCTGCGGTAATGCTCTCACTTGCTTGCACATTGTGACCAACAGTAGTTGGTTTTCATGGCAAGTCCATGGCTATTATACATAAATTATATCTGATTATAAATCATAATGATATAGGTTCAAAACATTTTGCAAACAGACCTCTCCAATGAGATTCAATGTAGACATAAGCACAGTTTTTCTTAGTTGGAATATGTGCTAAAAGGGCACATGGAGGATTATAAATAAGCACTAAAGCTCAGCAAACTTAGAAAAATAGATAATTTGAAGGTTGCTGATGAACTGATTAGTATCTTACATTTTAAACCATTTTTAAAAAAATCCCAGGATAGTGTGCTGTACACTTAACTTGGAGAAAGCCTCATTAAACAAATTAGAATCTACTACAGTATTGTGCTTCCAATTGTAGTACAGGTTGTACAAAAAGGGTTATTTTGCAGTTTTGTTCCTTTATTCTGTAAGTATGATTTCTGACAACTACAATACATAAGATGTGGCATTGTTGTGAGATGGTGACAATGATGGTGATCTGTAATGTTTTGTAATAAATGAAATGAAATGATTGGGATCTGTGGGTGGGGAAATGGCTACTAGTTTTCACAATGTCACTGCCTTGTATAGCCAGAAGGTTACTACTAATGGCAAGAGAGGGGAGGAAGTAGAATTCTGATTAAGGATGGCGTTGAAATAATTTTTAATGATTGATTTTAATGATTTTTGATTACCTTATTAAGATATCTCCTCAGTATCAATTATGGATATTTTTTTGTGTCATTTCTGGCTTGGCTGATACTCTGAGTGGTGTTCCTATTGTTTACTGGATTTGTCTCTCACTGCTGCTTAATGGTATATTTAGTGGGGAATCTCTTTCAGCTGGAAGGCCAGACTGATTTGGGGACTTCAATATCAAAAGTGAGAGAACACAAATGCCAGCCTATTTAAACTTACAGCAATTACATCTAGCAATCAAAGAGAAGTATTTCAATCCTTTAGCACTGTATCCCATGGGATGTAAAAGATCTGCACAACCTTCTATACTATCATGGGAAAGAATGTGTGATAACACAGGGAGAATTAAGCAAGCACGACCAAGGAATCAGTCCTGAATTTCCCACCTCACTGTACAACATGCTCCTAGAGTCTAGATAGACCAAGGATGTTACCTTGGGAGACCTTGGTAATAAAGTGCAATGGCCAGAATCCTGTTGCTCTTTACTCAGTGGAGAGCAATAATAATGAAATCAGCCATAGGCTATCAGTGTGCTTGACTGTTTCAATTGTCAGTTCCTTACCAAAAAGCAGCCTCTGAAATCCCAGTAGAAAGCAACAGGATTTTGGTTATCATGCTGTTTCCTTCTACGTGTGTGCTCCCATTTCTTCCTTAACTGATGGGATACTAGATACCTGAAGGACCGCCTCCTTCCATACGAACCTACCCGGCAATTAAGATCAAGCCAGGGGGCCCTCTTGAAAGAGCCATCCCTCAAGGAGGTGAGAGGGATGGCTTGCAGACATAGGGTCTTCTCGGCAGCTGCCCCTAAGCTATGGAATGCCCTCCCAAGTGAGATCCACCTGGCACCAACATTGATGACATTTCGGCGCCAGTTAAAAACCTTCCTGTTCCACAAGTTTTTTAATTGATACAATATAGACTGTTGGTCCTCTGATGGCAATTTTAGTGTAATGATTTTAGTGTAAGGTTTTTATTATTGTTTTAATTATTTATTGATATTTGATGTTTTAACTGTTTTAATTCTTTGATTGTAAGCTGCCCAGAGACCTTTGGGTAGTGGGCGGCATATAAGTTGTAAAAATAAATAAATAAATAAATAAATAACCTGCCTACCTCATTCTTCCCTTAAAAGCTCACAATATATGCAGTACACAAACACACATGGCTCCCAGAGAGAGAGAGAGAGAGAGAGAGAGAGAGAGAGAGAGAGAGAATCTGAATGTCTATATTTTAAATCCATTAACATTAATGGTCTTCATTGATATAAATTTATATGCATGTGTGTGTGTCACCTTTCACTTGTTGATTGTGATGTAGGAGAATATATACTGTATCCACTGCCTATAAAAATAGACAAAACTACAGTAAATCGTGTCAAGCAGCCCACCAGCAAAGAAACAGGAGCAGCAGTGGGTGGGAAGCGAGGGAGACGCAAAGGTGAGGTAACTCTTCTCACCACACGGCCCCTGAGCCACTTGCGAGGACTACAACTCCCCTCACGCTCTTAACCCCCTCCCCTTTTATATGCCGGGAGGGAATGTCCAGGCAGTTTCCTCATCCCCGAGTCCGTTCTCTTTCTTGTAAAGGTAAAAATTCCCCCCGCACATTGCTAGTCGTGTCCGACTCTAGGGGCGGTGCTTCTCTCCGTATTCAAGCCGAAGAGCCAGTGTTGTGCAAGTCCATGGCCACGTGGCCGGCATGGCTGCAAGGAAACAGTTTTACCTTCCCGCTTTAAAAAAATAATAAACTCCCAAGTGGTTTATACACAGAATACTGCGTACAAACCACTTTATACACCATGGGTACCTATTTATCTACTCGCATTTACATGCTTTCCAACTGCTAGGTTGGCAGGAGCTGGGGTTATCACCGGGGGGGGGGAGCACCCGGGATTTGAACTCCTGATCTTGCAGCCGACAGTTTTCGGAGCCTTACTCGGCTGAGCCACCACGCCCCTTCTCTTTCTTATGTACCGCTCCTTTAAACACCCCCCCTTCCTCCGCAACGTGGGCGGAAACGGGCCACGAGACTACAAATCCCAGCGTGCGCCGGGGCACTGTATCCGGCGGCGGGCCCGTTTCCAGCGTGGAAAGGTTGCCGGCACTACTACTAGGCCTTCGGGAGGCGGGCTTCCGGGTGCGAGAGGGGGCGAAAGAGAAAGGAAGGCGCCCTGCCGTTGCCGGGAGAGGGCGAGGGGGAGATTGCCTTGGTGTCCGGCCCGAGCTGGTTCCCACGGAGAACGATGAGCGCCGCGAGGCGGAGAAGCTCCAGCCTCAGAGGAGCCGCCTGCTTGTTCCCCACGGCCCTGGCTCGCCCGCCCTGTTGACTCGCGGCCCCGGAGGCGAAAGGGAGCCCCTGCCCCGCCGGGCTCTCCTTCCGCGGGGATGAGTTGGGCGCCCGCAGGTAACGCGCTTTCCGGAGGGGGAGGGAGGGAGGGTGGGTGGTGGTCCTGCCCCGCGTTCTTCTTCTCCCCATTCATTGCTGGGTTCTCCCTTCCCTGCTGGGCACCGGGGCACGTAAGTGGACACACACCGGCAGTGGCCGCAGAGGGTCTGATCCTGGCTTGCTGGGTCCCGGAGGTTCCCAGCCACCGTTTCTCTTGGATCCTCCAGGGAGGGTGCTGGTGGTGGCCCTCAGTGCCTTTGACACCACCGCTGCTCCTGAAATAAGGCCCGCCGTGTCCCCTACGGGCTTTACCCCTTGGGGCGGTCTAGGGGGCAGCCGAAGGGACCGTCCGTCGTAACATCTGGTCGGGGTGGTGGTGGTGTTGAAGCCTCCTTGCCTCGTCTTCTCTCTGATACAGTATTTTTATTTATTTATTTACCCAAATCTACAGTGCCTGGGCAAAGTTTCTTTATACAAATTCAGTCAAAAAGTAAAATCCCATTTTTATGTTGTAGACAGTTAAAACATCCAATTTTTATGCAAGTTTTAAATACAAGCTTAAAACAATAAAACAGTTAAATAAACAGTAAATATAAAATATAAAACAGTTAAATACAGTAAATACTAAAAAAATCGCCATCAGGACTGCATAGTATAGTGTATGCTACTTTTCGTTTGGCCTGGTGGAGTGTATGATTTTTTTCAAGCACAGGTTTCTTGCATAGTCTGGGTTTTGTCTCTCAGGATCCTATGAAATACTTATTTTCCAGGGGAATGAACAGGGCTAATTGTTATGAAATAACGGACAGGGTAGAGATGTACAGTTTTGGAAATTTTGAAGGCTTGGAGGGAAAGAATCTTTGGAAAGAATGGAAAAATTGCAGGGGAAGAAACAGATTTTCTCTCCCCCCACACACACACACACAAGTTTTGATAAATTTTACATCTCTAGCGCACCAGCAGAAAGGAGGACCTTGTTCCATATTGGAAGTTCCCAAGGATGAGTTATTTTGAGAGTGGTGGTGGTGCAGTTACAGTCACTGGGAAGATGTGGCCATTTGTGCAATGATCTGTGTTCAGCTTGCCTGCACTGTTTTTGCAGAAGTGATTTCTGTTTTGGGGACATTTTTATGACCCATGGTGGTGTCCATGCTTTTGCACATGTATGCTATGTCTGAACATCCTTATCTAGTCGTGGATGATGCAGTCCTAAATACAGTATGTTCCTATTAAGCTCCTGTGGCATGACTATGGCATACATGAACAGCACTATGCAAAATCAGCTGTATTGCCCACGTATATTTAGAGACTTTATTTTTCTCAGATTTGCTTCCTTCAGTTTCTGACCTGAGTACCTCTTTTCTTTACTGTCAGTCTTAACTAGTGTTTGTTTCCTTGTTGTTCGCTGACCAAATAACACTCTGAAGTGACAGTGCTGTCTAATCCTTCCAGGAGCATTTTTATTACTGTACTTCAGTGTAATTTATTTATATATATTTGTGGTACTGCAATACTATTTAATAAAACAAAAACTCCCAAGTGGTTTATGCACAGAATAGTAAACAACAACAACAAACCCAGAATCTTTAATACAGTACAAGGATGTATTGTATAGATAGAACATAAAATAGTGTTGTCTATGTATTTTATTTTGAGCCAGCCATGTAGATATGCTCACAGGTCACCAGGAGGGGGAGGGGAAGAGTGTGCTGACTGCCAGCAATTGATGACTGCCAGAACTAAGCTCATTTTTGTTATGTGTACACTTTTTCTGCATGTTGAATCTGATGTAGGGATATTGTGGTTCGTTTGTTTTTCCCTGTCAGTGGCCACATTTGTGTTAGAAACTGCAATCAACAGAATGACTATACTTGTTGCTATTCAGGTGCCATGCAAGTAATTCTTTGTTGTACTGTACAAATTGTTTGGTGTTGAAAAAGTAGAGGGGGATCTTCAGTAAAACAACAACAACAACAATGGTTAGGTGAGACAAGAATTGCTCAAACCTGATGACACATTTCCTGGTGCTCTTTTGAGAATATAATCAGTAGGCGTGTTTCATGTGAAGTTGTGGAGAGTTTCTATTTGTAACTGGATTGGTTAAAACCTTTAGAAAACAAAAACTCTGCTTAGGAGAGGTATTAGACATTTCCCTTTACAATAAGTGGTATCATCTCTAAATCATTGTCTAATATCGGTGGATGAGGGGGATTAAAGTGAAACTTAATCCAGACAAGAAACATGATCAATTGAAAGGCAAATCAGAGAACAGAGATGCAGCCTGCATTGAATGGGGTTATACTCACCCTGAAAAGACAGGTAGGTAGCTTGATAGTGCTCCTGGGTTCATCTCTGAGCCTGGATATCCACTAATTTAGAATTTAACAGCCAGAATTGTATTTGTACACTTAAAACTAGCACACCAGCTATACTCCCTTCTCTTATTGTAGAGCAGTTAGTCCCAGTTAGGAACAACACTGACATAGAGCCATGCCTGAAAAATATCTGTGGCCCATATAAGGTTGAGGATTGTCAGAATCTTAATAGAATGGGAGGAATATTATGAAGCTGGCATAGGTACAGGCATACTTTGGTTGATGAATTTAATGCATTCTCTGGGACATTTCATCTTCTGGAAATGTCATAACTGGAAATGCATATGGACACAGTGCATCCTGGGGGAAATTTATTTTTTTACAATTTTTCTTTTGTAACCTGATGTTTTTCTCGGAAAAAAATTCATAAACCAAGGTACGCCTATAAACAGATTTCCTTTTGTGAGCCAAACATTACATTAACAGCGATGTTTGTCAACTGAGGTGTTCCTGTAGTTCTAGTCAGGGTAACTAGACATAAAAACACTACAGCCGAAGACTTTGCTCTCATTTAAAGGAATAGGTAGCTGGAAAGTTGCTGTATAAATAGCCTTATCTTCAATTGTGCTGAAAGACAACTGGCTCTTATGCCTTTGCAAACTGTTTGTTTACCTTTGCACCTCTAGACCATGTTATTTTAGTTACTGCCACATGCATAATGCAGAATCCTGTTCATAGAATAATTTTTCTTTGACTTCAGATTCTGATATAGTCCATGCTTGTGTCACATACCAGAAAAGACAAACATTGAAAAGGTTTATTAACATATATTCTAATTTTTGTAATCATTTGGCTTCCACTTTTGATTTTAAAAGACGAATTAAAGATCAATGGCTTCTGGATCAGCATTTTGTTCTTGGATATAGGTTTTTCCCATAGTTTATTCATGAAAGTAGTTGATTATGGGTTATGTGATTTTAAAATTATGTCAGTATTGCATTAAAAGGAAATTCCTTTAATCACTTCTTTCCCCTCTGAGATATAGAATATTCATTTTACTGTCATATGTGAATTTTAAAATGAAAAATCAGGATGAACTCAAAGTAGATATTACTCACTTAGGGAAAGCAGCATTAACTCCCCCAAAAAAAGGTATACAATATGAGTGTGGTATCTGCAGAAGATTGGTTCTCTCTCTCTCTCTCTCTCTCTCTCTCTCTCTCTCTCTCTCTCTCTCTGTGTGTGTGTGTGTGTGTGTGTGTGTGTGTGTGTGGATGCCATAAAATGCAAAAATATAATACATTGGCTTTTTATTTCTGGCTATAAATATAAATAAGTATTGCTAGATGATTTATTTAGCATTTTCAGCCAGCAGATAAGTGAATAAGCAGATATTGATTCTGCAGATATTGGAGGGGGGGCCTACCATGCAGGAGATTAAATAGGTACAGATCCAGCATCAGAAATAATAGCACATAAAAGCCAGTATCAGGACATTTCAGCTCGCTCTCGCTCTTTCTTTTAGAGAGAGGAACTCTTTATTTGCCTTAACCATATGCCTTCCAGAACGAACAGGATCAGTCCGATATAGTCAGAGAAATTAAATACATACAGTAAGCCTGCAGAGAATTATAGTTCAGAAACCTTTAACCTTATTTTAATTTCCCCATACCTATTGCTGGGATGTTTTTTGTAATAAAAACTTTGTCCTAAGCTCCACAAACTTATTTATATGTGATGTTAAGTGTTATACCAATCTGTGTGCAGAACAGATAATACAGAAAAGCAGACTAAATTGAGATGAAGGAGGAGTGAAATGTTGGCAAAACATCAGCAATTTAAGATATGAGGCTGATACCATCCTACTGGCAGAAAACAGCAATGAATTGAAAAGACTTTTGGTGAAAGAAGAAACAGCCAAAGCAGGACAGTAGCTGAACATTAAGAAGACAAAACCACGATGATAGAAGAACTTCAGAAGAACTTCCTTGGTTCAATCACCAATCCAAATGGAGACTGCAGTCAAGAAATTAGAAAACTCAAGCGGGGAAGCAGTGCAGGTATTGGAAGAGATCATCAAGTGTATGAATGTATCATTGGATGTCATGACCAAGATCTCATATTCCCAATTGTCATGTATGGGTATGATGGCTGACATGGGGAAAATTGTTTCATTTGAAATATCTTGCTAGAGGAAAGCTTTGCAGATACCCTGGACTGCCAAAATATGAACAAATGGGTTTGAGAGCAAATAAAGCTTGAGTTATCTCTTGATGCAAAAACAGTGAAACTGAAGCCGTCCTACGTTGGGCACATCATGAGAAGGCAAGATTCTCTGGAAAAGGTATTAATCCTGGGAAAGGTTGAAGGCAGGGGAAAAAAGAGGAAGATCAGATGTGAAATTGATTAATTCCAGGGTGGATAAAAATCGTGGATTTTTAAAAATTAAATCAGTTTGTGATTTAAATAAAAATGTTTAAAAATATAATTTAATGTAATGATTCTGTAAATAGTTAACAATCAATTTCAAAAAGCAGACTAAATTGTGATCTAAATCATGGTTTAAATTAAAGCAATTTGATTTAAATCAAACCCATCAGACTCTCTCTCTAAATGAAATCACAGGCTTGAGTTTGCAGGAGCTAAACAGGGCCGTTGAGAACAGGATATTTTGGAGAGACCTCATTCATAGGTCCATCATCGTCAGAGGGGTCTTGAGAGCACAGAACAAGAATTATGTGTCATGCATCTCAAAGAAGGAATGGCAACCCATGAAAATGCACAGTACATGAAACATGTCACTTTTAAGGGTGTTTCTGCTGATGTTACAAGTCTAAACAGTTGCTTGAAAGATCTTGATGATGTCTTACAAAATGGACCTTCCCAACGGCCTTCCTCATCATACTTGATAATTGCCTGGTAAAGAATAGTCTAGTTTCATCATCCTTCTGCCACCAGATTTGTCTGGCAGATTTTTGGCTTTTAAACTAAGCTGTTTGCTGAAGTCGTTTTAATTGGTGGATATTGTTTTATGTGCAGGGTGTTTTATCTTCTTTGATGTTTGAATTTAGTTAGATTGATTCAGCGTATATCCCAAAATTAAAAATAAATATTTTGGCACCTTATAAACACAGATTTGTCTTGTGAGATACATGGCTGAAAGGATGAAGTACTTTTAACTTAATCGTAGACTGCGAATAACTGATCATATCTAACACAGAGACCTTAAATTTTCAAAAAGGAAATTTCCAAAAGATGAGGAAACTAGTAAAAAAGCTCAAGGGAAACATTGAGAGAGTCCAAACACTCCAAGAGGCATGGAGGCTGCTCACAAAAACAATAACAGAGGACCAATTGCAGTGCATACCTAGAAGGAAAAAGGGCACTGCCATATCCAAGAGGACTCCGATGTGGCTTAAAGGACCAGTTTGGGAAGTGGTCAAAATCAAGAAAAGCTCATTTAGAAGATGGAAGGCTTGTCCAAACAAGGACAACAGGCAGAAATATAAATTCTGGCAGAACAAATGCAAGGCAACAACCAGGAAAGCAAAGCAAGACTTTGAGGAGTGTCTAGCTAAAAACACTTAAAGTAATAACAAGGAGTTCTTTAAGTGCATTAGAAATAAGAATCCAACTAGGAAGGCCCTTGGACCATTAGATGACAATGGTAGGCAAGGGATTATTAAAGAGGAAACAGAGATTGCTGAGAGACTCGATGAATTCTTTGCTTCAGTATTCACTGAAGACAGAGATCACATGCCCCAAACAGAGCCTATCTTCGTAGGGAGGGAAACTGAAGAATTAAGCCAGTTAGAAATAACCAGGGAGGAGGTCCTTGCATGTCTTGTTAAACTAAATGCTAACAAATCAACAGGACCAGATAGCATCCATCCACGAGGATGATGGAACTAGACTATCCTTTACACTCAAGGAACCTAAAGATGAAATTACTGATGTCCTAGCCAAAATATATAATATTTCTCTCAAACCAGGCATTGTGCCTAATGACTGGAAGGTAGCGGATGTAACATCAATCTTCAAAAAAGGATCCAGAGGTGATCCAGGAAATTACCAGCTGGTCAGTTTGACATGTGTCCCAAGTAAAGTGATGGAAACCATCCTAAAAGACAACAACAACAACAACAACAACAACAACAACAACAACAACAACAACAACAACAACAACAACAACAACAACAACAACAACAACAACAACTTTATTTTTATGCCACCTTTCTCCCCAAAGGGACCCAAGGCGGCTTGGGTAGAAGAGAAGGCACTGCTGAAGGAGAGCCAACATGGCTTTTGCAAGGGCAAATCATGCTTCCCTAATCTGTTGGAATTCTTAGAGAGTGTCAACAAGCATGTGGATAAGGGAGATCCAGTTGACATTGTTTATCTGGACTTTCAGAAGGCATTTGACAAGGTCCTGCACCAAAGGCTCTTGAATAAATTTGCCAGTCATGGAATCAAGGGACAGGTCTTGTCTTGGGTCAGCAACTGGCTAAGGGACAAGAATGGGAGGGTAGCACTGAGTGGACACTACTCCAAGTGGAAGAAGGTCAAGAGTGGGGTCCCCCAAGGTTCATAAATGATCTAGAAGTAGGAGTAAATAGCACGGTAGCCAAATTAGCCAACAACACTGAATTATATAGGGTAGTAAAAACAGAGAGATTGTGAGGAGCTCCAGAGGGATCTCTTGATATGGGGAGTGGGCAAACCAGTGGCAAATGACCTTCAACATTAGTAAGTGCAGAGTAATGCACATTGGGGGGAAAAGTTACATTTATAAACTGATGAGGTCTGAACTCTCTGGAACAAACCAGGAAAGGGACCTTGGTGTCCTGGTGGACAGCTTGATGATGGTGTCAACCTAGTGTGCCACAGCAATGAAAAAAGCAAACTCAATGCTAGGGATCATTAGGAAGGGTATAGAAAATAAGTCAGCAAGTGTTATTTTGCCTCTTTATAAATCTATGGTGAGGCCCCATCTGGAATATTGTGTACCGTTCTGGTCACCATACCTCCAGAAGGATATTATGGGGAAAGTGCAGAGAAGGGCAACCAGAATGATTCGGGGACTGGAACACCTTCCTTACCATCTGAGGCTGCAAGGGCTGGGCCTCTTCACTCTTGAATGACAGTGCCTAAGAGGTGACCTGATTGAAGTTTATAAAATCATACACGGTGTGGACAAAGTAGATAAGGAAAAACTGTTTTCCCTGTCGCATAGCACTAGAACTAGGGGGCATTCCAAGAAACTTTTGGGTGCTAGATCTCAAACAAATAAGATAAAGTACTTTTTCACCCAGAGGATTACTGGTCTATGGAACTCCCTGCCAGAAGAAGTGGTGACAGCTGTCAGTCTTCACAGCTTTAAGAAAGGATTGGACAAGTTCATGGAGAACAAGCGTATCAATGGTTATCATTATGGATGCTTAAGGACAACCTCTGGATTGGAGAGAGAGGCAGGTTATCGCTCAATGCCATTTGCAGGGAGTCATAAGCAGGTGAAGACATCTGCTTGGGAATACCCTGAAGCAAATGGTGAGCCACTGTGTGAGAGAGAATGCTAGACTGCATGGGGTGTGGCCTGTTCCAGCAAAGCTGTTCTTATATTCTTATGATCCAATTTTACAGATTCTAGTGAAGAATCAGAATGACTTAGGATGGTTAAAATAATTATACTTATTAGTAGCATTTGCCTTCATTGATCTTGGATGCAGTTATAGACAAAAAGTACTTAAGTTATAAATATAATCTCAGCACACTTCCTGAAAAGCATCACAATATTTCTGTGTAATCACTTTGAATGATCATTTCAGGTGCTGTACTTAGAATCCAGTTGTCATTTTGAAAACCTAATACCAATGTAACTGTCACCTGTTTCTACTTTTTGAAGAATTAGCTGTGTTAGTCTGTGCCTGCATATCAGAAAACAAAACAAAAAAGAGACATGTGGTGCCTGAAAGGTTTGCTCCCATATTTTAACATGATCATTTTTTGGATCCAGTCTACTTCTACTTTCTGTCTGTCTGTAGTTTGCTTATTTTTCCTATCTCACATGGTCACAGCTCTCAACCATCACCCCCTGTATATATACACCAATGGCCTGGCTATTATGTTTTGTTTTCTGGATAAGTAGACTCTAATCCAGATAAGTGGACTGTGAAATGCAGCTTGGGTTTCTCAAGTCTTCAGTTTTTCAGGATTTTTGTGATATTTAGGTTTTTTTGTTATAATTATGGTTTTTATTTAGGTGTCATGGATGAATTAGCTGAAGATGACATTGATATTTTGAATCATGAAAAAGCAGATACTCAGAAGCGATATGGAGAAATTCCTGTTCCCATGTATACAGGCGCCGAGTCTGTTGCTTCACATTTTGCACTTGTTACTGCCTATGAAGATATCAAAAAACGACTGAAAGAAACGGAAAGGGAGAACTCTCTCTTAAAGAAAAGAGTAAGACTGCTAGAAGAAAAAGTAAGTAAATGTTGAGCACACAACTGTCCCATTCCTTCCCTCCTGATAAATTGCAAAATAATTTCATTTTTAATCATAGTAATTGCTAGATATTCTTATAAAAGAGCATTCTGTTTCTGTTATGCTTGCAATTGGCATTTTTTTTAAACTAGGAAAACTGAACACACAGCTGGTGGTGGTTTTTTTTTTTAAAATGTAGCATATGTCCAAATATTGTTGGCTGACTAAATGTTAACTCATTTGATTCATAATTAGATATTTACATTTGATAGTATAATCAACTACAGCAATTAAGCCAGTGACAATGTAATCTTTTTTGACTCCGACCCTTTAGCTTCTTAGTTCACATTTGGAAGAAACGACAAGCTCTGTAGGCCGTGAGCAGGTTAACAAAGCCTACCAAGCGTATCGAGAGGCTTGCATTGAACGAGACAGTCTGAAAGCTAAACTGGACAAAATGGTAAGCCTCTGTGGGGCGGGTTCAAAGGAATCTGGATGCTCCGGATGATGTGTCAGAAGGGCACAATGATTCTTGCATAGCAGGGCAAGAATCCTTTCTGGCCACTGAAGCAAGTAGTTGTTGGTTATTACAGGAAGCGGGGTGGGTGTGAGCCAGATGAGGGAAAGGAGTGAGATTGTGTTGATGTGGAGGTTAAAACATTTCTTACTCTAAATTTAGATGGAAGAGTGTTTATGTATGGTTGTAAACCAGTGTGATTTTCCTTTACATGCTCTTCGTTAAAAGAGACAGAGAAATTTGGAAGAAGAGTTTTGTAACTTTTAAAAATATTGTTCATTCTTTGGAAAAGGAAAAAAAAGTCTCTGTCGAGAAGCATGAACTATAACGTATATCTGCAGCCTATGCTCCTTGCCCCATTAAATGTCCCTGTTGAGGGATGCAACCAGCAACACATTTTTTCTTTTTACCTTCTTTATCCTCTCCATTCTCGAAGCATTCTATGTTTTGTTGCCAGTAGGCGCTCTGTGGCTTCTGTAGGCTGTTGTGATTATTCATGTCCCTATTAATAGTAATTGCATTCTCCCCCTCCTCTCCGTCACCTTAAAAACCGTTTTGTTCTTTTGCATTTCTCAGGATGCAACAGACCAAGTCAGTGTTGCCCTCTTCTTTCTCAGTTGCCAAATTTAGCTCCAGTCTTGTTGGAATTTGCTATTAGAGGATACAAGACATGCCTGACATAAAGGTTTCTGATTACAGAAACCTCTCAGGGGAAATATGCAGCGAGTGGCAATTAGTTATAGTTGTATATGCATGCAAAATTATATATATATTTATATATCATTTTGAGTGTGGTGTAGATAAAAAGCTGTCAATTGAGCTGGAAAAACCTCTTGATTACTCCCTTTGACCATCTTTCTTAATAGCCACAGGATTTGGTTTTATGCTCTATTCAAGTATCGTGTGTAGGGTTCTGGTGTATGTATTTGATTTTAACATGTTTGTGCATGAGAGCCTCTAACATTTCAGCCATTTTCTCCTAAAAATCAAGTTGGCATATTGTCTCTTAATATTTAGCGGATTTTATTAATGACTAGCAAGCGTGGCAGATAAAGTCCTGATAGCATGTCCCTTTTTCAATTAGATGAAAGAGAACACGGAATCCTTGCAAGTATTGAATGAGCAGTTGCAGTCTAAAGAAGTGGAGCTTCTCCAGTTAAGAGCTGAAGTGGAAACAGAACGAGGTATGCAGCCAAGGCAATTCAATAAATTAGAATTGTTACAGCTAAAAAGTCAGGGGCTGCAGTGCATTAGTCATTTGCAACTAGAGAAAGCCCATTGACTAGAACTTACGAATAAGCTGATTCATCTAATCTACCCTGCTTTGATCGGCCTATTCTAATTGTTAATTGCTACTGGATTTCAGCCTTTGTATTAAAATGTAATATGTAATTAAGTAAGCTATAGTGAAAAAAAATAGTGAATTAAGCCCATATGTAAACATTTAGAAGCACAAAACAGAAAAAAAGATGTACAGCATCCACTATTTATTTATTTTATTTATTTTTATACTTGTTGACCACCCGATTTTCCTGCGGGAACTCTGGGTGGTGAACAACACGTTGCAAAATAAACAACTTGCCCAAACAAAACAAACCCCAGACAGAGCAAATCAAATTACAAATAATAAAGAATATGGTAACAATGATAATAAAATAAAATATGAATAAAAATAAAACATAAAAACAGAAGTAGAACATCAGCAACCATATAACAAAGCAGGATCCGGCAAGAAAGGGCTGGGCCCAGCAAACAAACAGACATTGTACACTCGGGGTCACCCAAAGCATTCCCTGAAGAGGCAGGTCTTTAATGCCCTCCTGAAGGCTGGCAGCAAATCCGCGAGCCTAATCTCCACCGGCAGTTTGTTCCAGTATGCCGGGGCGGCCACCAAGACGACCCAACTCCGGGTAGAAACCCTTCGGGCCTCTCTAGGTGTGACCACCCGGAGCAAAAGAGAGAGCGAAGCTCTGCTCAGTCAGGACGAAGTTGACCTCTGGGAGATCCGCTCTGCCAGACAGACAGGTCCCAGGCCATGGAGGGTTTTGTAAACCAAACCCATAACCTTGAACCTTATTTGGGTGGCAACGGGAAGCCAATGCAGGCGAGCCAGGATGGGGGTGATGCGGTCATACCTGCCCACACCAACCACCAGCCTGGCCACCACATTCTGCACCCGCTGCAGTCGCTGAACAAGGGTCAAGGGAGGCCCCATGTAGAGAGTGTTACAGTAATTCCCTCCCAGCCATTAAGGGATTCTCAGGTCTATAATAAAATGGTTTGGGACCACTTGTGAAAGGAGAATGGGAGGGGACCAGTCGAGCGTTTCCTGAAAGGGAAGTCCACAGGTGGGAGCAGCCACCATAAATGCCCTGTCTTGTGCCCTCCCCAAATGTGCCTGTGAGAATGGCAAGACCGTCAGAAAGGCTTTCCTTTTATAGTGGCCTTGTATTTGTTGGTGACATTGCTACAGTTGTGACTTGTGTGTGGCCAGCAGTTATGTCTCAATCTCTATAGCTGTGAGGCTATTTTCAGACAAGGAATGCTGTTTCATGTTTTAGATGCACCAATGAGTTAAGGTGCAGATACAGTGCAATGGTAATTTCCAAACTGTTCAGTTTAGGGTGGAATTTTAGCAGAAAACGACAGAAAGTCTTTTCTGTTGTATATGTTGTACAGTATATGCTGGGCAGCTTAAAGAGAATGAGAGTAAAACACATTAAAACAGAAAAGAAAAAGGTGTGATCCTCAAAATAATTTTTTTAGAAGAAGAAGTTAGTGGCTTTTGTTAGACTATTAACATTTTAAAACAGACAGGCTTTTCAAGTCCAGCTTCCTCAGACTGAAGATTACAGAGTGTGAGGGAGTTGGTGGAGAGGAGAGATTCGGATTCCAGGCAAACATGTGTCTTCTTCCAGACAAGACAGTGGACAAGGCACTAGGTGGTTGACAGCTGTTTGTCCACAGATGTGGGAAGGGACCATTCCTCAAACCCTTAATTGGTGCAACAAGAAAAATAGTATTTAAATGATTGAAGGGTTATTAGGGGTACAAACCTTATACTACATGTAACATCAGAAATGAAAGTTCAGGTGAGATTGTAGCATTTCATGTGCAGATCAGAAGAGGACAGGAGAGTCTTTGGAAGACTCCATAATTCAGGAAGCAGAAAAAACATATGAGCAGCAATTAAAATGAAATTTAATACCCTAACAATTTATAAATTAAAAAATTGTAAGGTGAGACTGTTTTAGTCTCTTCTGCTTTTTTTAAAGGACCAATTGGAAAAGGATAATTTTGCTTGCTTCCTAATGCTTTATGAAGCTGAAAATACACTTATGAACCTACTAGTTGCTAATTTGAAATTAATTGTATGAATGTCAAACATGGCATTCATAATGCTATACAGTATCTTTGCAAGTAGACCATGGGCTGTGTTCTCTGCAGTGTGAATCTGAACCCAGCCTTTGTAATAAGTAAATTAACATGATGTCTTTTTTTCTGAGAATAAAATGAAAACTTTTAGACCCATTCTGATCAAGTCCTTATGCTGAGTATATCCTGACAAAGGTGTTTTAATTTTTGTTTTGACAGTTCTGAAGAGTCTGAGTTCTAACCCATCTGACTGGGAAATAGACAAACTGAATAATGCCCTGAAGGTGCACTGTTTGGAACAGGATTTGGAGAAATTAAAAGAAGAACGTAACAATCTTAGAAAGGAGCTCGAAAAAGTGGTACAGAAGGTAATGCTGCTTTATGGATCTTGTTGCGGTAATGGAAGCAGGGCAGTTGGGTTTGTAAAATTGAAGGCTGGTAACGTCAATAGTTCAGTTTCTGACTCAAGAAGTTGTTAGAATGAAAACATGGCCTTGTACTGAAGTATTTTGCAAATGGAAAAGCTTCTGGAAATGAGTGCAGATGTTTGCCTTTTAACAGCCCACTTCCGTACCATGCTCTTCAACTGTTGCTGACAGTCACTGCTTCTTTCAGCAGAAGCTGGCTCTGTAATGAGGCTGCAATGTTGGGTTCTACTTTCTGGATTCTGCTTGTTATCTGTTCTGTCACAAGGCCTAAAACAGCTGGCAGGGGTGGGGGAGGAGGGTGCCCTTTAGCCAGTTGCATTTCTTAGACAATATATATATATATGGACAGTCTAGAGAGGGTGCAGTGCCTATTGAGATGGAAAGAAAGAAAGGAAGAAGTTTCTGTACATGCTCCGCAGGCTACACCCGTTCTTGACTTCCATAGACAAGTCAGGATTTTGCACTACAAAACCTTGTGAGATTGAAATTTGTTTAGTTCAGGCATGTCCAAAGTCTGGCCAGCCGGGGGCAGGGGGCAAATGCAGCCCGATTTAAAATTCTGAGTGGCCCTCAGCCTCGTCTCTCTGCTGGCTCAACCTGTCACTCATGCCCGCCAGCTGGCCCTTCTCTTTGCTGGCTAGAGATGTCAGCTTGCAGTTTTATGGTTTGCCTGCCCTCCCGGCCTCTGTCCATCCCCTCAGCCACCCACCCTGCCTACCTGCTCCTGGCTCCATTGCTGCAGCATGTTCCCCACCTTCTTGTGAGGGTCTGTCTTGGATGTGCATGGGCCGATTCCCGGCCGTGCAACAGCCGCCAGGCCCTTGGGTGCCTTGAAACCGGAGCATCTGTGGCTGTTGCAGATGCGCACGGACCACGCTCTTTCTCCTCCCTTCAGGCTGAATGGTCGGCCCCCACACATTTTCACCTCACCAAATCTGGCCCCCCTTGCAAAAAGTTTGGACACTCCTGGTTTAGTTGCTTATTTTGGCTAAACAGGTTGTTCAGTGACGTTTGATACGGTTTCCAGCAAATTCATGCATGATCATGGATTGCTGCTGCAACTTTGCTCATTCGTCTGGATAGGCTAACCAGCCGACAGTGAGGATTGCCTCTTTGGTAGGTTAAAATGGTTCAGGTTTTTAGTTTAACCTGTTTTTTTGGCAGTTGAAACTCATTCTCAGATTTCAAGAAGCTCCACTAGATGGTGCTAAATGCAAGAAGGTAACTAGCTGAAAGTGCCTTTGTTACTTGGATAGACAATTGGCTTGTTCTCAAGCTTCTGTTTAATGTTTGCTGAACTGAGCATGTAATTCATGGCACATGTTTATCAGCCTTGTTGACTTCAGTAGAATGATTTGTGGGCAAATATTCTCATAGTTTTTTTGTACCATCTTATTAAAGTTTAACGTCGTTATTTGTGGTTTTCCCTTCAATTTTAACAAAGTTCCATTTGTAAGTGTAGTATAATTTGGAAGTATTTTTTTTACCTAGAATCAGTATAATTTTGAAAAGGAAAAGACCTGTTCATTTAGGCAGGCCTTCAGCACTTAATAATCTTTTTAACAGCAAAGTTTTAGATGATATACTGATTTTATATCATTTTACATGAATTATTGTAAATACTTTAACTTAAAGGATAAAGGTATTATAATTTTAACTGTATATTAATACTGTTTGCTGCCTAGATGCCCTAAGCACATCCGATCTCGCCTGATTTAGGAAGCTAACCAGGGTCAGCCCTGGCTAGTACTTGGATGGGAGACCACCAGGGAATACCAGGTGTTGTAGGCGCCTGGAGTAGGAACTGGCAAACCACTCCAGTATTCCTGCCAAGAAAACTCCATGGACATGGGGTCACGAAGAGTCGGTCACGACTGTAACAACGCAACACACACACACACACATTAATAGTGTTTAATTCCTTTTTTGTTATTTGTATCTTGTATGTAAAGGCTGCTTTTTTTCAAACTGTATACTAAGTCACTGTAGGTCTTAATTCTGGGAGAAAGGTGATATACAAATAAAATATAATAGGATACAGTAGATTTGGGTAGAGTAGAGATTAAAGGCGGATTTTAAATCCTATTACTAGCACTTCTGAAGTCCTAGTTCAGATTTTACAATGAAATTGGAAAGTGGTAGTGGTAGGGAGCAAAATCGATATACCGTATATGATTGCTCGCTTGTGAATAAAGGTGACAGGATTGCTCAAAAGCCAAGAGAGAAATCTATACATTTCCTTTCAGAGTGACTCACAGGAAGCGATCGTAACGAATGGAGAATTTGTCCAGCATCAGGACATACATAGGTATGACAATCTTAATAATGTGTTTCATCTTCATTGTACAACTGAACTGTGGTGGACATGGATTTCTGGAATTAACCTACAGAACTTGTAGACCCCCAAAGGTGGCACTGATTTGAAGTGGGATATCTTGTTGGTATTGTTTTGTAAAGCAGATGATGTGTGAGTTCCTCAATCCTGCTGTCTGATGTATGCTTGGATGTGCTCGTGGTACTTCTGCTTATGTGCTTGACTGTACGTCCAGCATGTGACGGGTGGGTAGGAAAATGCAAAAGTTGTTTGTACAACTGCTGATAATGTTTGTAGGATTTTGACCATTGAATTGGGAGAGACCCGAACACAGATAGTCGTGTCCTAAGGATACCTGAGTCAAACATGTTACATTAGTTCAGTGTGTGTCTTTCTTTGAAGAGTGTTGCGAATTGACAACTGGTAGATTTGGAAGCTTCAAGCCAGCTTGAAGAGCATCTAATTCTGATGTTGAGACTTCATTGAGACTTTTAATTCTTTAAAGCTCTGGTACCTAACCTGAGCTCACAAGTCACTAGTCTAAAGTGACTTCAGCTTCTCCAAGCATGAGCCACGGTGAGGGATTCTGAGGGTTGCAACCTGCAGTCATCTGGGATCAAAAGTTGGGGACCACTGCCAGAAACCTGAGATACTTTCTCCCATGTCGGTCTGCATGTTCACACAAAAACTAAGGTCAAATGGTACAGTAACTTGTGAAGAAAAGCATCAGAAGACCACTGCTAGTGACCTTTCCTGTACCATACTTATAGCTTGAGTTCTTCTGTGGTGAGACATCTTTAAATATTTGTAGGATATTATTCATTTATTTCTTTGACCCTCTTCTAATATGGGTGGGAATCTCACTTCAGGTATAATTTTTTAAAAAGTGGTCTTCATAAATCTTAAGTCCGAGTTCAAATGGCTTACAAGAAGGGCAAAGTTTTTCTTGCGCATCCTGCAGTGATCACCAGGATCATCATCAACATTAGAGATGCATACACTATGACTTAAGCCATGTTGGAAGAGAATTTGGGGCAGTCACTATTCTAGAAGGTGGGTGGGGGTGAAGTTATACAACATAGTGCTTATAAGCCTTATCTTAATGCATTGCTAAACAGTAAGGTTTGTCTATAGCACTGTATTGTTTGAGGTTGTTATTTTAGAACACTGCAGGGGTCTGTTGCTCTTTTTGTCTACTACTACTTATTGAGCCTCCCTTCCAGGCTGTGGGTGGAGGCTCTCCCCCAAAGGGGGGGGAGAAAAAGAAAGGAAAAAAGGGGAGGAAAAATCTGTTTGGTGGGAAAAAAGAGCAGAATTGCTGCCTCTGCAAAAACACATTGCAATCAAAGCGATAGTACACCATGAGCATCAAGGACTGCAACATTCTTCTCGGTGTCTCTGGTCCTCACTAATGCATTTTCCTTGTTTTCCACATGAGGGAGGAGTAGGATTTGTTTTAGAAGAGGCCATTTTATAGTTGCCCTGTGGCTTGTATTATAGGGGGAGAGGAGAAAGAAAGTATATTGGAAGGCATGGTGTTAAGTTATATTAACATTGTGTCTTCAATCTCAGAATCTCATTTTAAGTAACTGATATTTTATGGATGCCATGGATGGTTATACTAATAAGCAGGTTCTAGATTAGACAAGGCTTGAACTTTCACTGGTCTAAAGTGACTAAACTGAGATTAGCATACTTTGGACATATGAGCGGAAATCAAGACTTGCTGAAAAGGCCAAGGAAAGCTAGAAATGGTTCCAAGGCAGTACATAGTCATAGCAGTGCATAGTCATAGCCATTTCTAAAGGTCAAATAATATTGTATATAATAGTCAAATGGTCTATTTTATATTATTTGAACTTTAGTAAGGCAGTAGGAAAAGAGAAATATTTAGCGTGAGGCGGAATGATTCAATAAAGCAAACCATGACCTGAATGTAGGGATTGTTATGGCTCATTATTTCATAAAAATAATAATGGCTGTCAAGTTCTAATTCATGGTGACCCTTTTCAGGGTTTTCTTGGTAGAAGGCTGCCATAATTTTAAGTGAGTTAATAGCCCATAACCAAGTTCCTTCTTCCCTAATCTATTCCTGTACCTTTTTTGGTAAGAGGTGCTGTGAAACCTTCACTCTAAGAAAGTGAGGTTTATTTTGAAAATATCTCTTTGATATCAGCCTGGTATGCAAATGAGCACATACAGATTTCTTTGTAAATCCAACCATAATTCACATTGACTGCGAAAACAAGTCCACAGCTCTTTTCACACCTACAGGATGTTCTTTGAAATATTTATTTCAATAAGTACCCTTTGATTTGAATGTCAGTGTTCATTTACATAATATATGTGAAATACTTGTCACTAGTTGGCGACGCAAGGCATGTTTGATCAAGTTTTAATTGTTGCTTAAAAACAATTGATCTCCCAAAGAGAAGGGGTGAAATGACTATCAGTTTTCTTAAAAAAAGACTACGTTGCCAAAAAATACTCTTCAACTTGATTCACAAAATGTGCAGCACTGAATTCTGGTTTTGCTTGCATTAAATAATAAGAGAGTGTCTTACCTTTTCATATTGGTTAACAAGAAGACATTTGGGAAGAGGCAATGACACTGGAAAAAGCAGTTGTAAAGAAAACGAGATGATTGTTACCTGCTGCATGTTTATATTTAGAAAAAAGTCAGTGTATTGTATGTTCTAGTAATGGGAGCTTTGTTATTTTGTTGTTGTTGGTTTCGAGGTGACGTTTCCCTACGTAGCAGATTCGTGTGCCGACTTATTCTGTTGAGCTGGGTACAAGTCTCAACCAAATGCTTTGTCTTCAAAAGCCAAATTGTAAACACCCAAGAAGCAGGACTGGCATTTGTATTTTTTTTCATTTGAAATTTGCATATATTGGCTGAACTGTTGTTTATCACAGTGAGTTGCAATAGAATAGGCTCATTGGAACACTGAAGATTTGGTGAATCAATTCTACATGTTTCTATAAGTGCACCTATTCTAGCTGAAGGGGGCGTGGTGGCTCAGCGGGCTAGAGCGCTGCAACTGCCAGCCACATGGCCACAGACTTGCACAACACTGGCTCTGGCTTAGAAATGGAGATGAGCACTGCCCCTAGAGTTAGACACGACCAGCACACAGATGCAGGGGGAACCTTTACCTTTACCTTACTCTAGTTAGAATTCAGTACACTTAAGTAAGTAGGCTACTAGAATCAAAGCAACTTATGGAGGAGGTGATTCACCAGATATTCATTGATTCAGTGGACCTACTCTAGTAACTTACTATACTAAACAACTGAATTTCAGCTTGTACATATATCCATGTGAAATGCAGCATTAGCATAATGAATTGCTAATTCAAAGTCCTCCTGCCCAGTTAGACTAGATCAGTGGTTCTCAACCTGTGGGTTCCCGGATGTTCCTGGACTGCAACTCCCAGAAGCCTCCACCACTTGCTGTGCTGGAAGGGATTTCTGGGAGTTGCAGTCCAGGAACATCTGGGGACCCACAGGTTGAGAACCACTGGACTAGATCCTTCATAATTTTCATAGATGGCTGTATGACATAATGACTGAAAACTGTGTGGCAAATTGTAGTAGAGAAGCAATCAGTGGGATACTAGGTAGCATGGCAAGAATGGGGAATTAATCTCTTAGCAAGGGAGATGCAAAAGAAACCTGCCTAGCCTGTAGTCTTGAGATTAGTATTCAGCCTTTTAAAAACTGGTTTACAAAAATCTGAAGCTAGAAAGATGAGATTATCTAGAAGCTAGCAGCTGTGTGCATTGAATACCAGTTGTCAGCCAAACTCTGCAGCTGAAAGTACAATTGCTACCTATGTGCTGTAAGCTAGTATCCTTGCCTGTTGCCCGCTTCTCTTTCTCGGTATTTCTCAGATATGTTTCATCACCCAGCCGAAATGCAACAGACACTCTTTCTGCATTAAGCTGGATGCAATCATGTCTTCCTAAAGATGAATGGAAGCAATATTTTCATATTTAGGGAGCACTCTTCACAGCAGTAGTGTGAGGGAAAACCTGTGCAGTGCAGCTCCTGTACTGAGTTGGTAAAATGTTATTCACAGATTCAGATGCCTGAAAATCTTGTAGGAAAGTCATTGTGTAGGCATTTTGTAAACACAAAGATCTGTTTCTACTGAAGAAGACATTTTACATGAAAATGTGATTCAAAGAATGTGTTGTGCAGACCCCTATAAATTGTGTCACACACCTACATCCCATTACCTTGTTTTTCAGGGTCTGGTGGTGAAAATTAATTAGCACAGTACAGCACACACACAGACTATACATCTTCCCATTTCTCTGTACAGTGGTATACTATTTTATGTAATTAATCCATTCCCCACAACACTTTGTAAACCAGAAATTATGTAAACCTGATCCAAATGGGGTGCAATGCATATTGGGAAATGAAGTCCTTCAGGAAAATGTGTAAACTTATTTGTGTAAAAATGCATAAATTTATTTATTTATTTATTTATTTATTTATTTAAACCTTTTTACATTAACAAATGCATAACGGACACATTGTTTCCAAAGAACTTTGTTACACATTTTTTCCAAAGGACCTTCTTATGCAACCCAGGTTGTTTGTAACCTGGGGTACCATTGTATACTGCATCACATTAATGCCTGTGCTGTTCATTTACAAATAAAATAGTGTTTAATCCTTGGGTACTACAGTATACTGTATCTTTTAAGTGAATGTGATACTGGTAAGAAACAGCTAGTAGTGGTTTCCCCTGTGAGTTCTAACTTCATGAATATATTTGCAAAGCGTATTTTTTATGTTTGAAGGTTTTTTTCCTAGCTCTCCATGTATTGTGGCTTTGGGAAATTTTCAGTAAATAAACAGCAGTTATAGGACTTGAGAAGCCAGTTGAAATACTAATGTTGAAAACATATTTTCAGTGAAAATGTTCAGCAAGCCTTCTGGGACCTGAAGAGGGAAATGTCTAACCTGCATCTGGTAACTGAACTGCAAGCTGAAATACTGCGAAAAATGCAGCAAATCCCATCTACGCCCAAGAAAGGCAAGTAGAAATTATAAAAGAGAACCTAAACAAAACCACTGACTTGAGCGGTGGTGCAAATTCAAAGTGCAGCTCCTGATTAAATTTTGCTCAATCCTTATTAGCGTTTGAAGCTAAGCCTGATTTTTATTCTAGTTCAAACCTCCCCATTTTCTGTCTCGACTTCATTCTGGTACTGGTCAACCTCATACATGATGGTGTTGCAGAGTTGTTGTTGGTGTTTCTTTAATGCTGTATTCTCTTCCCTTGTTGGCTTTTCCCCTCAGTCAAGTGTTACTTATTTGTACAAGGGTGGGGTGTTAAGTTTTGTCATATTTGACCTTTTACCACAACTCCTTCGTATTAAAAAAAAACCCACTGAAGAACACTTCATTTTAAAATGCCTCCTTCTTTAGGTATTGAAGTGAAAAACCATGTAAGGGACCCCAAACAAATGCCAAAAAATGCCTGGTATGTAATTCTCCCCCCTAACCATTTGATGTGACAAGTTCCCTGATCCTGAGGGTTTTTTTGGACTGTCTGCACAGAAAGGACTTCTGAAAATTAGATGTTCTTACTTTCTTACTTGAAGCTTCCTTCTAAACTCCTATACTTTTAAAAATCTTTGATAGCCATTACAAATCTTTGATAGCCATTTTTCTCCTCAGCATTCACATGCTCTAGGTTCAGAATGTGGCATATCTGGCTTTGTAGATATTATTGGGCTTCAATTCCTATGATCCTCTAGGATTGCCCCTGAAGCCTAGGTAGGGCTTATGGGACGTGCAGTCCAATGGCATCTGGAAAGCCACCAATTTCCTCCTAACCCCAATCCTAACTGATTTCATTGTGATTTATGGCCAAATCAAGCACACTTTTTATTTAAATATTTGCTTGCTGGTTGAGTTATAAAGCAGCTGACACTTTTTGGCATTGGATAAAAAAATGAAAGGTGGCTGTTCTCCCAGATACTCTGCACCTTAAGGCAGGACAGAGTTCCTTATAGGGTTTTCCAGATGCTGTCAGAATACAGGTCCCCTCAGTCCCAGTCAGCTTAGCCAGTGGCGAAGGATGGGAATTGCAGTGCAACAGCTTATGGAAATGTACAAGGTTCACTTGCTTTAAGATTTTTTTCTCTCCTTGCCACATTGTTTTCAAAGTAATAATGCAGTATAAAGGGAAAGGAGATAAGGATTGGCTTTTTCTGCCCACACTGATGTCACTAAACTAGCACAACGCCTGCTGGTTAGCAGATGCTTGGCGTGGAATCCTGGTCTGCTAAACACACAGCTGCACCACCACTTGTACAACAGAGTAATTCAGTACAGCTGTACTAGGGAAGGTAGTCTCTTGCTAGTGTTTAGTTGGAGTTAGGTTGTTACCAATAATGAGGTATGGGGTCTTAAGCCAAACAAGTAAATATATGCTTTCTAATTTCTATTTGAATGTCTTTTTTATTGTAGCGGACAACTAAGAATACTTGGTTATTTCCACAGTGTCTCCCTATGCCCGACTTCATGGTATTGAAGACCTTGCAAGAGATACCACGAGTCTCCATTTATCTGCTTCTGGAACAGTATGCAAAAAGAGGCTACCTCCATCACGTGACAGAGTTTTCAGCCATACAGGATCTCCTACACCATGTACTGATGAGAGCCTTGTCCCAGTTTGTGACTCTCCCTTTCAGGAACATAACTCCTATGGGAAAAGCTCTCTGGATGACAATTCTTGGGTCTTTCCAAGTCCTCCTAAACCTAGTGAGACAATGTTTTGGGAAATGAGAAATCGAGTGTCGCATTTAAACTTTCCAGAAACCAGTTTGGATCCGTGTAACCAAAGCTGCCTGCATAAAAGCTAAGATTGAAAACAATATAGTTCTGAATAGGCATGTATGTAACCAGAAAACAGGTATTGGCA
This sequence comes from Phrynocephalus forsythii, assembly GCA_029282475.1. Lineage (NCBI taxonomy): Eukaryota > Metazoa > Chordata > Lepidosauria > Squamata > Agamidae > Phrynocephalus > Phrynocephalus forsythii. The sequence continues at coordinate 44,476,545 of JAPFRF010000009.1, read as the reverse complement.
AGATGGAAGATGAAATTATGGTAGCCAGAGATGGGTCTGCCTTTTCTACTGTCGTGTCAATGTTTGGAAGCAGACCTGTGAAATCAAAAGGAATGGCGTAAAGTGAACAGCCTGCTGCACACGGGTCCTTGGTTTGGATTGCACCTATGCAGATGACTTTGAGTATTAGGTCTTGAAGTGAAACAGGAGTTGTGCATTGGAACTCTTTGAGTGAATAGCTGCTATGAAATCCACTATCGGCAGCCATTTTTGCAAACAGTGAGAATGTCCTGTCTATTTTTGATGTTCATTCTTGTATGTAGCCTTTTCAGATAAAAGAGCGGATTGTGAGGAGTCCTCATTGGTTTTTCAGAAGGTATGGTGAGTACTAGGAAGGAATGCTGAGCAAATGAAATTATGGTGACTACAGTGATTACTAGAACTCCTTGTCTTGTCTGTGTGTCCTTGTTAGCCTTGCAATGAAGATTCTGATATAGTCAAAAACAGAAAATCATGTTATGGAAAATGATGCCACCACTTCACAAGTGAATAGGCTTACATACTATTAGGTTTGCATCTCTGAGGATAATTGAGATTACCCTAACCAAAGTGCAGTGACCATTTGGGTGCTTTTGTCAGTTACCAAAATCTTTGCTTTGTAAAATATAAGCTCAGTGACTTTGCTGTGATGTAAAGAAACCTCTTGGCACCTTAATGTCAGCAGAAAGATCTGTAATATTTTAAAGGCATTTACTGTTTCTCTGGTAATACCTAACTGACTATACTTAGTAAGATGCATCAAGTGCCCAAAATGTTATGTATATAAGTATCTCAGTATCCTAAAAGCTTTGGGATAATCAAGCTATAGCTAATTCTTACCAATATCAACTGGTACTTAATTTGTAGTACTAGAGTCTTAGTCTATATTAAGCTCCTTTATGCAGATATGAAGTGACTTTGGAAGATTACAATTTGATTTTCTTCCAATATTACTTTCTTTGACTTGTCTATTAAGGTACAGAAAGAGAGAGGGCCCTTCATGATGGAAAATTATGTTGAGGATTTGAACACTACGAAAGACCAGGTGTGGACCGCAGGTCCCTGGCTTTGGAAGTTGAGTTCTCTGGTAGCTGCTCATCTGATCATTCTAGTGTTCAGAAATCAATTTCTTCTGCAGTTTCTGCTTCCTTTCCTGATTTGCCCTTGAAACATGAGTAATGAATAAGTAAGGCTTGCATTTTATGAGCCGCTCCAAAAGTGATTTCTGAAAAATGCTTGCTGTGGCAGTGTGTAGATCTGTTCCTGAGCAGCAGCACAATAGAGTGGAAAGAGTAAGGCATCTGTTTTCCCTTTCTTGAATTGCATTTTGTGTATTTCAGCTTGGGCTGTTTTATTCTTTGTCTCTTCCTGGAGCTTAATATAATCTGTGGCGAAAGAAAAACAGAATGCTTCTACTCTGTTAGTGAATGGCATACATAAATAATGTGCATACCATTCACCAGATACTTTTATTATTATTATTATTTTGGATCTTGCTCACATATCTTGGCTTGGCTGTGATTAATGGAAATTGTGTCAGATGCTGGAATTTATTCTGACCAATGAACATAGCTGACTCAAGGGAGCACAATCTCCTGAAGAGTAATAGAACAAAATCCAATATGCATAAAATAAACCCAAGTCACCACACTTTAGCTCAAAGAACCAACCACCTGTGTAATAACAAAGCAGCAGAAGCCGTTTCTCATGTGACTACATTGCTCTGATGTGTTTCTCAGGGCTGCTTCTTTCGTTACAGAGGACTGGGTAAGTAACATTGTCCAGTACACAGAGCTGCGTAATATTTTAAGCAATGTACAAAGCAATTTTCTTGTTTTTAATAAATTATTTTTCTTTGAAAATGGCTTTCAATAAACTGAAGCAAAGAATTTCTGGACTCCTTTGAACACTATCTTCATTACCAAAGCAGTGTTCACAACTGCAACATGCAGACATGGTAGTTCACTATCTAGTGCATAATTCTTGATCTAGGCAATCTTGTGGTTGTATTTTACCTGCCAAAAGTCTGGACTGAAAGCCTGAAAAGTACTCAGAGGTGAATAGCACAAATGATGAAATGAAACCAACAAAAGCAAATAACTCAATAGCACCCAAACTTTCTAGGCTATTTTTAAATGCATTTCTAATCAGGAGGACGGTTGTACTGGATGGACAGCCATGGCATTTTAACCTACTGTTATCCAAAATAAGTAACTGCCATCAAGAGAGTTACTCTTTTGTGCCTTCCCATTGTGAACATTTTAAACTTCATTCTGCACACGAGAAATTAATACTGAAAAAAAAAAACACTTTTAATCCATAGTTTTTACATTACAGTGAAATGGGGCAATATGTGGGCCTGGGATGTACTGTATTGTGTGTGGAAAATCTGGCTTTGTAATCCTTTGGCTTTCCATTGATGCACCCCCCCAACTCCAAATGTTTTGTGTTTGAAGTTACTAGGTATGCAGTGGGTTCTTGAAACAGAAAAGGCTAACATTAAACTAAATCAGGACCTCTGTCCCTTTAAGTATCTTCCCTTTTTTAAAGGAAAGGAAAGCCTTGCTGCTGTGACTGTTGACTTGACATATCATAAAAAAGGGCATCTTTTGTAGACACAAATCCAGCCAGTTTGATCAATATGAAAGTATGTGTGAAAGCTGGGAATTCCCAGAAGTGCTGAGAGTGATGCCTCTGCAAATGGGCAAGTTCCAGGATTGAAAAACAACAACAAACCAGTTACTTAGAAAACTTTTTGAGCTGAATATCATTTGGTTTAAAGCTTGGAGATGCTCTGTTGTGTATCCTTTGAACTGAAAGACAAAGCATTGACACAATCTTGTTCAAAGGAATATTTTTCATGGATAGGAAAAAATAGAGCTGAATGCTAAATACTTTGAAAACATTTATTTCATGTATTTTGGAACTGGATCAGGACAGCAAAACGAGTTACAGAAGCCATTTCTTTTGCTAATTTGTCATTCATGGAAGGATTTTTTTCAGTGTCATAATGGTAATGAACATTACAACTTGAACACAATGCTTTAATTTATTCTGCTAACCCATGTTCTGTGCAACCACAGACCTAAAGCATGCTGCTTATATAATGCTCCATAGTGCTTAAAGCACTCGATGAGTGGTTTGCAAGTAGTGCTAGCTACACATTTCCCCTCCAGCAAGCTGGATACTTGTACCAAACTCCAAAGGATGAAAGGATAAGTCAATCTTGAGCTGTCTGTCTGAGGGTATATTCAGTACTCCAAGTGCCTCAGCCAATATAGCCAATGATCAGAAGCAACAAGAATAGAAGTTCAACATCTGGCTGGCAAGAGGTCCCAACTCACCATCTTCCCTTAATTCTAGTGAACTGGCATCTAGCATCTTTCCCTTTAACTTGGGCCCTTTGTATTTTTTGCCAATACAGTGGTACCTCTACTTACAAGTTGAACCCATTCTGAATGCATGTTCGTAAGTTGAACAACTCATAACTAGAGAAGCCGTTCTAAAAACAAATTTAAAAAAATGTATCTATAAAAATTGTAAGTAGTGCAGACTGCATCTAAAATTTGCAAGGCAGCATTTAAAACACTCAGCGGTTTTTCACTCTTAAATTGAATTGCTCTTAAGTCAAGCCGCACGTAAGTAGAGGTACCACTGTATTGTGTGCATGTCAAGTGTATGTACATTACTGTATTTTATTTATTTAAGCGAAGGCAGCTTATAAACACAAAGTCTATGTGAACCTATAGATTCATATAAAAGACACACAATGATAAAGGTCTTTGCCTGTTTTTGGAAGAACAACAGAGATGAGACAGTCCTGGCCTCTAGTGGGAGGGAGTTCCAGGGTCTGGGCGCAGCAGTTGAGAAGGCCCTCTCATGGGTCCCCATGAGACATACCTGTGAGGGTGATGGGATGGAGAGAAGGGCCTCTCCTGATTACCTTAACACCCGAGTTGGTTCATACTGTGAGATTTGATCTTTGAGGTAGCTAGGACCCTGGTCGTACAGTGCTTTGTAGGTCAAGGTCAGCACCTTGAATGGTGCCCAATAGCTAATTGGCAGCCAATGGAGCTGTTTTAATAGGGGTGTAATGTGATATCTGTATCCCACCCCAGTCAGCAGTCTGGCTGCTGCATTTTGGACCTGTTGAAGTTTCCTGAGACTTTTCATCAGTAGTGCCACATAGAGTGCATTACAGTAGTCTAGCCGGGATGTCGCTAGGGCATTGTCACTGTGGCCAGAGGTGGTTTCTCAAGAAAGGGGGGGTAACTTGTGTACTAGCCTTAATTGTGCAAATGCGCTCTTGGCCACAGCCATGCATCCAAGCTCAAAGATGAGTCCAAGAACACCCCCATGCTGCATACCTGATTTTTCAATTGGAGGGTGACCCCATCCAGTACAGGTTGTACCCTATCCCTTGTTCTCCCTTTCGACTGACCAGGAGCACCTCTGTCTTGCCTGGGTTTAGTTTCATTTTTTCATCCTCATCCAGTTCATTACTGCAGCTAAACATTCATGTAAAGATGAGGCTCCCTTAGAGTCCGGAGGTGACTAGAGGTAGAGATGGGTATCATCGGCATACTGGTGGCACCTAAACCCAAAAGTCCTGATAATTTCCCCCAGTGGTTTCATATAGATGTTAAATAACATAGGAGACTTTAACTATTGCCAGAATCCTGCCCTGTTGTAAGAAGGCATTCACTACTCTTCCTAACCAGTCTTTCATACCTTCTCCGGCAGCTCGTATGATCCATGAGAGGCAAGGATCCAAAATACATGTGGTGGTCCTCACCTCCCCAAGGGTCTTCACCACATCATCCCGCTGTAGGAGCTGAAAGTCATCTATTAATGCAGGACAAGGAGGGTGGGGTGTTTTATTTATAGCCCCTGAATCAATAGCTGCATCCAAGGTAGCCCAGATCTGTTCAATTTTGCCTGTAACGTGTTGTGCAAATTCTTCACAACGAGATAAAAAGTGGTCTGTGTTATCCGTCTATGGGTCAGCGTGGAGCAGACTTTTGACTATTCTGAAAAGCTGCCCTGGGTGATTTTGTGCCAAATCTATAGTGGTAGAGGAAAATGATATCTTTGCTGCCTCCCCTGCCTTGGAGTAAGCCTTCCAAAGGCCTTTTGCTGTTTCTTTGTTTCAATCTGGATTTCCCGCCAACGCCTTTCAGCTCTACAGTCCACCTGTTTCAATCTTGCCAACCTCCCAGTAAACCAAGCAGCCAATTTAGGTCTATTTTGAGGAAGGAGATGTTTAGGAGCTATCCGGTCAATGGCTTTGCTCATTTCCCCATTCCAGAGTTCAACCAAGAATTCAATAGAATCACCCATCGGAGAGGTAGGGCGGTTAAAAAAATCATCTGGATTCATCAACCTTCTGGGACGTATTGCTTTTGTCTGACTCCCCCACCCCCTGGCCAGGCTGTGAGTTACAGCGAGCCTAAAGCACACCATATAATGGTCTGTCCAGGACAATGGGACTACAGAAAGTTCCTTTACTTTGATGTCCCCACTGCCCCTATGAGGGCAGAAGACCAGGTCTAAGGTATGGCCTACAGGATGGGTTGAGGTACATATCATTTGGGCCAGGCCCATTGTTGACATGGAAGTCATGAAGTCTTTGGACACCCCTGACAGAGCTGCTTCAGCATGGATGTTAATGTCCCCCAGAATGATGAGCCGAGGGGACTCCCAACATCATCCCAGTTATCAGTTCAGTAAGCTGAGGTAGAGAAGTTGTGTCACAGGGAGGGTGATACACCAAGAGAATTCCTATCTTAACCCTGGCTCCTACTTTTAAGTACATACATTCAAACCAGCAAATGGGGGAAACATGGCATCTAGCAAGAGGGATGGAGTTGTGGTAGATTGCTGCCACTCAACCACCCTGTCCCCTTAGTCTGGTCTGTTTCACAGAGAAATCTGGAGGATTTAGCTGAGTGAAGTTGACAAACCCAGCCTCATTCAGATGGTTTGCCATGGAAAACATGGTACAAATTTCTTCATGTACCTTTTGAATCTGAGGGGAGGAGCACTCCATGCTAGCAATGCAAATGTTTGTATGTCTTTACCCATTATTTGTAAGAGATTTTTCAGATTTTCAGTGTGAAGAAATGGAAACATTTATAGTAATGCCTTGGTTTATGAGGATACTCCATTCCAGAAACATGCTTGTAAACCAAAGCACTCCCTAAGAAATAATGGAAACTCAGATTATTTGTTCTGGGACCCCATAGACCGCATACTGTACACACAAAATGCCAAAGCCCCAAACCATGGCTTAGGTCAGGGCTGTGGAGTTGGTAGATGAATGTTCCGACTCCGACTCCTAAGTTTTTTGTACTTCCACTCCACAGCCCTGGTTTAGGTACCTGCCTGCGGAATCTGCTCTGCTTGGCACTAACAGGATTTTGCTCTGTGTTTTTAATGTGACTATAATAAAATGCAATTTGTAGCCATATACGTTACTTGACTAGCTGCCTCATGACTAGGAGTGGTGTCAAAAATAAGAAAGGATGTTGGGAAAATTTAAATAAAAATATAAATACTGTATAAAGAAGAATTTAAAAAAACCTAAACTGCACCTTTGAAAATCTTTGTGGCTGGCGCTAGGGAGATTTTTCTCTCTCCCCCCTCTGCTTTGAGGCTTGCCTGAGATGGAACATTGCAGACAATCACCCACAACCCAGCAGGAAGAGAGAGAGAGAGAGAGAACTGGCTCACTTGTGATCATGTGATCTGCTCCCAGTGCTTGTAATGCAAGACACTGCTTGTTGATCAAGGCAAAACGTAGAAGACATGTTTGCTTATCTTGCAAAACATTCTTAAACCAAGGTATACTCCTATATATCTGAAATTTCCCTTGACATTTTTTGTTCATATGCTGCACTTCAATGTTGTTACAGTATTTCCAATGTGTATTTTACATAACCTTTTTTGTCTGTTCTTAATAGAACATGCAGAAGACCCAAGGAGAAAGAAGGCATAGAATAACTTTAAGGTACCTGTAAAATCAGTTAAGGTAATGCTGTGTCATGTGCAGGCCTCCTGATCTTGGACTGTAACTCACACCAATAACAGACATGCATAGTGGTAAGAGATGCTGGGAAATGCAGTCCGGCATCACCTGTGGGACCACACTCTTCTTGACTACAATATTCTAATAAAATAGCACCATTCACATCAAGGGTAACAAATCTGATCTTCCAGATTTTACTGGATTTCAATTCCCATCAGGCCTAACCAGTGGGCTGGCACAGTGCTAGCTCAATATCTGGTTCTCCACCCCTGCTTTCTACTGTTCTTACAGAAATGCTTTGACGGGTGACTATATTATGAGTGACTTCAGTTGAGAATTGGGAACGGAAGCTCCCATGACTGAGTGTTGAAGAAAAATGTTCTGTGCTCAGAAAATTAGTATGTGAGGATGCATGATAGACTGGCTACTCCACCCCCCCCCCACTCTCTTGACACTGTTCTGTAAGGAAACAATGTTTGCATGTAGGATTATTCAATCATGCACATTTTTACTTGAAGTGATAAAAGCACTGACTCTGATTTCCTGCCTCAATGACGATTCAGCAGACAGGGCCATAGCTCCAAGAAAGCAGTTTCTTACATTGGGGCACAGATTGGGGCCCGTACACAGGGACTAGTGTGTTTCACCAGTGAGGTATAATTCCTCTCAATAAGAGTGCTAGTGATAGGACTGCACGATGCCAACCCTAGGGGGAAATAATAAAAACAAGACAATTATGACTGTGCTGTGTACCCCAGAGAGATGGCACGTTCCGTGGTACCAGTTTCTCACCCACATATTTGGTTGGTTTGGGCAAAGAGCCACCACTTAATTTATATGACAGAGAGCTGAATTTGCCATCTAAAATATGTTTTCACTCCCTTAAAATCATAAAGGGATTGCAACTCAGAAGTAAGTGCATTTGATAACTCTGGGAGACACACAGGCCCTCTCCTGAAACTCTTGATATTTTCAAGAGGGCTAGTTGAGGCCAAGAGTTTCAGTCCAAAACAGTCTGCCACCTTGGGGAAAGCTGTCTTGCAACCACTGCTCATTTATCACTGTAACAAAACCCACTAACAAGCCTCTTGATGTTCCTTTGACAGAACCTTTACAGGACCTGTTCCTCCCTTTTAACCTGCCAAAACATTACAGATGGAACTTCTCCTAATGCAAACGTATAGTACCTGAAAGATTCACAAGCAGCTAAGGCTTCTACTGCTTATGAGGAGTTTCCCTATCGGCTGAAGAAAAGGCTATATGAGTAAGCTCTTAAGGCAGGCATGTCCAAACTTTGGCCCTCCTGATGTTTTAGACCACAACTCCCAGAATTCTAAACTTAGATTGCCAATGGCAAAGGCCTGTGGGAGTTGTGGTCCTAAACATCTGGAGGGCCAAAATTTCGACATGCCTGTCGTAAGGAAAAGTTTTAATGAACAAAACCTTTTTCCGTTGCCTTCAGAAACTGGATCTTCTCAAACAGATGCTAGATACGAGATATACTATGGGCCTGAGGTTGAAAATCAGAGAAATAGTTGATATTTGAGGAATGGAGGAGACTTGTAGAGAACTTGATTAGGAAAATAATTCTTTTAAAACGTAATTTATATGGTCAGTGGCGTCAAAAACCTTTAATACTAGAATGAGTATAAATACTCCAATAAATGAAGATGGATATTGAGTATAGAATTATAGAGTTGGAAGAGACCTCAAGGACCATCCAGTCCAACCCCCTGCCATGCAGGAACCCCCATCAAATACACTTGACAGATGGCCATGCAGCCTCGGCTTAAAAACCTCCAAAGAAGGAGACTCCACCACCCTCCAAGATATATTTTTTTAATAATCAATATCTACAATATGCAAAATGCACTGATACAATTATGACAACCTGTTTCATGTCTGAATGCTTGACAATGAATTGAAGAGCTTCATAATGAAATTGAATGTGCTTCTTTTACTTAAGTCACCAGATCTTCTGGGGATTTCTTAATGTAGGCACATTATTTACAAAATGATAGTATACATACCATTTCAATACCATCAGTTGCAGTGGGTGTTGTGTGTCCCATATTGTAGTCTATTGAATTCCATTATGTAAATAGTTATGTACCAAATGAACAACAAAAACCTCAGGAAAAAGCATTTAGAATTTGGTTGATGTATGCTGCTTTCCAGGAGGGGGGTTCCGTCATTTATTCTTTTTCCTCAAATATTCAATTTCACTTTCTCTGACAAATGTTGGATCATAGTAGCTGGAAGACAGGCAAAATGTGATAATTAGAACTAATAGCTTCTTTATCCATTTATATTTCCTCCAAGGATTTCTATACTTGAAATGTAAATATGCAGGAAAAGTAGCAACACTAAAACAATTCTTCATCCATAGTATATATTCCAGGCAAGTATTCTTTTGTTTTAAAGAAAAGTTAATGCCTGAAGCCGCTGTTGCAGAAAGACTGAAACTATGTTGTTGGGTGGCATATCTATAATTTCAAAAAACAGGTTTAGGGTTTCTTATTTGCTTTTTTTGCTTGCCTCTTTAGCTAAATATAAATAAATGAAACATTCAATATGAGATAAAATTAACCAGGATTTCTAGACTTTATCTGTTTTGCTTTGTACTCAACCAGGCTGGAAGATAAATCACTTTCTTTTCAAATACAGTACTTACTAGTGAATCCTTTGAGAGAGGAGGAGGAGGAGCTTACCACAGACAATTATGATATATAGATTTATACTCATTAGCAAGAATTTCTAATGCCAAATTGTTTTAATCCATAGTCTCTCTCTCTCTCTCTCTCTCTCTCTCTCTCTCTAACATCTGCCTGTAGATCTAGAATGCTCATCGCATTCAGCGTACTAAGCATCACTGGTAAATTTCAAGTCTCATGGGAAGATAAAAAAGCTAAATTAAACAAACTTAAGTGCTCCTTATGCCATAGTCTTTCCCAATGGAACAAATTGCAGATTTCATGTGTATGGCGGTATTACCTTGTATAAAGGAATTAATTCCTTCCAAATGAAATTATGTTAAGCAATTTTCCTTTGTACAAATTTCCCATAGGAATGCATTGAAAATGGATTAATCCCTAATCACGCCCCTTTTTCTGTTGTACGATTAGCCCCATAGGCAATTCTGTTAAGTGATTTCCCCCTATCTCTGGAATTTTTTTCCTTTAAGCAGATTTTCTGTTAAACAAACTGCTTGTTATTTGAGGGTCCACTGTACTGGAATAGGGAACCAGAAGATCTCATCAGGACAATAAGAGGAAGATTGGCAAGTATTCAGAAGTCTTTACAGATAGATACATCTTCTGTACTCATTACTCATTGTAATACTAAGGATATCCCCCACCTTGTATTTGGATACAGCAAACTTACTGCACTTTCCCATCTATAAGATGTCCCCATGTATAAGACGACCCCCACATTTCCAACCCAAACCTACAGTTTTGCAACCCTGCGTTTCTCTCCTTGGCTTATTTCTGTATATAAGACGACCCTCAACTTTTAGTCTAACAAATTTAGAGAAAAATATAGTCTTATATTTGTACATGGAAAAATACTGTAATTGCCAGACACTGAAAACAACCCCAGTTATTTTAACACATCTCCAAATGGCATTTTTTTGTTATTGTATGCTTCAAGTTGCTTATAACTTATGGCACCCTCCTCAGACCTAGCAAACTGATGGCCGTGGCCACCTTTATTAAGTCGGGTGTACATATTCAGTCTTAATCAAAAGGAACAAAACTTTGCGGCAATAGGGATTATATGGCTCTTCCCTTATATCACTTTTTGTTGTGGATTTCTTTCCTTGCATTATACTTACTATCGATTAAAACACGCTTTCAATTCTTTACTTTCCTTGCGGCATGTAAACGCCATCAGAAAACCTGCTTCTTTACAACACGCGTTAAAGTCTGGAATGAAATTTAAAACAAAGTGATTATACTGGATTAAAGGATTGAAACAACATAACTATTTAAGAGTGTGATACAACTGCACAACAGCAATGAGTATATTCAGATCAGACCCGTGAGCTTCACTTCTGACAAATGGGATTAGTGATCCGTACTAAAATATTAAGAGGGTCAACACATATTAGTGGCAAACAAACAATCAGATTGATAGTGCTGGTGGTGTACAAATTCAGGTAATAAAAACATGTAACAGACACCACCAACAGAAGTAAACATGGGTTTACAGCAAGACTCTGCAACACCTCTGGTCTCGCTTAAATACCACAGACTGCGTCAAACAGGGGAAAGCCAATTGCCCTCGAGTTTAGCTTATGAGCTTCTCCGAATATATGAGATTGTTCAGTGCTGACTATACTGCCAAGGGCAAATGGCATTACAATCTGCAGAACCTTCCGTGTTGTATTTTAGTACCCCGTATGCGCAGCTTTGGCATCCACTGATTCAGTTATCCATGGTCGGCCACCAAAAAAATATTAAAGTATTAAATAAAATGCTGTTGCAAAAGGGTGCCACAAAGCAAATTACTGTTGCAAAAGGGTGCCACTATTGATTTTTCATGAGTGCTGAAGGGGGTTCACTCTTATCTAGGGATTTCTGTATCCATGGAGGAGATGAAACCAATCTCCCATGGATATGGAGGTACTACTGTACTGCCATCTGACTATTCAAGAGTGAAATTGAGGGTAAGTGGGGAAATGGTGTTCCTTTTACTCACTGCAGCCCTCCCCCCCAAAAAAAAATCTGCTCCAGATGTAGAAAAAATGCCTAGCTGTTCTGAGTAGCAAACCTTGAGGACAGCAGAGGGGAGGACACAACTTTAACACTATGAAGGGTAGCATGGTAGATATTGTTAGTATTGGTCCAGAGGATTCTGGCCTTTGGGACACTGTGGGTTGACACAGTGTTGTCAAATACCTAAGGTCAAACCACACAACTATAGAAACTTTTCTTTGCTAATACCTCTATAGATGTGCATGCAGACACACAAGTGGTCCACATAGATAGCTATAAAAAAGAAAGTGAAAGGCTCTTTGGCATGGAAGCCCATAATCTCCAAATTAGAAATCTGAAACCAGGAATAATTTCAAACAGCCATTTAAAGATCAAAGCCACAGTTTTGTTCAATACGCAGGCAGACCTGGGGCTCCAACTGCAGAAGCTACCCCAGTGAGCTAGCTGTCATTGACATGCCTCCTTATGTGACTGCAATTGAATGGCAACTCTTGAGATTGTTGTGGCTGTCTCTATGGAAAGAAATTACATGTGTGTTAATATTGAGCAGAGTACTGGCCAAATCACTGTTGATCTTGAAAACTAGTGAGCATTTCAAAAAATTACTGTTTAATGTGTTTTTCCAAGCTCTGAGGAGTATCACATTTGCCTTGAGATGAAGCTCTGCTCATGCTTTAATCTGCAGCACATGTGCTTAAAGAACACCACTCTTTAAACTGTGCGTCTTTTTAATGCTGTTTATTGCCAGCCTCTTACGGCATCAAAATATCCTCGGAGTTACAACATGCGTTAGGAAGCGGTCCAACTCGTCTGTGGCTGTGCCTGCCTTGGCAAAGCAGAAATCAGCCTTTGTAGAAATGTATTTTTCTCACTCAAATGACCCAGTCTGATCCTTTGAGCTCCGCCACTCCTGGCCTGGTGCCTCCAGCTTTTTGTAAGGTCTTTCTCACTTGTTTAGCAACAAGGTTGTAATTAGGATTTTCCCTTCACACTGTGTAACAAATTATCACTGCTCATACTTGGAGTGATCCTCAATACTACTAAACTATTTATGAAACTGTATTATTCTGTAACAAATTCAGGAGGTGAAACCCGGCTCATTTCAAACAGCTTTCAACAAGTCACAGCCTGTGTGAGAAGATGGCACGCCTTTGATTAGCATTCTGTACTGCTGATTCCTATGGACCACTTCACACAAATCTCTTTTCTTTTGCAGATCTGACCTCTACATCTGAAAAATAGTCAACCTTTATAATGTGTGAAAAACACAAAGACGTAGTTGCGTCCTGTTTGTTTATATCATACTAATCCATCTGGTGGCAGTGCATCGGAGGGAAAGGACACAGTCAATACATTTTTTTAAAAAAGTCAAGACAAAGCTATGAAATAATTCATAATCCAGCACAATCAGCAGTAGTAAACCAGAGAGGAAAGATCATAGCAAATCAAGATCAATAGCCACATTTTAACTTAGCCAGGCCTGTGTCTGTCTCTCTACCTCTGTGGGAGTGCTTGTGAAAATGGGATATCACAGTTAATAAGCTCTTCTTCCACATAATCATACAACACTCTGCTCCCAATGACGAGCTGCAGCGGAAAGCTACCTTGTCAGATATTAATATTTGTGCTGGTGCTTGTATGCATATAGAGCTGAACGGATGGAGAATGGACAGAATATCAAACTCGGACTCATAAGAGCTAAAATTCAAATCCATGGTTAGCTATAGGAACTCATGGGGGAGGGAGGGAGAGATGGCAAACCACTCCTTAAATGTCTTCCATTCCTTGAGGAGCTTATTAAGTCAAAAGTGATTTGGTGATGCATAACAAATACATATGCCAACTTTTTTATTTCTCTCGGTGCACAAGAAAACCAGAAGAATATATTTCATATAATTGGCATGGAGAGGTAATGCCATGCAGAAGGTGCCATACTTTGGCCTGTTGTCACACTCTTCTAGCATCTTCTAAATACCACATTCAAGTCATGTTAATTCTGACTTATGGGTGATGACCTTTTTCATATTCTTTAAGTAAAGAGTACTCAGAAGTAAACATCTTGGGGCTGTGCAGGTTGCCCAAGGCCACACAAGCTGGCTGTGCTCCCCAAAGACACAACGAGGCACTGAATTCCCCATCTCTGGCTTGGCATCCAGACACATGACTCGAGCTATCTATCCATCACCTTTACTACAGGGCATTTAAACAGCACCAGTGCTCTTCTTTTAACTTGAGGAACATGTGTGAAAAAGGAGCTCTCATATGGTCCATCTCCTAGGGGGCCTTCAAGTAGTCCCGATAAAATACTTAGCTTGTCTCATTCTAACTTCCTTATAAAACAAGAGCTGAAATAAAAGAATCCTACAAGCCATTTAAAAAGATGCCCTAACTCACTGGTGGTCAGATTTTTGAAAAATTAAATACAAGTAACTCCTGGAACTACAGATGGCGAGGAACATCTTAAGTGTTTCCCTTTCTTTGGTGCAAAGCAGGGAATGCCTCTTGCATAACAACTCTACTTATGAGCATTCTACAAAAAAAGAAAGCCTCTGGCTTAAGCTGTTGTTTTAAGGCTGATATATAGTTACACAACACCAATGCCAGTAGAGTGATAGATCTGAGTACTGCTTCAAAGGAGATTTCCTTTCTTCAAGTGTCTACAGGAATGCACAGAGCCACAACCTCACTGCAACAATTAATGAACTCATTTCATCAGGTAACAATAGAAACACTTGAATTTCAAAAAAAAAAAATCTGAATTCTTCCCCTATAATCAACATTTTGAAATATAAAACTACAAGTGGTACCTTGTATAAAGGAATTAATTCGTTCCAAATGAAATTAGGTTAAGCAAATTTTCCTTTATACAAATTTCCCATAGGAATGGGAATTGAAAACGGAGTAATCCCATTTTTATGTTGTAGAGATTTGCCCCATAGGTGATTCTGTTAAGCAAATTTCTGCTGTCTCTGGAATTGTTTATATTGTACAGATTTTATGTTATACAAACTATTTGTTATACAAGGGCCCACGGTATTGAGAAACTAGATACTAAAGAGTTTCAGTGCATGGCAAACCATGTGACTTGAATGTAATCTCAAAACTATAATGATGCTCAATGAACCTGGAAACTTTTTAGAGGACGAACATATTCATTTCTCACACCGGAAGTGTCTTAATAGATCATACATGTTGTGCTCTTCCCTACCACCATGTTTCTTTTCTTTTCTTTTCTTTTTTTTTTAGTTCTTTCTCTCTCTTTTTTTTTTTTGATAGGAACCAAAGGGATAAAATTCACTGGGAGGAAAACACCAACAGGATTTCGGATCTGCATGCTCAGTTCAGAGAGCAACTGGGCTTCTGTTTCCCACTGGTGCTGGCCTAAGGAAAGCAGGGATGCATTACAGTTTTCCATCATCCTTTTGTAATCATTCCTCTTGAAAAAGCTGTGAAGTAAAAACACGTGCACGCACACAAAATAAAATAAAAGCTGAAAACAGGAGGCCCGTCTCACTTGTTAGCTCACCAGCTTCGGTTGGTTAAAGGTGTGATGTCCTAGTGAACAGAGACTGAGCTGCTGCAGAGAGCATCCCCTGGCTTCTGAAAGGCCCTCCTTCAGCGACCGACAGCCGTGGCTGTGCGACACAGGAAGCATCATTACAAAGTGATAAAAGTGCTTCCAGCTATATAGCTTTAATGTTGTTAATGCTAACTGGAAAGGAAAAGGAAAGGAAAGGGAGGGAGGGAAGGAGCAGGCGGAAGAATATTAGAATCCTGCCACATGAACATATAGCGCAACTTAATTACTGCTGGCTTTTGTGGCTGCAGCCTTTAAAAACTCCTTCTGTTGCCAGCACAGAATACTATAGTTCGGCCATTTAATTATAAATGTTTACTAGAGAGCTTTCAATGGCTCTGAAATACACCAGACTCCCCTCTTCTCTCTCTCTCTCTCTCTCTTTGAGAGAGGAATTCTTTTTTTCTTTATTTGCCTTAGCCATATGCCTTCACAAATAGTGCATAAAAACCGGGACAAACAGGATCAGTCAGACATACAGACATACTCAGAGAAATTAAATAGATAACAGTATGCCTGCCAGGAATTATTTCAGAAACCACATTTAACCTTATTTTAATTGCTAATGTAAGAATTTTGCAGACCATATCGCTCCCTGTTTATCTTGGTCTGCAAGAAGAAAAGATACATAAAAATCAGCTGAGCAGCCTGGCTGATTAACCAACAAAGAACAAATTAAATCTTCCTGCACATTGCTATAAAAAGAGCAGAATGTGTAACGGAATTCTTCTAAAACAAACCTCAGGTAGCACTAAAGGCATGAGATTACATTTATATGAACATGCTCTTCTGTCTTTAGGAACCATTATTACTTGCAGATACTGCTGCACCTCTCAGTTTTGTTATCTAGTCCAGGAGTGCTATCTTCTCTTTAGTGGGGTTCTTTCTTGTTCTTTTTTGGGCAGGCAGTTTTTTTTAAGGTCAGATGCAGAATATTCAATAATCGTACAATGACTGATTAATATCCACGAGGGGGGGGATCCATTCATTTGTAAAGACTCAAAAACCCAGCATCAGATCTAAAAAAAAAAAACCCTTAAGAGATTCAAACTAATTTCCAGGAGAATCAGCTTTCTCCCCTTCCTTCCCTCCATCCATACCAACTTTTACTTATTTCTACAATGCCTGCCAGATACTTTAAAATGAGCTGTGCGGGTAAGTGCAACTATATGAGATCAGGCCGAAGGCAATGAACACTTGTACTGTCACCACGGTATTTTCATCAAATGACCAAGAGTTAATAACTACAGCAGGGGTGCCCAAACTTTTTGTAAGGAGGGCCAGATTTGGTGGCTGAGAATGTGTCAGGGGTCGGTTGCTCCCCGACCCTGCCACCCCACTGCAAGCCCCACCCACTGACCCATAAGCCCCACCCACTGACCCCTTGCAACCCCACCTGCAGGAAGGAAGGCGGGGACCAAGGGAGGGAGGGAGGAAGCTGGAAACCAAGAGAGGAAGGAAGGAGGGTGGGGAACAAGGGAGGGAGGGAGGGAGGGAGGTGGGGAACAAGGGAGGGAGGAAAGAAGGAAGGTGGGGACCAAAGGAAGCACAGGGAGCCGTGGACACCACAGGGGAATGTGTGGGTGAAGGAGGGGGGGGGGGGCGGGCCGGCCAGCCGCGGGCCACTCAGAATGGCCTGACGGGCCGGATTTGCCACCGGGCCAGACTTTGGGCAGGCCTGAACTACAGGGTACAACCCTTTCCCCAAATGGGCTGCAGTACTGACACACCCACTGCATGCTGAGCAAGGAAGAGCTGACTTTTGGAAAGAAGTCCACCCAAGAAAACAATGGTATGCCATTTTCTTTTGGGCTTGTTTTTACAAAAATAATAGTACTTACAAGGGTTATAGTAAAATAGCAAAGTCAGTCTGAATGTTGAAAATACCAATGGCAGCAGTCAAGATGGTCTGGATATCTTCTTCTGCTCACTATTAGGCATGGACCCTTCGTTTCAAAATGGGTCTGCTTCACCTTAACATTTCTTTGTTAGTTATTCTGAATATTGAAAAAAATCTGAATTTCTTGTGATGTGTGGACATCTGAAATGATTCTAACTTTTTTTCTAGTTGTCTGTGATAAAATCCACCATTCCATGCCACAAAGTATTTGTACAATGTGTGTGTGTGTGTGTGTGTGTGTGTGTGTGTGTGTGTGTGTGTGTGTGTGTGTGTGTGTGTGTGTGTGTGTGTGTGTGTGTTTTCAAAGCCATCTTTCAATTTTTTTGTTCTGTACTACCTTCTTCCTAAGGAAGCTGCTCTGAACCGTATCTTTTCTGCGTTTTATCACATGTCTATTGTCTCTGTTCACTAGAAAAGTCAATCACCTTTAAATATATAAAACTCAGATGTATCATCTATATATAAACATACCTAGATAGAATGAAGGTGTATCAATCATCACCCAAGGTAACACTGATGACTTTAGGACCTGTTCTGTAGTTTATACGAAGGGTTTACAATTGTACTACTTAAGAACTGGTCCTATGGAGGTGTTATCTCACCATTTATATTTTCTTCCACACTTATGATATTGCTATCACACTCTTAAAATAGGAAAACATCTACCACAAACCAGAACAAGCTTAAAGTTATGCCCCCTTTTGGACAAAAAAGGGGAAATATATTCTCCAAGGTTGAAATCATTATTTTTGAAGGAGAATTCAATTCGCATTGGAGAAAAGCAACAGTCAGTGGATATTACAAAGTCTGGGAGACTATTTGAAATTACAATATTTTGCAAAAATATGCAGGTTGATACGTAAGGACTTAAACACCCTTAAAGACATGCCATATCTTTAAAAAACAGTAACAAAAGCAAGTTTCAAATTTTGTATCAGATTGTGATTTTTTTATTACCTTATCATTTTGAAGATTATATACAGTGCAAACAGCAGATTTGTGGGTACATTTAATGAGGCAAATGGGTATGGAAAACACGAAAGGACAGCTCCGCATTGTACTATGAGAGCTATTTGATATTTTTGACACAGTACAAAAGGCAGCTTCTCTGTAGATTGATCATGGTTCAGTTAACATCACGGAATATCTAATACCTCCAACTCAATTAATTCTTACCTGATTAAGATCAGACTGATATTCAAACTAAATCATCTCTCCAGTCAAGTAGAAATCAATAGTTCTGATTTTACTTTTAAATTACAGCAACAAATAAAACATACACATCATCACTGTGCCAGGAGTGGCTTTCCTAGTCTGGCCCACTATGGCATGCATAACCGAGCTGATTAAAGAATTATTCTAATTTGAGTAAGAACATATAGGAAAGACAAGATTAATCCGAATAGGGCGAGATGGAAAGAAGTAATTATGGGGTGATGTGAAGATCGACATAACCTGAACTCTTATTCTCTTTGGGGGCACCCTCATCTATGTGCATTCACATTCATGCCAACCACACTGTGCCTAGCGTCCCATGCTAAATAGTGACCTCTTGGCCCACAAGGGTTCTGCTGTGAATTCAGCACATCAGAAGACAGCCTTGTACAACCTCGCCAATTACAGCAATGTAAAGAGAGGGGAGAGAGTGCCCATGAAATGAGCAGTCTCTATGGTGATTAGTAACTGTCTATTTCAGTGGAATCCCTTTTTGAAAACTGGAAGTCAGCTCCTTTTTTTAGGTTCCTCATCACTTGTAGATTTAAAATGAGGCCTCTGTAGATCAATCATCATCATCATCATCCCAGAACTGAAGGGGCCCTATGGATCACCGAGTCCAGACCATGTATGAGAGGTGAAGACCTATGTTAAGGTATGGGGAAATGCCCCACAGAGGATGGGGTGAAAATGGCTACTCCAGCCTCTAAGGGTTGCATATGTCCACTTCCGATCTCGCCTGATTTCGGAAGCTAAGCAGGGTCGGCCCTGGTTAGTACTTGGATGGGAGACCACCAGGGATTACCAGGTGCTGTAGGCGCCTGGAGTAGGAACTGGCAAGCCACTCCAGTATTCCTGCCAAGAAAACTCCATGGGCATGGAGTCACGAAGAGTCGGTCATGACTGTAATGACACAACACACACACATGTCCACTTTGGCCAAACTGAATGAAATGGAATGAAACAGCTATTGTTTGGGGTGGAATGGGTTTGGAGTGGCCATCCGAGGTTTCAGATGTTTTGGCTGTAACCTGTAGGCCTCTAGAAGATGTCTGACTCTGGTCCAGATATATTACAATGTTTGTGGCTTTCATATTGTCTATAGAAATGTATTGATTTACAACAGGCGTGGGCAACTGCAGCCCTTGGGCTACATACAGCCTTAAAGGGTATTGTTGTGTCCCCAGCCCTCCATCACTCCCTCTTCTTAGAAAGAAAGAGAGAGAGAGAGAGAGAGAGAGAGAGAGAGAGTTGAAACCCTGAAGCTTCAAAACATATCACTGGACCTCCTTGAAACATTTAACACCCCAAATATCCATTTTTCAAAACTGAAAATGAACTTCTAGCCACTTATACTCACTCTCGCTCTCTCTCCCTCCCTCCCCGCTCTGTATTTTTGGCTCTCTACATAGCCTCTGGAGAGTGTGTAAGATGTAAAATATACCCTCCTCTGGCATACAGTATCTTTTCTTATTGTGGCATCCTTTGTCCTTATGTTTGGAAGCTGGAGAAACTTTGTCAAAACCCAAAAGACCACAATGTTACTACTACTACTACTACTACTACTACTACTACTACTACTACTACTACTACTACTACTACTAATAATAATAATAATAATAATAATAATAATAATAATAATAATAATAATAATAATAATAATAATAATAAAGCAAAGCAAAGCAAAGTGTTCTGCTTATATACCACCCCATACCACTTCAAGTAGTCTCTGGGACGTTTACAGTTTTAATTACAGTATGCAGGCTACAGATTGCCCCTCCCCCAAGCAAGCTGGGTACTCATTTTACTGACGTCAGAAGGATGGTAATTAATAATAATAATAATAATAATAATAATAATAATAATAATAATAATAATAATAATAATAATAATAATAATAATAATAATTTTCTCAGCTGTATCTTACAGCCAACAGTTAATTAGCAGCACAGTATTAGGTGCCTAAGAGAGCTGTTGAAGTACAGCAACTGACAGGAAGGGCTGAAAGTTTTACATTTTATCCATGCCTTAGCCAAAGTCTCACAAGCACCTTAAATGCTATTAACCTAAGCAAGCCACCCTGATGTACTGCCTTTACCCCTGATGTATTTAGAAAGTGAAAGAATGCCCCTCTTCACTTGTGCCCTCCTTTTTAGTAGGCTAAACAGGCCCGCTGGGGTCATCATTTTCAAAATTACACTCATTTTATAGACTTCTTCTTCCTCGCATCCCAACACCTGTAAAAACAGGGCAGCCTTTGTCAAGGAGGAGCTTTAAATTATGTGACAGACATCGGCCTTTTTCAGCCTATGAGGCTGGTTTATTTCTAAAAGAAATGCTACATCAATGAGCACCAGTAAGATTCAAATTTGTTTCCCTATCTTCATATTAAGAATTCTTGACATCCAACACCAGAGCAGTTGAGTCTGGAAGAGGCAGAACTAGAACACACACAAAGCTCCCCTACAGCTATCACCCATCAGTGCCTAATGCTATATTAACCTATGTCGAACTCAAGTGTCGCAACATAGCCTCAGTCTTAGTTTCCCCATGTCCTGTAGGATCAACCTGGAGAAGAGCGGTTGAGCCACAGCAGGTGTGATACAGATTCTAAAATATAGATAGGCCCTTCGTTGCGTTGAGACTTCCAGATATAGCTGAAGGTAGGCTGCACTAAGGCGGCGGGGGGGGGGTCTGGCCTGCATGGTACTGAAGGCACCTACCTCCCTTCCCCACAAGATGGGGATAAAGCAGATGGAATGCAGCTGACACATTCTGTACTGATCTTTTGGAGCTTCAGATCATCTCAGAACTGCAGAGCTGGAAGGGACCCCAGTGGATCATCAAGTCCAGCCCCTGCCAAGGGCACACAGTGGGGAAATTGAACTCCCAATTTCTGGCTCTGCAGTCACAGACCTAAGTCACTGAGCTTAATGTCAACAGTAAAGAGGAAACAGAATTTCGCATAAGATTTTTAAAACATTTATCCAATTTGGAGTCTGTAAGACTATGGGGGGAAAATATTCATTATCACTGCTGGCAAAAACCTTTTTCTTCAGGCAGGCTATTCCGTAATGAATTTGAGAGGGGATTTAAATGGATTATTGTGCTCTCTTTTAAATATATTTTAATATTGATCATGGTACTGTTTTAATATACTTGTTCAATTCTTTTTAAATATTTCCATAACTTGTTTTTAGCTTTTAAATACTGTTTTATGATGTCAGCCACCTTGGGTCCTTTTAGTCAATGGACATATTAAAATGTATATATTATGAAACAATGAACCAAACATACATATCCTGGAAAGATTTCTTCAGAAATGAAACTTAAAGACATTTTGGCACCAAAGGTAGTAAGGGCACAGAATGGAGTGTCTCCTGAATGAGGTTGCCATGGGTTTCCCATGGGGGGTGGGGACTGGGATGAGAACAAAACCTCTAAACAATATGTTTCCACCAATGAAATCTAGAAGCAGGCTCAGACACTGGAAGGTATTTTTTTCCACATCCGTTCTTTACAATGGAATGCTTAGAAATCCCCTGAGACTTTGCTGTTGGGGTATGCTCTGGTACAAGCCTACACTGCAACAGTTTTTCTTGTGTTCTTTTCCAAACTGTCCTTTTATGTTTACACTCTTTATATATCATTGTGTATTGTTACTTCATATAGCTAGGTATAATATATAGGATTAGTTGATTTATAGATTAATATGTTATAAACCAGTGATGGCTAACCTATGGCACGGGTGCCAAAGGTGGCACTCGGAGCCCTTTCTGTGGGCACCCGACATCGCCCCTTCATAGCCACCTGTATACAGGTTCAATTACTGTATTGGCACTTTGCAAAAAAAAAAATTAGTGGGTTTTGAATTGCAGTTTGGGCACTCGGTCTCTAAAAGGTTTGCCATCACTGTTATAAACCAACAGAGAAATATTATATCAAGTTTAGGCCCTTTTGTAAACCGCCCAGAGACTACTTGTAGTGGTATGGGGCGGTATATAAGCAGAACACTTTGCTTTTGGTTTTGCTTTTTTTTTTTTTTTTTGCAGGGGAATAAGATTTTGCTACATAGAGACAGATATTGTAAATTAAAAGATGTGTCTTTGTGATTTTCAAATGGAAAGGTTTGTGTTCTGCTCTAGCAGAATCAAATACTATTCTTCTTTGGGTGGATTCTGAAGGTAGTATGAAAAGTGGGTGTGGTAGAATTAGTAAGCCTTTGGGGAAAGATGCAGGAAGGCTCCTTTCATCCACTGCAGCAGCTTCTATTGAGAGGGGGGGGAGAGACAAAGAGGAAAAATCTACAAATGCTAATATGCAGATAAGCAGCAGCAGCCTGGCTAGCACTGAAAGGTCACTCAGAACACACACAGACACACACAGACACACACACACACACACACACACACACACACAAAAGCAACATTCATAACACTCTAGATCAGGGGTCCTCAACCTAAGGCCCCGGGGCCGGATGTGGCCCCCCAAGATCCTGAATCTGGCCCCTGGGACCAATTGCAACCCCCCCACACCTACCCCCTGTTTTGTGAGCAAGCCAGCCTCCGCAGCTGCTTTTGGACTGTGATCTGGCCCGAAGTGGTGTCTGGGTGGTGGTGGACCGGCCCGCTGTTTGAAAACTTTGAGGACCCCTGCTCTAGATAGTTGTACCAGCATTTGCATTGTACAGCCCAAGTCCCCCGTCCCTTGAAAACAGGACAAGCTTTCTGGGACACTGTCTTGACAAATATGGCAAGGGCCTATTCTCCAGAGACACCATCCCAGAGGAAAACCATGACAACTGGCAAAGACAGAAGTAGAGGCCTACAGGCAGGAGCCCTGGAAGCCAAAACAGGCTATGTGAAAAAGAAAACTTATGATGCCTGTTTTAAAAATAGTCAAGCTCTAAGTCAAGGCATTGTGCTGTCATGAATAAGTTTCTAAGCTTACATTATTTATTTATTATTTATTTGTTATATTTATATCCCGCTCATCTACAATGTACTCTGAGCGGCTTACACATCTCCACTAAATGGCATTCTTGATGGCTTTGTAGTTTTGGGTACTGACCTGCCATCCCCAACCGAAATGTACTTCTGCCATGGATTAAGTATTTTCCATCACTGTTATCTGGAACATCCTATCCTTCTCGTTACACTGGATAGCCCTAAGATGTCTGTCGAGATGATCTTTTTCATTTAAAAACCAGGCAAGGGAATGTTGCTATATTGTTCAGAGAGGTTAAAACAGTAGCACATTTTGGTCAAACAGTGAAACCACAAACCTGATGATAGTGCAAAATATTTCAAGGACAAAATGATATGCAGACAAGCTAGGGAGAAAGGGAAAATATGGGCAAGTGACGTTTAACATGTGACAAGGAAATACTGACACAGTACACACACAACTGTGCATCTTTTTTCTCAGCAATTAACTTGAGCAGCTCACCTGCATCTCCCCACCATATGGAAGTTCAAGTATTCCTAATATCAGGCAGATTAAATTAGGAGTAAACAAACTTCCCTATAGTGAAGATGTAGAAATCTCCCTTTTGCAAAATACCCGGAAACAGAAGAAGTTTCTGCATAAGCAATTCACGCACCTCCTGCTGGCATTTCCTTGTGAAGTGCCATGTTAAGTAGTTCAGAAACAGAAGGAGAAAATGGCAGTGAAGAGAGCTAGCACGGCGGGACCAAAGCACAGTGTTCCAAAACAAGGTCCCAGAGCACGACCAGAGAAGACAGTGCTCTCATGTAGAAATGGTGAACTGATGAAACCCACAAAACAGAGATAACCGCTTACATTAAAGAAAAAAACATAAGGAACATATTCAATTGGAATAAAAAAGAACAATATTTATTTTAAACCCATTGGACATAACAGGCTGGAGTCTGATTAAGAGGGCTGGATGTTATGGCAAAACTATCCATGAAAGAGAAGTACCCATTCCAGCCTATTTTACAACGTACAACAACAAAGCGTCTATAGCACTTTGGACCGCTGTCTCCTACGGGTAAAATTTACATGAAATCGAAGTTGTCAGTCTTTAAGGTGCTATGAATAGATCATCTCATTAATTTCAGTAGAACTTAAACAGCAAAGTTTAAGTAAGAAATAATTCAGACCTTGGATACTGCAAAGTTAGCTGAAGCATGGAAAGATTCTTAATTTGGCCTCTGATTTAAATTATCCCTGTTCAACAGCTTGCCACCCAGTCACCAGCTGCCCTCATCACATACTGAGTTCTTTGACAAAAAAAAAGAGCACAGAAAAGGAAGCCCACAAAGCTGGCCTGCCCTGAGCAACTCCACTTCTATTATGGACTGCTCCACAGGAGACGGATGAGAAGCTCTCCTTGCTATCTCCCCAGAAGCAATGCAAATTTTGTTCAAGGTCTGTTTGGTTATATGGGTGGGTGGCAAACATGTGGGAAGGGGTGCCTGCTTCTAGAATGTTAAGGATTTCTCTGCCCCACCGCTCCTCTGATATTTCCGAAGCAAAATGAAACAGACTTGCAAAATGCATCGTTACATTAGGCATCTTTGTGTAAACTTCAGAAATACTAATAAAACTGAATTCAATATACAGGATTAGTCTATCAAATAGACCAGGCCTGGACAACAGGTAGACCGCAGGCTACCGGTAGCCCGCCAAGGTTCAAAAGTAGCCTGCCGGACGCCAATGAAAAGTGAGGGGATACGTTCTCCACCCCTTCCTCCCCCATCCCAAGGACCACCACTGCCCCAGCAAAGTTCTGAGTCTGCCAGCCAACTGTCTCAGCCGAGTGGGACAGTTCTAGGGCCCTGGCGTGGTCCCCTGCTCCCACCACTGGCTAGATGATTGAGCAGGTGCAAGGGAAGCGAGTGCGTGGTCAGCCTTCCCATAGGAATGCATTGAAAATCAATTCAAGGCATTCCTATGGGAAACCGTTGCTCTACTTACATTTATTTTTTATTTACGAGCATGTGCTTGGAATGGATAAAATTCATAAGTAGAGGTATTAATGTAGTAGCCCTCGGGCACTTTGGGCCAGAAAAAGTAGACCTCAGCCTGTTCAAAGTTTGACAGCCCTGAATTAGACTAATCACTACAACTGAAATACTTGGCTAAACAAGGAATTTAAGTCTATGCACAGCTTGCTTGCTTGCTTTATTTATTTATTTATTATTGAGCTTCTAGAGTATTTAGTGAAATATGACTAGGAGCAGTTCACATAATTAAGCAAAACATACAAACTAAAAATTTAAAAACATGCATAGGTAATAGCACAAACAAACAAAAAGAA
The DNA here is from genome assembly GCA_029282475.1 of Phrynocephalus forsythii. Taxonomy (NCBI): domain Eukaryota; kingdom Metazoa; phylum Chordata; class Lepidosauria; order Squamata; family Agamidae; genus Phrynocephalus; species Phrynocephalus forsythii. The sequence goes on along the minus strand of JAPFRF010000009.1, from coordinate 44,450,805 downwards.
AAACAGGACGGTGCCCAAGGCATTGCCACCTGGTGGCTTAGGTGAACCAAACTAGATAAACCATAACATAACAAGTTCTTTTATAATACAATAAAATAATCAATAACTACAATAAAATATGGGACTCAAAAATTAACCTAGGATGTTGCCAAAGGTTTTTTAAAATAATTTCCATTTTTACTGAACTTCTCAAGATCTGTACAGAGGAGGCCTGTCTAACTTTTAATACGTATAAGTTTATTCCACTATGATGTCCAAGGGGGTTGATACAATCTCTCTGAGCTGTCGTTTCTGGACAGGGCCATCAAAATAGAAGCTGGACCATTGATGGAACAGTTCTCCAATCCCTAACTCTGATAGCCAATCCAGTAAGATACTGTGGCCGATGGTGCTGAAATTGGCAAAGAGATCAAAAAGGACCAACAGAGTTATACTCCCCCTTTCAGACATTCTCAAAGAAATCATCTTGCAGAGTGACCAGTACCGATTCAATCATATAGCATAGCCTGAACCATGACTAAAATAGATCTAGGCCAGGCATCTCCAAACTTCGGCCCTCCTGATGTTCTCAACCTCAACTCCCAGAATTCCAAGCCTGTATTTCCAATGGCAAAGGACTGTGGGAGTTGTGGTCCAAAACATCTGGAGGGCTGAAGTTTGGAGATGCCTGATCTAGGCTATTAGTGTCATCCAAGAACAGCTTTACTTAATCTGCTATTAGGAATCTTCTATTTCAGCATTGATCATTAATTGCCTAGATAGTTCAGTGATTTTGGTATCTGGCGGTAGAGGTGGAAATGGGGAGTTCAGTTCCACACTGTGCCTGCGGGAGAAGAGCCACCCTGTGTGGCCTACACAGCAACACCATCCGAGGCAAGCTGCATAGTCCAATTATCTGTAAACTATATATATGTATTCTCTACCTAGAAAACCCTGGAAAGGTTCACAGTAAGTTGGAATCAATTTGATGACAGATGACTTCTTTCTTATTATTTAGAGGATATTGTGGGAAATATTGCTCTTAAGAGACTTAAGGATTTACCACATTACTCATTAAGAAATTAATATTAATTTTATAAGGGATGACATCATTGAATGACAGTCCTTTTTCCATTTCATATGAGTCTTTGTCATGTACATTTTTATACTGTACATTTTAAATTTTAGCTGTTTTGGAAGTTGCTGTGTATGGCCATGTTTATGTGGACTTGACCTATTTCTGGTTCTATGCATAGATTTTAATGTCCTAATAGCCATTGGGTAGAACCTTGAATACCGGTAAATTACAATATCAAATTTGTAAGGCTATATGTCGCCTTACTACCAATACTTTTTTAGTCCAATGCTTTGTGCCACGCAAGTGAGAACATGACTGACAGGTGGTAAATTTAATTAACTGTAAACAATTGCTGGAAATGAAGATTTGGATTAAAGTCAAAACTATAGAAAAATAGTCTCAGGCTTATTGTTTGAGAGACAATATACAGTATATGGGTGAGATACTTTAAAAATAGTGTCCAAAATCATAGTTGACACGAGAGCAAAGTATACATGCCACTTAGATAATTTTTTTGATGGTCATCCAGGAGAAATACTACCACCTAGTATTTTTGGACAACTGTGCAGACCAAGTAAAATTTTAGCAAAGATGGCATATTTATCTTTGTGTTCAGTTTTATTGCATACATATTATCCAGATCATTTTTTCAGCTATGTAAATCTATAAAACCAAAGGGGTTTGTGGGGTTGTGGTGGGGGTGGGGGTAGACAGCGCAGCCAACCACCACCACCACCACTGCCAGCAACCTCTCAGAACACAACCTGTAGTAAAGCACTGACAGTAAGTTACCCGCAGGGTTGTTTGGCTATTTTGCTGCCATCTGGATCTAGGAGAGTGCCTAATGCCTGGTTAGCTACTGCACACTCTCTCTTAGTTCACAACAAGACACTGAATCCCTGTGCACAAATACTCTCTCCCACTTCTTGGTTTTTCCTTTTTGTTTCAAGAAAGCAAGCATTTGCTCATTACTGCGCAGCGAATGAGTTCTCATGCACTGTGAAACCACCCCAGAGGACAGGGAGAGTGTGCTCCTCTCCACAACCCCAGAGAAGTCAAGGAAGAGAGGAAGCCATTGGGCTAGGTAAGATGTCCTACGTCAGTACTTCCCAACCTTGGATGCCAAAACGTTCCTGAACTACCCCTCACCCATAAGGAAACTTTCACCTGTAGCTATACTGACCAGGATTTCTGGGAGTTGCAGTCATCAAATATCTAGGGACCCGAGGCCAGGGACCATTATTCTACATTAATGCTGTAGTAACAAAACAAACACTGATGGTCTCATTGGTAAGATTGAACCAACTGTGATGAAAATTGGCGTATTCCTCTAAGGTGCTCTGCCCTTCTTATAATTTTGGGAAGTATTTTTAGTAGGTGATCTGGGCCCAATTGGACGCAGTGAAGAGAAGAGCTAGTGAACAGAGAGGAAACACTACGTGAAAACCGACTAACACTAATCAAGCTAAAATGGAGTAAATTGCTGGCAAGAGTGTCTTGGAGATAAAGGGAGAATGACGCCCACCTTGCCCAAATCAATTCTAGCTTGTGTATATAAAAATGTGAGAATCCCTGAAATGAGGCAGTGGGTGTGCCACACTTTGCAAGCTCGTTAGATGCGTGATTCTTTGCTATATCGTAGGTTGAGTTTCATACTGTATTACTCTTGTTAAAGTCAGATTAAGGAGTGTTCAATCTGGCAAAAATCCTAGAAGTATAGGAATACTTTTAGTTCTCATAGAGCAGGCATGTCCAAACTTCGGCCCTCCAGATGTTTTGGACCACAACTCCCACAGTCCTTTGCCATTGGAAATACAGGCTTGGAATTCTGGGAGTTGTGGTCTAAAACATCAGGAGGGCCGAAGTTTGGTCATGCCTGTCATAGAGTAACTCAAAGCCGGCTTAAATCATTACTGTAATAACTAATGAGAATAATGATTGCATTATGAGTCTAGTGGCATCATTTGGATAATGACTGCACAACGTGCCTTACTTAACTGTATTGCTCTTTCTCCAAATACAGTGGCATTTTCAAGTTCTAAAACAAAAAACATAGTAATTCCAAAGGCTAAACAATAAACTTTCTAGTGTAAAACTGAACTCTAGCCAGTGTTAATAATCTATATTCTGAATAAATATTTACATATTATATAATATATATCAAATATAATGATAACATTACACACACATGCATATACTGCACTAACCACATTAGACCATAATCATAAAAGGAGTGGGGCTGTGAAGGTGTCACATAGATTTCTTAGCATAAGAGATAGTTAGGAAGCACCTACTGTGGAAATAAACCTCTTCTTTTCCTTATTTTCATGTTACTGTTGAAAACATTCCTTAACAATATGTTGCCATGTGCAGTTATCATGGCAACATGCCACTGCTATATTATTTTTAGAGCATCCAAGTGGCATATGCCACAGTATTTGCAGATATTTCCCTTCTCACTTTGATGTGCAATATTAATTACTCTGCACATCAAGGCCTCAAACAAACAGTAACAATAGACTAAACTAAGGTAAACAAGTAATCATTTCCAAGGGGTAGGGGACAGGATGCCAGCACTGAAGAGTAAGCAAATACCATCTTTGTGTTCTAAATATGATTGGCTTCATAAAGGCACCCAATCTATATGGATTTTTGAATTTTTAAAAATGTGGCTACTTCTGCCACCCTACCCCACCCGCTAAGTTGACCTATCGTGAAGACCCAACAAGAAATTTACTTGAAAGCACAGCCTGGGCATTACAGAGAGAAGGTGAAAAGCTCAGCATGATAGCAAAAGAAAACACACGTAACTAAAATCCCATAGTAGAGACATCACCCTTACATGTTAACAACAATTTTACCAAGACAAAATACTACTATATTTAGAAACAAGTTAGTTTCCCCAGAAATATTTCTTCTGGAAATGTCAGCTAGCAACAATGCCACTTTCAACATGAGCACAACTTAATTCCTTAATTCAAAGGTTCATACCTTTGAATATCCAGATGATGTGTAGCATTACCTACTAGCAGACTTTGCCATCATGGACTATAGCCAGAAATTATGGGAAATGCAATCCAAATGAAATGGTAAAAATTGAGAAAAACACTTTTCAATCTGCATTTTATTCAAAACTGCAATAATGTCCTTTTATGGATAACTTCCTCAGCTCTTACGGGCTAGCTTTATGACTACATTAATAATTAAATCCCACTGAATTGAAGGGGAACAATTGAATCAAATATTATGCATTGTGTGGGCTCAAATAGTATTCTTGCTCCTCATCCTAGATACCCACGTTGACACATCACCACACCAGCTTGTGTATCATCAAAATAACTAATGATGAATAGGTACTTCATCAGCAAGCTACTGTTTAAGCCTCATGAGCTGGCTATATCAAAAGTTCTTGCTGTTGGTATTAATGTAAATATATTCAAGAAATGTGTTGGGATTAAACACCTCTTGGTTAATATCAGTGTCTTAACTTGATGGCTTAACTACCTACATAATAATTATTAAGGTAACAATGGCCCATTGACCTCAAATTACACAAAATATCGAGTGTCAGTTAAAGCTCAACACCAATGTCAACTATTTCAAGGACCAAATAAAAGGATAATTGAGAACATATAAGTAAATCTGCCCTCGTGCATAAATTCTTTGGACAATAAACTAGAAGTCTGGACAATTAGAGATCTGTGACTAAAACTTTATTGAAGATAACATAAAATTTAAGGCAATATGGGCACCAATGTACCAAACTGGCTGAAATTGATATTCATTCGGATACTCCTTGTATGAATAGGAACCATTTGGACTTAGTAGTCTTTACAAGAGCCCCAGCTGGTAATGGTTGAAGGTTAATGCCTTACCCCATTCTGTTCAATTTTCTATCCTAATTAGTCATCTAAATCTATAGCTGTGAGCACCAAGTGTCTGTGCTCAAAAGAAAACTAATTAATGCTAGCAAATTAGATCAAGTCCAAAGATTCAACAGCCAAACTCTTAAATGCTCCTTGTTAATAGGAAGTGTAGCTGTCAATAACTGCTGTTGGTGGTTATAATGAGGCTCCTTTTTCACTGAAAGTGATTTCATTTCTCTTTGTCCTCACAAAAGCTGTTCCAGTCCCTGAAAAAAAAATGTAGTGTAGTTGTAATATTAGCTGTTTGACCCATTTCTTGTGATCACCTGAGTTATAACAATATACAAAAAGCCATGCAAGAAGTCTCCCCAACCCATATATGTTTTTAAGAAGCTTCCCTGAATGCCCCAATGCTGCCTTATGAATATTAAAGCTTATTTTTCATCTCAGAACACAAATACCGATATGAAGTGTGGTGGGGATATAACTGTTTCATTATCAGAGAAGACAAAATCCACAGAACAGGGAAGTAACTGGATCCAGCATCTTTATACTGAAGTGTAGCTAACTTATAGAATGCTTTATTAATAGCCTATATCCATAAATATATCAGATAATATTTTAAAACATACCAAGTTGCTATTTAACATACTGTGCGTTTGCATTGTCAATATTATACACTCATTCTTTAAAGGATGCCACACAAAACATTAAAGATGAAGAGACACCAAGGGAACATTTAATATTTTAAGATTTTTTTAGTCTGTCTCTGACTAAGAGATGCAACCTCAACCAAACAGTAAACAAAACGTCCATCATTACAAGCATGTGTTCCAGCATAGTTAATGTTTTTTCTCCTTATTCTGACAATTTCATAGCATAAGATATACCTTAACTCTTGGCTTTGATCAAAATGTGACTTGACAGGAACAAGCTAAGCCCCGCTCAGCCTAGCCTTACTCTCCTCCCCTTCTTCTAGAATAGCAGCAAAAAAAGAAGAAGTTGAGAATCTTGCTTTTTTTTTCAGTTAACTATGCCTTGCCATGTCATTCAAACTTGATCAAACAATATGACATCAAATGTATAATGACTGGGCTTCAGATGAAAGAGTGGACATAACAAAGGGAGAAAGGACCATTCAGTTATTGGTGAAGTTATTCTTATAGCAGTCATAAAGAGCAATTGTTTGCAGTAACATCTGAACACAGCCCATGTGGACACAGAAAGCAGAGATACTGCAGTATGTACAGTAGTTGTTTTATGAGTTTATACATTACAAACAAGGGGAAGGGGAAAGAATACTGTATAAACAAAGGAGTGATCATTAGCTCTTTAAAACAACTTTCCTCAATTCCTAAGATCACTTCTTCTGATGAGCCAATCTTCAGCCTATAACATTAAACAAATTTTTCAATATTATATCCATCTCCCCCTTCAGTTTACGAAGTCCTTTCTCCTCCCATTCTCATCCTCTCACTAGGTCCTTTCCCATTCCCTTCTTAGAGAACAACTAGGAAAAAAAAATCTATAAAGGAGATGGTGATTCAATCACTAGTATGATTCACCTTCTGTTCAAGGACTCAGAAAATCCAGGCCAATCGTGCAACGTAAAGCAGTTCAGAAGATCTACAACAGAGAATACATTGCTTTGCTCCATGAATTATGCCACCTTATGTTTCCCTTCTCCCAAACAGGATGTATGCTATCAGTTCAATGCTGTAAAATACATTTTGGAAAGAATTTGCAATTTTTAAAAAACACCAGTTGCTCGTGGCTGGTGTCCAAACCTTTAGCACTGCATGTCCTTATACCCATCTATGTTAGCTGTATTTTACACCCCCCCCCAACATCTGCATCAAGGCAAAATCTGTATTCCAGCCTCTGGAGCATACTGCATTAAGTTAAGTAGAGCTGGTGCTTTCCTTTAATTAGGAGTGAGTACAAATGAGGGCCATAAACCAACCCCAGCATGATGCTGCTAAGTATTTCACACATTTTCTTATCTATATTTCTGAGAGGAGAACATAAGACATTTGTAAAGTGCTACTTCAGGTGTCCTTGGGCATTGAAATAGGCAGTGCCAAGATCTGTCCAGGATTTGGGATCGCTGTCCTTTTGCAGGTCTTGATGTGTCAGGTACAAGGGTCATGCTCCGGTGCAGGTAGACCCTAAAGGGACAGATATGATCCCAGCTACAGGACTGTTGATTAAGTGTGCATTACTGAAACTATGGTTGACACTTGCCTTACCCTACTGTAGGCAAGCCTGAAGTGGTGTTTCATCCCATCATATTTACTAAGTATCAATGCAATCCCCGAGGAGGAGAAGAATGGTAGCATTTGGAAATGGTTTTTGCCAGAACACTTTCTTAATTCTAGCTGTACAGCTCTGCCTTGTACACATACTTTACAAGGTTATGCAGCCAAACTACATATATTTCAATTGTACTTATTTTATTAATGAAAACCTACAGGTGAAACTCGAAAAATTAGAATATTTCATTAAGTCAACTCAAAAGGTGAAACTAATATATGAGATAGACTCATTACATGCAAAGCAAGATATGTCAAGCCTTACTTTGGTATAACTGTGAAGATTATGGTGTACAGCTTATGAAAACCCCAAATTCACAATCTCAGAAAATTTGAATATTACATGACATCAATAACACAAGGATTGGAAATAGAACAATATTGGACCTCTGAAATGTATAAGCATGCATATGTACTCAGTACTTGGTTTGGGCCCCTTTTGCATCAATTACTGCTGTAATGCGGCGTGGCATGGATGCTATCAACCTGTGGCACTGCTGAGGTGTTATGGAAGACCAGGATGCTTCAATAGCGGCCTTCAGCTCCACTGCACTGTTCGGTTTCATGTCCCTCATCTTTCTCTTGGCAATGCCCCATAGATTCTCTATGGGGTTCAAGTTAGGTGAGTTTGCTGGCCAATCAAGCACAGTAATCCAATGGTCATTGAACCAGGTTTTTGGTAATTTTGGCAGTGTGGTCAGGTGCCAAGTCCTGCTGGAAAATGAAGTCAGCATCCCCATAAAGCTCGTCTGTGGAAGGAAACACGAAGTGCTCCAAAATCTTCTGGTAGACAGCTGCGTTGACCCTGGACTTAATGAAGCACAGTGGACCAACATCAGCAGATGACATGGCTCCCCAAATCAACACTGTGGAAACTTCACACTGGACTTCAAGCATCGTGCATTGTGTGCCTCTCCATTCTTCCTCCAGACTCTGGGTCCTTGATTCCCAAATGAGATGCACAAGTTGCTCTTATCAGAAAAAGAGGACTTCAGACCACTGAGAAACAGTGCTCGAGAGCGGCTTGACAAGAGGAATATGACATTTGAAGCCCATGTCCAGGATCCGTCTCTGTGTGGTGGCTCTTGATGCACTAACTCCAACCTCAGTCCATTCCTTGTGAAAGTCCTCAACACTTTTGAATGGCCTTTTCCTGACAATCCTCTCCAGGCTGCGGTCATCCCTGCTGCTTGTGCACCTTTTTGTTCCACACTTTTCCCTTCCACATAACTTTCTATTGATGTGCTTTGATATAGCACTTTGGGAACATCCAACTTCTTTTGCAATCTGTACCTTTTGGGGTACAGATAAATCCATAATACCCTTTGCAGGTGTTATGGATTTATTAGCTGATTAGAGCAGGACACTCCGAGCTTAGAATATTGAACCTTCTTACACTATTCTAATTTTCTGAGATTGTGAATTTGGGGTTTCATAAGCTGTACCCCATAATCATCACAATTATACCAAAGTAAGGCTTGACATATCTTGCTTTGCATGTAATGAGTCTATCTCATAAATTAGTTTTACCTTTTGAGTTGACTTACTGAAATAAATGAACATTTGCACAATATTCTAATTTTCCGAGTTTCACCTGTAATAACAATGGAATTCTCATTCCAGCAGTCCCTATCAATCAACATGCTTAAGTGTCCAATTCTTCACAACATCTAAATAGCAAACAGGAAACAATTTGGGTCACATAGCAATGGACTGCCCAACACAAGTAAAGGAATAAATCCAATTATTGGTCTAATCACAGCAAACATATTGAATGAATAGGACTTAAGGCAACACTAATGTAAATGGAAATTATTCTGTCAACTTACTCTACTTGGAATGAACAACTGGATTCAGCCAGCTGTTTCCAAAGACTTTCAGTATTATTAGCCATTTTAACTGTATCAGGACCAATAAGTCACCACAATTTTATTAATCTGGATCTTCCAGATATCACAGGGTGAGTATGAATTGTGCTGCATATATTGTATGATTTCTCTTCTCTGTTATTTTGTTTTCCTTTAAAAATATCCTATGCTCAAGAAAATATTGCAAATTAATCTCAGTAAAGGCTGTTTTAAAATGAACATAGTTGTCTAAGCATGAACTGCAGCTTCCCAAATTACTGTTTTGCTGAAGCATGTACTGTACTTAAGATCACTTTCATCTCAACAAGCTTTTATTAGTTGCTACATTCCAACTTCTCCACTCTTTCAGTAGCATGTATACGGCCAGTCATGATTCTAGTTCCCTTTATACATGTACAACTTGCCTCAACTCAAGGAACCCAGATACCAACATGCTAACTTTTCAACCCTACTCCAACTAACACATCTATATCAAATAAAAATGCTCTAAATTGTTTTCAGGAGGCACACAAGCTTCAACTCTGGCATGCCTCTGAGAGAAGAGAATTGCAAACATGAGCTGATGGAACATAGAAGTGGAATCTATTACTGAGCCCAAGATCATTTCTAGGCCATTAACATCACCCTTAATGAAGCTTAGAAGTCAATGGTAAAATGGTAAATGGCAATTTGTTCTGTGATGATGCAAAATATCATCAGGGTTTTCATGTATGTAGTGATGGTGATGGTGATGGTGATGGTGATGATAACACCACCAGGAACAGTCAATCAAAATTATAAAATGATGACTGGTATTATATAGCAGATACAATCTATAAATAAATATCTAAATTCAAGACAGACACACTAAGCAACATTGGTTCAATGTACTGTAATATGCAGTTCAATGCAGAGATTGTTTGATGATGTCAGGGAGAAAATAAAAAGTGTCCCCGCAGCAGAGCAATCAGATTAATAAAAATATATGGAAACGGAGTTCTGCTTGTTTGTTTTATTCACACCTAGATAACATGGTCACAACACATATGTGGAAGTGTGAACTTGAACACAGAGGACTTTACAATGTATCACAATTATATGAATACCTGTATTCAATATTCTATAGTTAACAGATTTCAATGCAGCTGAGAATATGAATGCAAGTCTTTTAACACGGGGATAACATCAACAAGACATGGCAGAACATACATTTCAGATAAGATTCCCACCATGCGGAAGCAGTATAAAGGTACTGCCAGGTACATACAAAAGCTTTGATTCTAAGTTGCTCCTTTGCTCTTGCAAGGAATGGGGAAATTCTGCCCAATTCACTCCTCTTTGATAGCTTTCCACACCATATATCACAGCATTCCTCATGTTCCCCAAACCATAGGAGTAAATTTGCAGGGGGCATGGAGGGTTGGAGGGATAAGGGAAAGGCAGAAATAATCCTATTCAGTGAACAGAGCTCTTTTTTGGGGGTGGGGGGGGAGAGGATAAGGTTCAGACCGATTATTATATTACACACAGAGTTGTGAGAGTGAGTTACAAATGCTTAAGAATGTGTTTAGTAATTGTAAACATTGCACCAAGGCCAGTAGCTTGTCTCATTCTATACTGAGATAACACAGAATTAAGACTGCATTTTCTCCTAAGGGGCACTTACCAGTATATCCCAATCTTTCATGAAGACATGTAAGCAAGCAATTTGTTCCCAGGGTTTTACTAGGCATCTAAAGATATTCTCAGGATTTTCACAGGTGCCTAAAGCACCATTTGGAAGAGATAACAGCTCTACTCAGGCATTACGCAAATATGCTTACAGGGGGCACCTGAGCCCCATACTCCACAGTTGTCAAGCTGGATCTGCAGAAGGGCCCTTTCTCCTAAGTAAGCTCTAAATAAAAGCAAAAAAGCAAAAAAGCGTAAATACAGGAGGCCCAAACAGGCCCACCCCAAGGGGCCTTGCCTTGCATATACTGTAGTCCTGCGATAGACCAGGACCACAGTATATGAACTGTGAAAGGCCGGGGGAACACTGTACTCATTTTACCGACCTCGGAAAGACAGAAAGCTGAGTCAACCATGAGCTGGCTACCTGGGATTGAACTCCAGGCTGTGAGCACAGCTTTAGCTGCAGTACAGGCATTTATCCACGGCACCACAAGGCTCTAAGTCTATACAGACCCTAGCTTTCCCAGGGTCTTGATTGTGCATGGCTTACGCACAAGCAGGAATCTCTCCTTGGCAAGCCTGGTGCTGAAACTGTGGAAAATGTGATAAAGGAGGGAGTAGGACTAGGAGCTCCCCCATTAAGCATATTCACGGCACTAGCATATATACTGTCTGAACAGGGCCAACTATGTTGTTGGGTTCAGAGTCACTGCTGCTGTCAAGTACTATATACTCGAGTATAAGTCGACCCGAGTATAAGTCGGGGGCCCTAATTTAACCCAAAAAAACTGGGAAAATTTATTGACTCAAGTATAAGTCTAGGGTGGAAAATGCAGCAGGGCCTGGCAACTCCTCCTTTGTGAGCTGGGGGTGGGGTGGGGCGGTATGTGATGTTTAAAATGACTTTTAGCCACCGAAGCAAGTGCTTGGGTTGGTGGCTAAAAGTCATTTTAAACATTGTAGGCCACTCCCCTGCAACATGGGGGTGGGGTCAGGAGAAGTGGCACACAGTGTTTAAAATGACTTTTAGCCACCGACCCAAGCACTTGCCTCGGGAGCTAAAAGTATTGACCCGAATATAAGCCGAGGGCCCCTTTTTTCAGCCCAAAATTAGGGCTGAAAAACTAGGCTTACATTCAAGTATATAACAGTATTTAGGCAAGACAGTGGCTCTATTATAGTCTTGACAGACAGTGATCAGAAGGGAAGTCAACTTTCAACTCCATACCTTTTGGACAGATAATGGCCACAGCTCTACTTCAGTACTAGTAATTATACACAGACGTGTTCATAGGATACAGTCCCATGGTTGGCAATTACATTTGGGAGTAACATCTACACATCAACTCTGTAACCGCTTTTTAAAATGTTGCACAGTGCTTCAACCTCAGCAAATGGATTTGTTAATAATTCTAAAATTGTGTTTATAGGATGAAGAGGGTCTTCCCTAAAAAAAAAATCTGCTTTTTAAAAGATGACCCAGAAATGCATTAAAAGTGAAAGTATTATCGGGAAAACTACAGCAGGGAATTTAGTTTACATTACAGATGCTTGTTCTGAAACGCAGTTGCTAATAACAAGGCAGAGGTAGTCCATTCTGTTTCATGCCAGGTTTTACAGGAAAGAGTAGAGAACAGAATGCTGACGTAATGTGAAAATGGAGAGCATTTTAAAATGTTGATTGTGTTGTTTTACCTATAATGTAAATTAACAGAGATACCACAAAATAAAAGTGGAAATCTGTGTTAAATAAATGAGAGTAACAATATAATGTACAATAGAAGCTTTTACAGAATATTAAAAGGAGAAAAAGGAGGGATGTAATATTATGCTTTTTATTTAATTATAATCAATCAATTACTATAATTATGTAATTACAAGTAAGCATAGAAGGGTCTGATCAGTGGCAAAAGAAGAAGGGGATGCCGAAGGACTCGCTGGCTTGACACCATCAGAAGGGACACTGGAATGACCTTGATGGCACTAAAAGAAGCTGTAAGAGAGGGAAAGCCATGGGAAGCATTGATCCCCAAGTGAGCAAATAGACAAGAGAAGGAAATAAAGTGTTATCTGTTAATAATTCCCTAACTGAGTGTGGCAACTATAATATTGTTTTAAAAGGAATATGGAATCATTAATGGATGTAATCACCATATTTACTGTACTGTCAGTAAATTATGTCACTATGTCATTCTAACCAGTACTGCTCAAAGGGAGGGGGGATGTTTAGCTCAGACCAGCAGCTGCTTCCTCCAAGGGTTGGAGATTCTAATGATCGACTTCATGCTATGTAGCATATCAGGGAGCATTTTTAAGTATGGAACTTAAAAATGATGTAAATGAAGATGATGTCAATCTGACTTACTTTGTGAGGAAGTTTCATATAATTTTCACAGTGAAGACACTGTTTAGAGAAAAGGCTGCCCCATATAGTCGCTAGACGCCCGTTCTTGTTGTTATGTGCTATCAAGTTAGAACCAACCTGCAACAATCCTGGTAGGCCTTTCAAAGTAAATAAGTTATTTACAGAGTGGTTTTAACAGTTTCATTCCCCTAGTGAGTTTCCAAAGTTGGGTGTGGATTTGAACCCTGTTCTCTCCTAGTCCATCACTCTTTCTACTACACCACACTGGCATGAATCGTTGCAGCCAAATCCACCTTATCCAGGAAGAATGGGTGGCTTTTTATGGGAAAAAGCCTAAACAAGCTACAAATCAAAGCACACTCTTCTATCCCAGTCCCAGTTTGCCTTTTATGCTGATCAGCATCATATCGACTTCGACTGGGCTGAAGCTCGCTTTTTTCATCTACATTTGGCAACTCATTGCATCTGAAGAAAAGCAAATGTCCCTGTTCCTCCTTAGAAGACAGAGTTGGATACCCGCTGAACTCCCAGAATCCCAAAGACATCTCTCAATAGCTTCATATAAGTATTTATGCAAAGGATAGCACTGAAGCATTAGTAACCCATTTGGAATTCCACATGAGGCAGAACAGCAGTCATTCACAACCTATATGTGCTGAGCTGAAAGAACTGAAACCATTGCAAAATGGGGCTGCCAATTCCTATATCAGCCAAGCAGTCCACAAAAATACCATGAACAACATCAATGGAAGTTAATGAATGGTCCAACAAACCAATAGAGTCATACTTCCACTGTGCAATTCCAGGCATCGCTCATCTGAACAAGGCAACTGAGGTGGATTTTTATCCCCAACTAGGAATGGAATTACAAACTGGAATGGAACTATGTGATCTGGATCTGTGTTGATGACTGATACTTGACCTTAAAAAAACCCTTCGGTAGTTAACCTCTAGTTATTTCAAGTGGCAGGAGCTAGGGAATATCTCACCAGATTAATGCTTCATTCAAGGAAAATGGAACACAATCCTCTTTCACAAAAGCATTTATAACCTACCTGGCTCTAAACTACTCTCCATTGCCAGGTCTTCAAATAACTTGCTCACATAATTAAACTGAACACACTGAAATGTATGCATTTATCAAACTAAACAAATACTTGCCACGTAGACTTCTGTTTGACATGATATAGCCTTTAATATATTTAAATACTACTACTAATAAAATATAGGTACACATAAGCTTTTGAATGACCAAATATATCACGAAGTGGTTAGAGCCTCCAAGTATTTATTTATTTATATTATAGCCATCCTTGTATAAGATGCAAAGATTCTATTTTCACATCTTCTTATGTACAGCTTGGCAATTATTCACTGTGTACATAAGAAAGCTAATAGGAGATCTTAATTTTCAACCAAGTAAACAGTTAAGAAGCATACCGTGCCCTTAAATCAATAATTCTAGTGCATATCTAGTTTGTTTTCTTTCTACTGGACAAAACAGCTCTCTGAAACATGTGATATTCACTTTTTCTTTTGAAGAAATAGAACAATCACTATAGGCTATTGCACACCTGCATGATTGTACACATATATACTTGCTTATAGGTGGCTCACATATTGACACATTACAGTAACACACTCTGTTCTGCATACACTAATTCTTTAGTGAATCGTGGTCATTTTACTTAGGTATCTCATACTTTAATGATAATACATAACAAAATCTCAGATCACTCAGACGGCCTTTTATGCTGATCTGCATATCTAAGCTAACACCCATAAATCCTGGCAATACAAGCACTACCCCCAGCTATCTGACCTACTTCCCCTGAGTGAATGCTTTTAGACTCTCTGCTTCTTTTCTGTTCACAGGACTTAGGTTATTTTGCAATTTTCACAACATCACACCTCTTTCCCCTGCAATTCCAAAACATATGGGGAGTTGCTCCACACGTTGGCAGTTTAGCTGAATTCAGAGGTGAGAGTCTTATGCCATTTTCGTCAGTGCTCTTGTTCCTTCTATTGCCACACACTGTTATAAATCACATTTAATTTTCATTTATTCTTGGTTTGTGGCCTAACCTACCCCAAGGGTTTATACCCCATAATAGCAAATGTAGGCAAATCTACAGAAGGCATCATTAGTTTCACAAAACCAGCAAATATAGGCATTTTGATTTTAGATCTCTACTTGTATGTATTATTCTCTTTTTTAAAAAAAAATATCCAGTATACCTTTTTCCTTACAGAATTTGGCCAAAATGTCAACCCACCTATGTACCAAAGAAGCATAGTGTGCAACAATATTTTCAAACCTGCTTCAACCAAATCCAACATGGTATATATTGGCTAGTGACAAATTTCTAAAAACATCTGATCACCATTATTTATCTGAATGGGAATCATGGGAATCAAGAAGTGGGTTAGGATCTCTCAATGGGTTACTGTGTACAACGGTTTTAGAGACAGTACGTCACAGCACTGGTGATTTGCTATTTGTGCTATGCAGACTAATTGGAGGAGGGGGGGCTGAAGCCTCCTCAGCTCCCATTAGCCAAAGGCAACATGGTTATACAGCCTAGCAACCATCACCTCTGTACTGTAAGGAAGAGACAGAGATCATATACATATATTCAATGCTTAACTGTTTTCTGACAAAGGATAAAACTCAAGTCCCATCAGTGATTCTGGGTAGTATTTTGTGAATGCCATTCTCACCATTCATTTGTTCAGAACATAGCTTCACGGCCTTCTCCTTCATAATGTCCATAATCAAAGTATTCTTTTCCAGCCTTCTGAGCTTCTTTCTCTCTGTAAGAAAACCACATTTCCGTCTTTAGATGCATGTTTCAAATTAACTGGCAAGTATGTTGCTTGGAAGTTTTAGAAGTGATGTTCATATAAATGCTGGAGTGCCAAAACACATACGTATCCAAGGTAGTGATTATAGTGCCCATTTATCACTTTGAACTCTTTTATAGTGTATCGCAGAAGTCAGTACACCCCCTCACATTTTGTAAGTATTTTAGTATATCTTTTCATGTGGCAACACTGAAGAAATAACACTTGGCTACAATGTAAAGCAATAAGTATACAGCTTGTATAACAGTGTAAATGTGCTGTACCCTCAAAATAACGCAACACACAGCCATTAATGTCTAAACCACTGGCAACAAATGTGAGTACACTCCTAAAGGATAATGTCGAAATTGGGCCCAAGTAGCCATTTTCTCTCCCTGGTGTCATGAGACCCGTTAGTGTCACAAGCTCTCACTCTTACATTTGGTGTCATCACCTTCACACTCTCATACTAGTCACTTGAAGTTCCACATGGCACCTCATGATGATGAACTATCTGAGGCTCTGGAAAAAACAAATTATTGCTCTAGGCCAAGGTTATAGGCAGATTGCCAAGACCCTGAAACTGAGCTGCAGCACAGTGTCCAAGACCATACAGCAGTTGAACAAGACAGGTTCCGCTCAGAACAGGCCTCGCCATGGTTGACCAAAGAAGTGGAGTATCCATGCTCAGCATCATATCCAGAGGTTGGCTTGGGAAATTGATGTATGAGTGCTGCCAGCATTGCTGCAGAGGTTGAAGAGGTGTGTGTGGGGGGGTAGCCTGTCCGTGCTCAGACCATATGCCACACACTGCATCAAATTGGCCTGCAAGGCTGTCATCCTAGAAGGAAGCCTCTTCTAAAGATGATGCCCAAGAAAGCCCACATACGGTTTGCTGCAGACAAGCAGACTAAAGACATGGATTTCTGGAACCATGTCCTGTGGTCCAATGAGACCAAGATAAACTTATTTGGTTCAGATGGTGTCAAGCGTGTATGGCAGCAACCAGGTGAGGAGTAAAAAGACTAGTGTGTTGTGCCTACAGCCAAACATGTTGGGAGTGTCATGATCTGGGGCTGCATGAGTGCTGCCAGCACTGGGGAGCTACAGTTCATTGAGGGAACCATGAATGCCAACACATACTGTGACATACTGAAAGGGAGCATGATCCCCTCCCTTCAGAGAAAGGGCCGCAGGGCAGTATTCCAACATGATATTGACCCCAAACACACCTCCAAAATGACCACTGCCTTGCTAAAGAAGCTAACGGTAAAGTTGATGGACTGACCAAGCACGTCTCCAGACCTAAACCCTACCTGGCTGGTGATTAATAATAATAATAATAATAATAATGAATGATGATGATGATGATGATAATAATAATAATAATAATAATAATAATAATAATAATAATAATAATAAATGAGCATCTGTGGGACATCCTGAAATAGAAGGTGAAGGTATGCAAGGTCTCTAACATCCAGCCACTCTGTGATGTCTTCATGGAGGAGCGGATGAGGACTCCAGTGGCAACCTGTGAAGCTCTGGTGAACTCTATGTACAAGAGGGTTAAGTCAGTGCTGGAAAATAATGCTGGCCACAAAAATATTGACACTTTGTGCCCAATTTGGGTATTGACACTTAGGGGTGTACGCACTTTTGTTGCCATTTGTTTAGACATTAATGGCTAATTTTGGATAATGGTTGTTTTGTGGGAACAGCACATTTACACTGTTATACAAGCTGTATACTTACTGCTTTACACTGTAGCCAAGTGCCATTTCTTCAGTGTTGTCACATGAAAAGATACACAGTGGATCCTTGTATAGCAAATGGTTTGTATAACATAAAATCTATACAACATAAAACATTCCAGAGATAGGGGAAATTTGCTTAACAGAATCATCTATGGGGCAAATCCATACAACATAAACATATTTGTGATTAGGGATTACTCTGTTTTCAATACATTCCTATGGGAAATTTGCATAAAGGAAAATTTGCTTAACATAATTTCATTAGGAACGAATTAATTACTTTATACAAGGTACCACTGTACTAAAATATTTACAAAATGTGAGGGAGTGTACTCACTTCTGTGTTATACTGTAATTTTATTTTAGTTTACCATAGCTTCTCTTTACCAACAAGTGAGACATTCCATTGGAAATGGGATACCATGAAGCAGCACCAGAGCTGACAACATTTTGGTACCTTTACAAATAGCATATACAAACAGTTTTTAGTGTAACAATGGCTATCCCTTTTTATTAACAACAAAGCAAGTGACAAAGACCAAAAGAATTGAACAAACAAGATTTAAATTTTGGTCTCTTTAATCCACTTATATCACTTTAAAATATATGAATCAGGTTATATATTATTCACATGTAGAAATAGATTGTGTACAATTGACAGAACACTCAAAAGGCAACATACGAACACAACCTTTATGCCACAAAACAGTGGCTCAAGATGGGGCAAACAAGGTCTAGGACCTAGAGCCAGTCACCTTAACTTGTATGACACAAGTAAGGATTTATATTATGAAGCAGCATTCCACTGCAGAGCAAACAGGTCAAAGCTCCAATTAAACAGTGAGAACAAATAAAATGCATTTCTAATGCCCAGAACTATAGTGGAAATTGCCTTAGTAGAAATACAGGAAACTGTTCACTATCAGGCAAATTGTTTATCAACCTAGGCCAGTGTTGTGGATTTCAACAGCGGTTCTCCAAGAAGACCTCTTTTATACCACCCTTTACTAAACACTTTTAACTGGAGACAGCAGTGACTGCACTAATCAATTAGCTATGATTTCTTGTATACATTGGGAAAGCAGGCTGTCACAATACGATTACCACTTTCAACCAAACAGACTACTCTAATGCTGCATAGGCTTTGAAAGAAAATTCTGTTGAAATACCACTTCCAGTTCCACAAGTTGTTAGTAATCATAATATTGCTAGCTGGCATAGTTGGTAATGGGATTTCTGTCTAACGTACTGTATCTAAAGAGCACATGGTCTGGGCTTGAAGGAAAAGAGTGGTAGCTAGAGATGCCATTTATAAGGGCTGGTGTCTCTGTATTTCTAACTCTCACAGGGGGCTGGGTGACCCTGCACCATAAAATTGACCATCTACAGACAAAATTCCTAAGATTCCTTTTCCAGAATCACTGGAAGGAATAAACAAAGGATCCAGAAAATCCACTGTTTTTTCCATTCTACAGCAGAAAGCTATTGAACATTGCAGGAAACCAGAAAAGACAGAGTGGCAGGGTTCAGATAAGTATCCATAGATGTTAGAGATACTAGTCAACCTCTTTCTCTTATTTTGTGTGTGATTCATATTATGATATCCACTGCGAACAAAGAACATTGTCTGAAATGCTCTTGTGCAGTTATGCACAAGAAGTATTTTTAGTTTGCCCCAAGTTAAGGAATCTCTATAGGCAGCTGAAGATTCAGGTTGTTAGCCATTATTCCAAGCATTTATTCCTTCTTCTCAAAACTATTGCTTCTAATGCTACAAACTCAGGTCAATCATTACCACATTGTTGAATTTAGTTTTTTTTTAAACTAACTTACTGATTTTCTTTGAGAAGCTTTTTTCTTATAATCCCCCTCTTCTATTTACTTTCCTAACAATAGGTTACTAATACTACCTCCATGGCTAGTAGAACTGAGGAACCTTGAGGTAGGTCATGTCAGAGGAAAAGACTAACTTGAATTCCCCTGTACCTAGTTTGGGCCCAGTAATGGTAAGCTTCTGTCACATGGCTGTTAACAGATCACATGACAGGCTTAGACCCAGCACCTTCATTGTGTAGATGAAAGGGCTCTGCTCAAACTCTTATGTATGCCTTTTAAGATGGTTGGAAGAATAGGGATGGAAGTCTGTTCCTGCCAGCTCAGCTGGATTACACCAACATCTGGATTTCACCAAGTAACTTGTTTGTCCACCTATAATAAAGAAGCTTCTGTAAACATCCAGGTTGGTGAAGCACTTGAAAACCAAAACAATCACTTCCTGTTTTTATTTCAACTTGAGAAAGTATCAGTGTATCACACCTGATTAATGTATCTGTAGGTAGATGAGTCAGTAATACTGGCTGACAATTTTTGAGGTTTATTTCAAAAGTTGCCTTTACTAGGAGTCAGGATGACATGAGATGAACTATTCCTCCCATAGCTGTTGTGAGTTTTTCGGGCAGTTCCTCCCATGCTCATATATTTAAAGGAGTGTCAAGAAAAATAAGACATCTTCCTGGCTGTCAAGCTTCTGGGTTTAGCTTTTGACTTTTCATTACTTTGGAGGTTTTTAAGCAGAGGCTGGATGGCCATCTGTCAGGGGTACTTTGATGGGGATTTCTGCATGGCAGGGGAGTGCACTGTATGGTCCTCAAGGTCTCTTCCAACTCTGACTCTATTAAATAAATAAATAAATAAATAAATAAATAAATAAATAAATAAATAAATAAACCTAAGGACTGAAGGGAGAAGCATTCTTGCTTATTAGAACTATATGAGATTAAATTCTCTTTGCCAGCTCTTTAATAATATCCTTGAGCTTCAAGCCATCTGTATGTGTGCTGTCTTTGAATACTGGAAATGACCACCTTTAACCTTGATAAAAACAATGCTCAAAGGACACCAATGAAAAATTTAAAAAGGAAAAAGATTTGGGCCTCCCATTGTTTAAGATTCATATGCAGAAGGTTTTTCAAGTGGACAGGTTCCAAGCCATTTGCTTTTGTCTGTGTAAACTGTAAACTGTGCATGAAAGCAGATAGCAGTGAGCAAAGCTATTTCTACCTTAGGTGTGCCCAGGGAGTGCCCAGTTATGATGAGTATACGCGGAACTAACTCATACATAGTATATTTCAAAGAGAAAAGTGAAATGTGTGGCTATCCAAATGTTATAGGGCAGTGATGGTGAACCTATGGCACGGGTGCCAAAGGTGGCACTCGGACCCCTTTCTGTGGGCCCCCGACATCGCCCCTTCATAGCCACCTGTATACAGGTTAAATTACTGTATTGGTACTTTGGAAAAAAAAATTAGTGGGTTTTGAATTGCAGTTTGGGCACTCGGTCTCTAAAAGGTTTGCCATCACTTTTATAGGACAACAACATCCCATTAGCTCTTATCATTGGTTGCACTGGCCATGGCTGATGAGCGCCACAGTTCCACAATGGACAACCTTCCCACTGCCAAAACAAATAGCATTCTGATCAAAATGGCAACAAGTTAATAAGCTGAAAATATCCAGAAATGGCTTCTCAGACCATTAAAGTCCTCATCTCCTTAATAATCTTACAACTTTCATTACAATCACATGTATAGTTACTTATGAGTATGCTTTTATGAACTCAGCTTCCCAATCAGAAAACATACTGTACTGAGTTGGAAGTAGTTTCCATAACTCTGAACCTTATTTCATGTATAAATTGTTGTCCAAAACTAGTTCAGAAAATTATACACATTTGTATTTCCATAAGTTTCAAATTTTTAGATTTCACTACCTTATATTTGCATCAATTCAAATTAGGAGAGAGCATAAGGATGACACCACAGGAAAAAAATTCCAGGCTTTAACTTCTCACTGTTCTATCATCACCTTGAAGTCAATTTTCACCTTTTTCACTGGCTGGATCTGTTATCTTACATTTTGCTTTGGGGCTCATATGTTCTTGCAATATAGCAGTACTGGATTATGAGAATACTGACAAGCACATTTGCCTTTTCATAAAAAAGTCACAATGCTTATATTTTTGAAGGCTTGGAATCAGATTCTGTACCAAGTCTATTACATTTGCTGAAATAAATGTAAAAACATGTACAGAGACCAGGGAACTGTATAAGCTGACTAATTCAAATACAGAACATAAAGAAAGCAGAGAATAACTAGTAGACAAGCAAATAAATAATCACAAAATGGCACTTGAGCAAATAGTTCTGTCTGACCACTTTTATCAACATCCACTTCAAAGTAACCAACAGCACTTGAGAGATGACAAATCAGTCAGCACATTAGGAATCTAGAATAATTGCCATAGGATTGGAAAGGTGGTTATGGAGAATCACAATTGTGCAATAAAGGGTTAATCCTCTCCATATGCTGCAGTACAAATGAAAATCACTGTCCCAACAACACAACACACACTAACTAAAACTGCAGCTAGGCCTTGAATCACACAGTCACAAAAAAACAAAGGTCCCTTTCCCATCACGCTCCGATACAAATCAATGCTAGTGAGGAACAAGAAAAAACAAGCAGAAACCTGGTGCCCTAGGCAGCCCGGAACAAAATTAATGAAAAAAGGATGTGTGAAAACTTGTTTTATGGCAAAACACAATTAAGCAAATTATATTAACTGAACTGAGCACAACTTGATTTTTTAAAACTAACAAAAAAAAAAACAGATACACCAATTGGGAAATAAAAAAACACTCCAGCTTTTGGTAGCATTTCATAAAAAGCACAGCAGTTCCAAAGCAAGTGAGGTCAGAAACCTCTGTCTGCCAGCAACAAAGCACTAGGAAAAGAGACCGGCATAGCTGTTCTTAGGAACTACACCTCCCATCAAAAGAGGTCTCGTTCACGTCTGTAAACAAATATGACACTGAGGTTTTCTGAGACCAAGAGAAGGGCCCTGCCTGAAGATCTCAACGCCCAGAAAGGGTCACATGGAATAATATGTCTTTTATCCAGAAGTTGAGTCATGGCAACTGGACTTCTTTTCTTATGAGATAAAAACATTTTACTACTCATCCAAGTTGCTTCTTCAGTCTGATTCAACTTCTGGATAACTTCACCTGGATGACCAAGAATTATCACAGACATATGGTATATCTTTTAGATTGCCTGGACTAAAGTTTATACAGAACAGCTATCCTGGTTAGCAATCCAACATCCAAACTATCTGTCAGACCATTCATCAGTAAACCACATTTTCCCTATTGGAAATGTTGCAGTGTGAAGTACTTTTGCTGAGAATATATGTCTTTTCTGTCCACTTGTCTACTTCCATATTTTTGTTTTGCCCTAGTCGACAAATGTTCTGTGCCCCACTGAGCATAATCAAGGTTAACTGAGCTGTTTTGTTGTTTATTTTTAATGTTGTGGGTTGGGTGTGTTTGTTCTGAAAAATATGGGTTTCTAACAATGCTATTGAAATTTCCCTCTATGACAATCCACACCTTGAGAATGAGTGAGCAAATAGTATAAAGGATGTTTTTTAACAAGGATTTTTGCAGTAAAGGGCAATGGATGTGAAAATAAAGAAAGGCAGCAGCTAACTAAGGGGCTACTCTAAACAGTTTTAAGAGCATGAAAAAGTTTTACCATGTGCCAATTTACACTCTCCAAGCAGATAATTCTGTTACTTGAGGCTCTGAATCTCAGGCCCATTTTAGCATGCTCCAAGAACAAGTTTAACATAGTGGACAGAGTGTTGGGCTAGAGCTCAAAAGAGCTGGATTCAATTGTCCACTTCACTATGTAAAGTCATTAGGTGTGGGAATGTTACACTACTGCTTGAACATCTCACATACCTTGAAAACACTATAGAGCTGACATAAGTTTATTGTGACTTGAATGCAACCAAAGCCAACAAACCACATTCACAACAACAGAGCTCTTGCAAGACAGCTGTGTCCAGTGATCTTAATCCATAGGGCAGAAAATTTCTGATAGGCAGCATTCCTTCAGAGACCATATATTTCCCTTCCATATGAACTTTAAATATGAAAAGCAATATTCAGCCTGAACTCAAGTGTTGTTGATTAACATAAATCTTGTCATAAGATGTTTTCAGCCTTAAGCTCCTGCATTTTGTGGCACCACAATTTCCAAACAAAACTTCAAGGGAAGCCAAATGATGAACGCAGGACATGACACTAACCTAGAAACTATAGAAGCATAGATTTGGAGAGCAAGATCCTAATAATCAAAAAAAAAGAGATGCACATGAGGCAAATGGAGAGGGATATTCCTGGATCCCACAACAAAGCAACTCTAAAGAATAGTGAAAGACCCAAAGAGCTTGATAGAACAATCTACAGTGCTTTAGTTTATTCCCAAGTGCAGGACTGCAGCATTTATTAAGGCTTTAAATATGACTGTGCAAATTACAAGACACTTTCAGATTACTGAATATTTTGGCTCATGAAGTGTATTGAAATCCTTAACATTACAAATGTGTTAAGGCATGTATATATACACGCACATAACACACATCATTGCCATGCATATGGTAACCTCAATGAGAGCTACACATGACAGCAAACATAAAGTGGCAGTGGCAACCATTTTTTAAGGCATTTACCATTGCCCAAGCTAAACACTTCTTTTCAGCACACACTTCTGCTAGAAAGAACAGTCCCAGGAGTGAGGTCTCTGACAGCCATCTATCAGTCACACACTTATTAGCACATCACCAGCCACAGGTGAGAATGTGCCTTGACACAACTTGGCATGTAGAGCTCCTTTTTAAAAGTGTTTTTATAGCATAGGTGAAAACATGAGGCAGTAGGTTTGCACCCATCTGTACGACACTGTTGTAGGAAGGAAAAACAAAACAAATCAACATGTGAGCTAAGCGATGAACATAAAGTATGCATCTGGAATCAGTATGAAAAGAACAGAAAAGAAACCACCCAGAGCTGCACTGACTGAATGATTCAGCAGAAATATGCTGAACATCAAGAATTGGAAGAAAGGGGACAATATATTCTCTCCCCATTCCAAGGGCAATTTTCCAACCTATGCTAAACATGGCTAAAATATATATCAACATTATATTTGCTACAGGTAACTCTAGCCAGAGTTTGCTATTTACCAGCTTTTTGAAACTACTTTTGAATATTACTTAGACCCCTTCTAGGAATTACAATCAACAGAGGAATGTTTCCTAAGTTCAAGTCAGCAATGGCGAACCTTTGGCACTCCAGATATTTTGGACCACAACTCCCAGAATTCCAAGCCTGCATTGCCAATGGCAAGACTGTGGGAGTTTGGGCCCAAAACATCTGGAGTGCTGAGGGTTCACCACCACTGCTCTAAGTTATAGCACAAACAATTACCAGATGTGCAGTCCAGTCCAGACCTGGACTGCATAAGAAGCACCAAAGGCACTATAAGGGTCTGAGAGGTGCTCATAACGTATTTCAGAGATTCACATGTGAAGAAAAGTGATAGCCAAGTGTAAAGTATTTTATATGCTCTGATCTCCATTTATATAACTCAGAGAAGGCAAATCCATGGGCACTTGCTTGCCATCAATAGATTACTTTTACTCTACACCTTATTGTTGAATGGTCTGATTCCTTCCCTTGGGTGCACATCTTAACATGGTTAGAGTTTCAATGTGTGAGGGAAGATGAAAGCTAGACTCTTCTACAGGAGGCTAGACTCCTTTACAAGTCTAGGCCCCAAGTAGGGTCGTCTGAGATCAAATGGTCAAAGACGAGACAGTAGACAAAGATGCAATGGTCTGCTTCAGGAATTACCAACTGTGTCAATAAAGCACAACTGATAGTTCGAAAGGTGATGGGGATGAAAAGTTCTAGAAGGAAAGTTACTAGCCAGCTAAAGAGATGGAATGGGGCACTGGTGAGAGAATATTTCACAGTAAGGAGCAATGACACCCAAGCTAACTCTTGTTAGTACTGCACAGAAGAAGGCACTTTTGAAAGCTTTACATCCCCAAAATCTTATAAAACAAATGAAACAAATGAATGTTTGATAATGAGTGTCCCACACTAGAAGGCACTCAGTAAGCTCCTGAGTAACAACTAAGGTCAAGTACACACCATGCTGTTATTAAGGAAACAATTCAGCTAAATCTGAAAGGATATCGTGTCGTACAGATGGGTGCAAAGCTGCTAATGGGCATATACATGAATGTAAAATCCAAAGCTTGATATGTATTATTTGAGCTCTGAATGTTAGAAGTATGAATCAAGGTAAGCCTGAAATACTAAAACAGGACATGGACAGTTACATAAGTGTTTTTACTCTGGAAATGGTCATCACAGGAAAAAATGGCATGAGGAATGAAGTAGGAGAAGTTGCAAAGAAACAGATGTAGATAATGAAAAGGATAAGAAAGGAAGAAATAAATCAAAAAAGTAAATAATCAGAATTGATGATATACCAGTAGAACTATTTCAAGTTACACAGATGCAATCCATCAAATTCCTAACAAGAATATGCTCATAATTATGAAAACAAAATAAAGGCCTATAAACTGAATATGTTCAATGTATATTCTAATTCCAAAAAAGTAGAAATAACAAAGGCTACAATGATTACATGACCATTTCACACACAAGCAAAATGATGCTGAAGTTTTATCACAAAAACCTTTACCACAGATGCATCAGTAAACATATATAGCAAACTGCAGTCTACTGTAAGGTGTGGTTAACAAAAATATAAAGTAAAATTACCGGTGGCATATGAAGCCATAAAAAACAGTTACTGTGTATTATATAACATATCATGTAAGAGCCAGGTTTTCTCTTTCATTTCAGTTCAGACAACTATCCTCATGCATCAACAGGAAAGCTAAACAAATAATATCTGAGGCATGCAAAAGCTTTCATCATGAAGGACTGGCATGTTGATACCTGCTTGTTTATGTCTACAGCAGAACAACAAGAAAATACATCACACAAGAATCCTTGTATTCCAAAAGCAGCCTAAATGAAGCCAATAGTTTCTTCATTAATTTTAAATTGTATATATAATGATCTGAAAACTCATGTGGTGCTCTTTAGATGGCAATGTGGTTCTATCAATTACTGTACTTCAAAGTGACATGGCACTTGTGCTGCATTTTTGAGCCTTCTGATTTATTCTGCCCCAAGGGCTTCTCTCCCAAACCCTGGCCTGAGTGGATGAAACCCAATAAGGGCAACAATCTAGTAGCTTGTCCAAAGATGGTGGTTCCTAAATTCTCCAGATATGGTTGGGCATCCAGAAACCCCAGCCAGTGTGAACAAAGATCAGACATTTTAGAAGCTGCAGTCCAACAAAATCGGAGAAATAAAGAGTGGTATGGGAGGCAAGTGGTCCAACTGTGGTGTCCAGCATTCTCCTGCACAAAAGCAATGTATTCACATACCAAAAGTGCAAACAATTGCCTTTTTTAAAAAAAAAAAGGGGGGGGGAGTCATAGTCTGTTGTCTGACATTAGTTCTCATGCCACACCTACCCCTACATATCCATTTCTCAACCAATCTGACTACCCAATTAAAACCCACACCCCTCTTCATTTCTTTGGTAAGGAAAGGGGACCACAGTTCAATCATATGTTTAAAAAATGCTCTGAATTCAGAATGTCCCGGGTTTAACATTTCTAGATACAAGGATTGGTAAATGCATAACAGAAAATATTTCTGGTTGGGAACATAGACAGCCACTGCCAGGTTGGATGTAGCACAAAGAAGTTAGGCCAAATGCCCAACGATGAGGGAAATTACTTTTTGAATTACAACCCCCCAGAATCTGCACACATGCTGATTGCCTGGCTAGTCCAGAAAGTTACTTTCCTCCGCCTCTGCAACTGCCTGTCCTGATATAAAATAGCCTCCTATTTTCCTGGGAGCCTCACTCGTCAAGTTCCCTTGCAGACAATTGGAAAAAGCGACCAAGGGGTCCTTAGAGCAGTTCTGACCTTACTATGCGTCTCCAGTCCACCATGCCCTCTCTAAGCCATTCAAGGAGTAATTAAAAGATCGGGGTACAGTGGTACCTTGTGTAAAGGAATTAATTCGTTCCAAATGAAATTATGTTAAGCACATTTTCCTTTATACAAATTTCCCATAGGAATGCATTGAAAACAGTGATCCCATTTTTATGTTGTACAGATTCGCCCCATAAGCGATTCTGTTGAGCAAATTTCCCCCTATCTCCGGAATTTTTTAAGTTGTACAAATGTTATGTTATACAAGCTGTTTGTTATACAAGGATCCACTGTATTATGCTAAGAGGCTGACACGTGAAGGCGGAAACCTGCCAAACCAGTGGGATCAATGCTCTGTGCAGAGACCGCGGCTTCCCCCATTCCTGACAGTGAAAAAGCGCGCGCCCCCCCTTTCCGGCTCCCCCTCCCGCCACCAGCCAAAGTTACGCGAAAGCGCCCGCACTTTCTTCAAGTATTCGGTCTTCCTCTTCCTCTCTGGTGGCCGCCATGGTCGGGGAGACGGCCGCGCATGCTCGCGCATGCTCACAACCTCCCCACGGCCGGCGCCGTTTACCCTTGAAGCAAGACAGAAGCCCAACCGGCGGGGGTTTCGGCTCTTCTGCGCCTGCGCGGGACCGAGACCTCGGTAGAAAGTACGTGCGGCCAAGGAGGTTCTTTTAGCCGAGGCGTCTGCGGTGATTCTTCCCTCCGCCCTTTAAAAACATATTTCACTTGCACACTTGAGAACTAAAAGGAAGGAACCGTTGAGGGGACTCTCCGTCTTGATTCCAAAGGACGAAGCCGGGGAAAGAAAGATAAACCGAGATGCATGTGTTAACTAATAGTTTTTCGCTGCCTTCCGCTTTATTTTTTTTTTTTTTTTAGCCTCGAGGGTCGAAAGGACTGGCTTATCATATCCAAACAAATGAGTTTGGATCCTCCCCAAATCAAACTGCCATCCTGAGCAATTGTAGATTAGATGGCGAATAGAGCTGGCTTTGCTTGATGTCCCACGACTGCTACCTTCGCGCAAGTGTCTTCGATTTATTTATTATTTATTTTAGTTCAGAGTATTTTTGACCCGCCTTTCTCCTTCGAAAAGGACTCAAGGCGGCTTACAGTAATGAGGGGCAATATACAGTCCCGCACAATCAAGCTATTTTTTGAACTGGTCTTTTTTTCTCTCGCTCCCTTCATCTCGGTGCTTATGGAGCTTTCCGAGGTGGAGTAAAATCCTCATTAATTAACATGGGCTGGGGCTTGAGTAACATTATGGCAACTTTCACAACATGTAACTTTCTGAAGTTAAAAAAAAACATTTGAAATGGCATACCAGGTGGCCTGGCAGGTTACAAAAATTGGGGGCCTAAAGTGGGTTTTGTGTACGCTAAATGATTTTCATGCAGAGTATATAGCCTATGTTTTATCTCATACTATCCCAAACATGCCCTTTGGTTTGGGTGAAAATCTCTCCAGCCCTTTACAAGAAACTAAATGAGATCCTCTTGAGGACCCCCTGAAGTGATTTTTGTGTATACTGTACACAAAAGAGGGATGAAGTGACAGAAGAACAATGTACAGTATTGATGAAATGCAATGTAGTAATGCTGTGGTTTATGTTGTATTTGTGAAAAAGTAAAAAAAGCAAATGGACAACTAGACCTTAACTGCATTTTATTTCTGTAGATTTATTGGGGTTTTACCCTGCTTTTCATTCAAAGGCCTTTAGGCTGTTGCATAGCTGCACTGACCTGGTGGGAATGGTATAACTGGCAGTGACAGAATTAATGAGTTCTTGCTTTGTTTTTGGATTTTGTCGGATAGACATGCAACGTGATAAGGTTGTGCCCAACCTGAACTGAAGGAGGAACTCTTAAATTAGCAACTTCTGGGGATGCCATTCCTTTTGTGGAGTTACAGAATACAATTTGGGCCAAGGCATTGCATTCAGGACTACTACTTGTGCTTGAAATTATACATATTTAAACTGGAATTATGTCCTGGGCTGCTTCTTACTGTTGCCTGTGAGGAGACACACAAAAGAGTGAAGACTGGGGATGAAGTTTTCAGGAAGTGTTTGCCTTATCTCAGGATTTGGTGTCCATGCTTATTTCCGTGGGACCCATGTTTCCCACAGGTACTCTAGGCAGAAACCTACTCAACGAGTAAAAAATAAAAACCACCCTCATTAACTTGGGAAGAAACCTGGGCAGCAATTTCTGAGAGCATCAGAATAAGTCTACAACATCAGTCTCCAGAGGAAAATAAAAGAAAAATGCAGGACCAGAATCTGCCTTGTGTCGGTGTAGTCACAAGTCAGGAGAACTGGATTGTAGAGGAGTAAGCAAAAGCAAGTTCTGAGAGCAAACAACCACCACCTTGTTACATGTAATAATGATGACAATCTACATAGACACACAAAAGAACTATACTACAGTATTCTGTTTCAGCAACAACCCCAGAGCAGAATGAATGGAAACAAGAAAGGGGTGGGGGACTCATGCAACGCTGTAAAAGTTCCTTTCAGATGAAATTAATATACTGAGGAAAACAAAACAGGAAACACTATGCCCACACATACAGGAAAAAGTTAGCATTTGGAACTATAACTCCCTGTATCTCCAAGGTTGGAATGACCAGTAGCCATGCTGGCTGTGGTATTCTGGAAACTAGTCTAAAATAGTAAGTTTTCTCATTTCTGACACATTCATTTCTAGAATATTTATTTCCTTTAACTTCTAACTGAAACTTGAGAGGTCACCTTCACTGCAGGGCTTCCAGTCCTTCCCTCAAAATTATGCAGCTAGAGCATTAAAACAATCCATGAAAAATACTGGCTCTGGGTGCCAGGGAGATCCAACGTGGTATACTGGAATAATTAATGGACTGCAACTCAGGACACCTGGCGGCAGTGGTAAAACGCCTTAAATATCTCATGTATTTTGAAAACATACTAAGTTGGATGCAGCTTGACACCACAGAACAATATAATATGGGCATGTTACGATCCTGGGTTCTCATGCTGCCACCTTTAATTTTATTTTATCACCTTTATCTAAAATGAATGGAGTCTGATACCAAGTTTATAATTTTTAAAGCATAAAATAACAAGTTTATTGTGGTACAAGGATATGAGCAGACTTTAATTGAACATGTTGCAGTTTGTGATACGATAATGAATAAAGAACCAGTATATCGATAAATATAATATCGATAAAAATACAAGGTTGCAGAAACAAAAAAGACATCTAACTCTTCAGATCATTAAAATTATAAGTACAGTACACAGTTCCAGGTCCCTTCCCAGACCCTAAGCAGACCACAGAACAACCCTAGTCTAACTGTCACTGGCATGGATATCATTCGCACATACATCCATTTAAATATCACTAGCCCTGCCCACAGCTTTACCATTGGTTAGACCAGTGGTTCTCAACCTGTGGGTCCCCAGATGTTCCTGGACTGCAACTCCCAGAAACCCCTTCCAGCACAGCGAGCAGTGGAGGCTTCTGGGAGTTGCAGTCCAAGAACATCTGGGGACCCACAGGTTGAGAACCACTGGGTTAGACAAAACAGAACATTAAATATTCATGAGGACATCCCTGTTCTGTCACAGGGCGCCCTAGTAAAAATGCAGATTTCTAGTTGTGTTTCTCAGAAATGGAAGATGCATACTTGTGTAGACATCAGGGATTTTCTTCTGTCTGGATGCAATGACAATAATGCTGGTGGGACAGAAAGTCTAAGTAAGGTCATGTGTAGGTGATAGCCCAGGACAATGTGGGGATGGAGCTCTCTAGGAAGCATTAATGGCTTGCTTTTGAGGGACTTCCTAGGGAGAAGCTCTGGGAACTTTTTTCTTCCTGCATGAGAACAACAATAAGGGGGGAGCACACAGAAGTACCCTTATTTTAGCTACAAAACCAACAGCAATGACTTCATCGTTCATGGAAGTAATATTTGCACTCCTTTACAACTCTGCTTTATCAAGCAGTCTTGATTTATGTTGGGGAAGGGTTTTGCTTCTTGAGTATTCCTAAAAACTGCTGCATGAGTTACAGTCATCTGAAAAATAAAGCACACTCTCTTGGACTTCTGTAGTTTTACACATCAGGACATAATAAAAGCAATCAGGTTGGAAATTAGGTAAATACAACCTCAGATGTATAACAACGCATGACATCGCACAGTTATGAGTAATTTTACAAAAATAAAGCCAAAATGGAGAAGCCATGTGTGGAAAAACTAAGTATACCTTATGATTTCATAATGTGCAGAACCACCTTGAGCAGCAGTAACTTGGAAATAATCATTTTCTGTTTGACTTTATCAGTCTCTCGCGTAATTGTGCAGGAATTTTAGTGCATTCTTCAACATTGCTTCAGTTCATTGTGATTTGCAGGCATTTGTTTATGCACAGCATTTCATAGAATTATAGAGTTGGAAGAGACCTCAAGGGCCACCCACTCCAACCCCGTGTCATGCAGGAACCCCCATCAATGTACTCCTGACAGGTGGCCATCCAGCCTCTGTCAAAGAGGGTATACTTTCTTTTTCACATGACTAACTCATGCATCATTTTAGGAATACTAAAGAAGCAAAACCATTCCTGTGCTTCTAAGGTGGCTGCTCATAAATAGCTCTACCTTGCAATCGTTTTCTGTATTTGTCTATTATTCATATTGTCATTTGATTAACTAATCACCCATTTTCTAAAGTGTGAATGTGTTTTTACACTTCAACCAAGACAGTGCTAACTATGAAACTATAGATAGCAATAGAGATTAATTATCTATTTCAGAAGTCTCCACACCTTCCGCTTCTGAGATAAAGACTAATGATCATCTGTTGAAAGGTGTGGTTAACATTATATATATATATATATATATATATATATATATATATATATATATATATATATATATATATATATATATATATATATATATATATATATATATATTAGGGTGGATATATATCTGTTTTCTGGCGGCGTAGATTTTCATCTTCAGGCTATTCTGGTATGCATGTTAGGGGGGTGTGGTGGATTGCTTTGGTTTCTTCCCGTTCTTTTGTAGAAATCTGGTTGTTTTGGCTGTTTACATGCTGGTGGGTTAGATGGCTGTTTCTGGCAGTATCCTGGGCTTTGGTGGAGTGGTCTCACTTCATTTTGGTCTGTCATCTTCAGGCTGGTGTTCTGGCTTCTTTCTTCTTGGGAAGCAAAGGTGTGGTCTCAGTTGAAGTCCTTCTATAAATACTGCTGGGGTGTGTGGTTTGCTTTTCTCTTTGTTGCTGATTGCAGGTTCCTTTGTTCCTTTGTTCTTTTGTGATCTGCTGTGTTTTATGTGCTGAGGATTTTTCTTCTTTTTTGACTGCGTCGTTTCTGCGATGGGATTAACTGCTGGTGGCTGTTTAGATGGCTGTTTAGATGCTGGTGGGTTAGATGGCTGGTGGGTTCTGGCAGTATCCTGGGCTTTGGTGGAGTGGGGTCCTGTGTCTTGTGAATTCATTTTGGTCTGGCTTAGTTTGGTGATGGTGTTTTTTTGGAATCGTGTCTGTGGTCTCCCAATGTTTTTTCAGCGGGGTGTGTTCTGGAGTGTGCTCCATGTGGTGACTGGAGTGGGGTTAAGTAGCGTTAGTATGTGTTTTTTCTGTAGATGGTGCAGTCGTGGTTTTGTTATTGGATGGTGGTTTTGTTTCATCTGTGGGAAGGGTCTGGGTTTGTGTTTGGTGTTTGTGTTTTGAAAGAACCAAACTCATCTCCAAAACTGAACACTTCAACAGTCGAATAATCATGGAAGCCATTGAAATAGAGAAACACCCAAACAACATGAATAAACGTGATGACACCTCCCGCTTGCCTGACATCTGGAAACTAGCCCTGGTCAACAGACGAGCCTCTGTCACAAAGACTGACACCAGGTCCAAAAGGACACAAGATGCCACCACCTTCCAGCCACACAGCAGATCACAAAAGAACAAAGGAACAAAGGAACCTGCAATCAGCAACAAAGCAAGCAAACCACACACCCTTTTGTGCAGTATTTATAGAAGGACTTCAACTGAGACCACGCTTTGCTTCAAGAAGAAAGAAGCCAGAACACCAGCCTGAAGATGATGGTGGTTTCGTTTCATCTGTGGGAAGGGTCTGAGACCTCCTTTGGACCTGGTGTCAGTCTTTGTGACAGAGGCTCGTCTGTTGACCAGGGCTACCAAAAACAAGCAGATTTCTTCAAGAAGAAAGAAGCCAGAACACCAGGAAGAGAAACCTCGAATCCACCTAAGAAACCCGAATCCACCCTAACATGCATATATATATATATATATATATATATATATATATATATATATATATATATATATATATATATATAAATATTAAGTACTATATATAAAAAGCCACACAAACTGTATTTAACATTTTCCTACACATATTTCTGTGAACTGCATTCTATTCTAATGAGATATGCAGGGACTCTAAATACGGAGCAGAATTAAGCTGTGTTTTGTGGCATTAAAAGGCTAAGGGTGTGTGACAAGTTAATGACAAACCTGTAATAAACCATATGGGAATCTACTGCTTTCTAAAACATCCTGTGAAAATGACTTTATCTCATTTGGTGGTGTATGTATCTTAGGCTCTTTCCCCATATGTCTACTATAGATGGCACATGTGGAGATTATCTGAGCTTATTTGTTGGACTCTGTGCAGTGCAGACTCTGTTTGTTAGGCTCCATCTTTTTTCCATTTTTTCACAGGACTTTATCTAGATGTGTTGTCCAGATGGGCATAATTGCTAATCAATATTCCTACAGTAATCAAGAGATGCAGCATGAAAGACTTGGGGGGGCACCTGAAGAAGAACCTCCAAAGAGGGTCCAGGTAGGTACACAAGACAGAAGATATTCCCTCAAGAGGTCTGGCTCAAAGCCATTTAACCCTTTAAGGTTCAGCACTTTGAATTGTGTATACAGAAACAGACAGGCAGTGTAGATGGTGAATTTCCAGCATAATGGAGTATACTAGCCATTTCCAGTTGGCTTTCTAAGAATCGAATTGCTTTGAATACCCAGCATGGTGTAGTGGATAAGAGTGACAGACTAGATCTGGTTTCAAATCACCACCTTCGCCATGGGAAACACTGGGGGAGTGGAACTGGTGAAACTACTCAAGTACCTTGAAAACCCTGTTAGGGTCACATAGCACACAGCACACACATCTTGTTTAGGACTAGCTGACGTTTCTCCATTACAGCACTTTAAACATGCTAGCTTTTGAGCTATACAAGTTTTCATCAGGCTGCGCACCAATATTTTGTGAATGGTGCAGAAACAACATGAAATCACCAAAAGTCATGGCAGATGGTCTTAAAAGTGAATTCCAAAATGTGGATTGCAAACAAAACTCAGGAGCACAGACTGATGAAGACTAGTAGAGATTGGGTGGTAGCAATTTGTGTGTGTGTGTTTATGCCCTAATAAAGTTGTCACCCGCCCTTGCCTTTGTATTGTGTATGAGATCCCAAGTGCTTGTTTTTTCTGAAATTTTCAGATCATGTCCAAATTCTTCCTAAAATAAAAATAAAAAAACCATGCTACTGATGAACTAGTTTTCAGTCCCTAAGGCTTTAAATAAAGCTTGTTTGGTTCTTAAGGTGCCACACAACACTTTTCCTTCTCTTTGCTGATAGAAAAAAACTAAATTTCCAGCATGTGGAAACTGACTGAATGTATGCCATTTTTAAGGAGGACATTGTTTTCACTACATATCTTAAAAACCTACAAACTGAGAAGTGAATTCAAGGCCTGTTTCACACAAACAAGCTGTTGCATGACCATTAGCCCATAATCAGAAATGGAATTTGGGCAAATCAGTTTGTACTGTATTCTGCCTGTGACTTTGCTGTCATCTCAGCGATGGATTCTTGTCCCACCTATTATAGTTATAAAAAAAGAAACATGCAATGCTCAATCCTGCCAATCCTGTTTTATTACAAGGGTAACATTCGTTCAGCAAACACCCCACATAAATCATTTCATTTTTGATATGGTTGATCAGTACTTCCTGCTTTCAAGATAACAAGGTCTGAAATTTCGTAGCGTGACAGTCACTTCCATGCATAACAGAAAATATCTTAATGGAAGATTGGTTTTATTTTTAGGGCAGAGTTGCTGTAGAGATGGGCTCAGTCTCTCTCAGGTCTTTCTTCATATAGTAATCGATAACAGAGGTAGGCTTTGTTGTTTTGTTTTGACGTGGTCGTTTACAGGATTCCTTGGTAATTTGAAAGTCAATGTGTGATCTTTTCGGCAGGCAGAAGATTGAAATCCCTCTCAGGCTGGCATCTGTTCTTTCCCTTCTTCTTCTGTTCTTAAGTCTTAGGCCAGCCATCGAGAAGGGAACAGATAGCTTTCTAACGAGTCTTGCTGTAGGCCGCTCGCCTGTGGTATTTCCTTGGCATGACTTGGCTCAGGGCAGCTTGCACATCTGAGGAAATGATGGAAGGGCGCCGTTCTTTTCTCCTTAGGCGTTCAGCTTCCCCAGACACTTTTCTGTAGATTCCATCTACATAGGAGTGCAACATGCTCCAAGCATCTCTGGTCATTCGGACCTTGTTTTTCTGCAGTCTCTTGGGCAACTTTGAGCTGGTTCTAATTGAGGGTTTCTGCCGTCGGAAGCGTCTCGCAGGCTTTGTCCTTTTCCTTCGGACTGTGCTCCTTCTCCATCTGCTCTGTGTCCTGTGTCGAGGTCTCCTCCTGCGCATTAGTCTCTTGGAAGCCATGCTTTCATACACCAAGAAAGATGGACGGATGATCTGCCTGCCTGATTGCCTACCAATGTCTGTGCCTTCATCCTAGGTGTCCTCTTATATAAGGCTTGGTATTCAAATGAGCAGCCACTTCCGTCCCCGGTGATTGGCTGGCTAGAACAAAGGCCAAGTGTACTGCCTCATAGTACTTGACTATGACTTGTGCTGAAGTGAAGAAGATAATGAAAAAAAAATCTTGCTGTAGGACAAGATGGATGTGAAATGTAGGGTCAAATACTAGACATCAAAAACTACCTGGCTGCCTTGGGTGGGGTAGAAATATTTTGAATGAATGAATGAATGAATGAATGAATGAATGAATGAATGAATGAATGAATGAATGAATGAATAAGATGTGTTGCTGTCTTTTAATACGTTCCTGTGTTAATTAAATGCTGTAATACCCAAAAGTAGGCAGGTTATTGTAACAATGAAAGCAGAAAAGCCAGCAGCCTCTTCCCACCTTTACTTGTGAAATTATGATAGGCAACTACTGAGAATGACTGTTTAAACTCGATCTAATGGTGATGCCAATCTCTTCTTCCAAAACATATTTATAGTATTTAACATTTCCCCTTTAAAAGGCTCATGTAGCAAAAGGGTTGGTTGCTTTGTGGTGTCTCAGTCTGCCCCCCATCCAAATAACTGTGTTTTGATGGGAATGAGAGTTTAACTAAAATGCATTGGAAGAAGAAAGTGAAAGGTGAAATTTAGGGTCAAATACTAGACACATTTCCACTTGGCCACTGCATAACCAAAAATTCCTCGCTGGGCTGTTTTCAAAGGTAATCTAGAAGGGGAGAGGAAATGTTTCTTTATGGTCCTTGTCCTTGGAAGAAAATAAATTTAATGAATCAGTCAGTACTGTAGTGTTCTTTCTTTGTAATAAAGTGCTAGTTAATCCAGTGATAGACCTTATACTTACTTTATCACTTTCTATTTTTTCACATAATTTCCCACCCTCACAGTGGTGTATCACATTGGTTTTCCTTAGTTATACAAGCACTGTCCTCATTTAACCTGGCAGCTGATTATAAATAAAGATAATAGGCATAATGAAAGTTTTGTGGGATTTGCCTTTGAATAATGTCATACAAACTTCATTTTTAAAACATATATAAATGTTTATGTTTCATCTTTGGTTCTCAAAAGACTTTTTTCCACCTCTCCAAAGCAGCATGTAATAAAACAATATTTGTAGCTTGCAGTGTTAAAGTCATAATGAAATGACAGGACATGTTTAGAAAATGAAATAGTATTTTTAAAATATGCAAGGTATGCAAGGCAAACCGTAGTTACATATGGCTATCCACTGTAAGTGACGTGTAATGTAAGTCTACTGATTTCAGTGGAAGTGCTATAATTGAAATTGGGTTTGGTCCAATGACCCCAAGTAAAATGTCAGAAGAACAATGTAGGGGAGGTGTCTTTAGTCCCAAAAAGACCAAGGGTGTGATATACTGTACTCAATTGAATGAACGGTGTGTGTGTTGTGTCCTTACAGTCGTGACCGACCCTACGTGACCCCATGTCCATGGAGTTTTCTTGGCAGGAGTACTGGAGTGGTTTGCCAGTTCCTACTCCAGGCACCTACAGCACCTGGTATTCCCTGGTGGCCGCCCATCCAAGTACTAACCAGGGCCAACCCTGCTTAGCTTTCGAAATCAAGCGAGATCGGATGTGCTTAGGGCATCTAGGCAGCGTTGAATGAACGGTATTATTCTTAAATAGCAATAATGTGCCATTGAATCAATTTTGATTTGTGCCAATGTTCCCAGGTTTTCTAGGTACAAAGTACTTTGAAATAGTTTGGAAATAGTTTACTAACCCCTCCTTTTGATGGTGATTTGGAATGATAAGGGAACACAAGATGCAGAGACATAATTCCAACAGCCACAGATGCTACATATTTATTTCAGATTGCTTCTCTCCTGAGAGCCATAATGGGGATTTGAACTCATGGATCCCGGTACTTCAATCCATGAAGATATACCAGTGCTACAGTTAAATATATTATAAATACATTTAGCAATTTTCAATTAAGCAAAAGAACCCCTCAAATCCAATTAGTCTGGACTCATTTAGTGACGAGAAAGTAGAAGAGTTGACTCACAATACCATAGCTGATTTAGTGGGACTCCTCTAATTGTGATGAACTACTGGATTTGGGTCACTGTTTAACAAGACTCTCTTAACTGCAGGTTACCTTGATGAAAAGCTATCAGACTCTTGTGATAACACTGCTCAAATGTCTGCTTTTCCACCATTTCTGATTCTGCTTAGGAATTGATCCAATTGTTAGTCCCAAATAGGGTGGATTCACTGAATCAAGTGTGCCCCTAACACACTGCAGTGGGTCTGTAAGTGGGACCAGCAATTGGATTTAGAGTAATGCTGATTCAGTTGAAGTTTAAGGTTAGCCTGAGACTGTCTTAATGTGGAGGTAACATGAGAGGACAAGACATGGTAGAAAAGAGAAGAGAAAAACTAGCAGTCAGCAGGAAAATAGAATGACAAAAGGGGAAATAGATTGACCCCATAAAGGAGCCATGTCTTTAAGTTTGTAA
The DNA here is from genome assembly GCA_029282475.1 of Phrynocephalus forsythii. NCBI lineage: Eukaryota > Metazoa > Chordata > Lepidosauria > Squamata > Agamidae > Phrynocephalus > Phrynocephalus forsythii. Next base: position 44,411,769 of record JAPFRF010000009.1, on the reverse strand, counting down.
GGCCTGAGCACAGCTATTAATAATAGGACCTTTTGGGGGTTATTGGTTGCTGTAGGTCAGAAAAAGTGTGCCAGGATATAACAATAACAGTGATACTTAAAGTAGATCCATTGAAATCAGTGGGATTTAAGTTAGTTCCTTTTGTCTTTTAAGATTTGCCTCAAAGGAGAATATGAATAATGACACTTGATGAGTGGTGTGAACATTGGGGTCCATTAAAAATGTAAGGAAGGCCAACACTCAACACTGCTACTATTTCTGAGGCAAGTAAAGGAAATAAAACAGTTTCTACCTTTCTTTTGCATTGTGGGGAGAAAAAGAAAAGAAAATAGCATTAATCCAGTTTCTAAATAATCTTTTTGCAGGTCACCTTTATGGGTAATTGGTACTGAGGCTAAATCCTATCAATAGTCAAATCTATTTTTCCGTGTGCATTCTCTCAGCAGCACAAACATGTAAATCTTTCCCAGCATCTTAATCTGTATTCAGATAAGAACCAAAAGACTGATTGCAGTGTGATGAATCAATTCCCATGATGAGGCATAAGCTTGCGGGTGCCTGAGTTTCATCATTGTCTGAAATATAACATCCGATTATGGAGGAACATCTAGATTTTTAACCCATACATTTTTAAGTCAAGTAATTCCAATCTTCACAAAGATCATCAGCATCACAGACCTTTCAATGTATGGGTTTCAATGGAAAAAAAAACACCAAAAAGTCCAATTTCACTTGGAACAACTGCTTTATATGTAGCAGAGTATGTTTGTGTCCTCATCACACCTTTATTGGCATTACATATTTAGAAAGAGAGAAAGAGGGAGAACGAAAGAATAAAACCCAACAAGTTGAAGTACAGAGTAAAGGAAATATAAACAAGTATAGGACCAGTGGTCAAATAGACCTAGGTGACTAGATTCAGGTACACTCTTTCTTCTCTGTCTGTGTCTCTGCAAAGTAGCATATACCTTGGTGAGATTAAGGCAGTCTGCCCATGCTTAGTTTATCTGCTCTATCAAGATTTTATATAGGTTCTTTTTGTCTCCCATTTCTATCAGAATATTTGCAATTTGTTTTGCCAGCAGAAATAAATACTTGTTGAAAAATTACATAGAGTCAAAATCAGAAAAAGTCAAAGTTTACTTAAAACAAACAGCTATATTACATATATACACAGATAAGTGTGTGTGTGTGTGTGTGTGTGTGTGTGTGTGTGTGTGTGTGTGTGTGTGGTGTCGTTACAGACTCGTGACAGACTCTTCGTGACTCCATGTCCATGGAGTTTTCTTGGCAGGAATACTGGAGTGGTTTGCCAGTTCCTACTCCAGGCACCTACAGCACCTGGTGTTCCCTGGTGGTCTCCCATCCAAGTACTAGCCAGGGCCGACCCTGCTTAGCTTCCGAAATCAGGCAAGATCAGATGTTCTTAGGGCAGATAAGTTACCTGGAGACAAACCAACAACATAGCATTTCATCATACATGGAATACATAATCAGTAAGTAGCATAGAGAGACAAAAATGGGTGCCTTCCTCTCAAAGGTCCATTGAACACTGATTAACAGAGCACTTATATACATTTGTCTGTCCAATCAGGAACTACATTGCATCATGGCTCTTTCAGCAACTTGCATCAGCCAAACCCATTTAAGCCCATTCTTTTCATCCAGTCCAACCCCCCTGCCATACAGAAACTCCCATCAAAGTACCCCCAACAGATGGCCATCCAGCCTCCACTTAAAAACCTCCACCACCCTCAGTAGCAGCATTATTGCATTGCCAGACAGCTCTAACCGCGGGGAAGTGCTACAGAAAGAGTTCAAGCAGTGAATAAGTGAATACAGTACTCCCTAAAATTTTCAGGAAGAGTGCCATAACTAATGGTATGTGGAAGTTACAAGAAGGGTGCCATAAGAGTGCGGTGAGGCCATTTCTTAAGGTGATAAGTCTTCTTGAATGAATGGTGGAGAAGGCTAAGGATCAAAATGAAGCTCTGCCGGAAAGGGTTTGTAATTTGAAAATGCTAGGAAAAAAGCACAACCAAATCCATATTTCCTAGTCCGTGCATGCTGAGGACAATCTTCCCTGCTCAGGGTGCTGTTTGTTTTATATCTAGCCCCATTCAGAATAATCCAAGTCAGCATAGTGGTGTAGTCCAAAAAGGTATCTTTTCACATCTCTGGCTCCTGCCATTGAGTAAGAGTAAGTGCAGTAATTATTTCATTGATTAGTCCTATGATCATATTAACCAGTAAAATGATAATAATATAAAATGCAATAAATAACACACAATATAATCTAACAAGGTACAGTACAATAAAAGATACAGAATTTACAGAAGTCAAAGCAACTTTGTGAACAGTATACATATTAGGGCCCAAAAGAAGATAAGACAATTTGTAATTTGGTTCCCTATACGCTGTTATTTCTAAAAAGGGAGATAGATATTCAAGCCTGATGGATACATATACAACTGACAATCAAAGAAAATACAAGAAATAATTTCAACATCTGGTGATCCACATATGCAGGTTCTCTCGTAATATGGCAGGTGGTGATGAAACCACCCATATTTGACCATGGAATCCAACAATTAAAATCTAGCTCTAGTAAAGGCCCTTCTTAAAATCTGAGGTGAAATCTGTGGAGCATATTTTTGAGGTTGAAACGTGGTGTTGTTGTTAGCCAACCAGCTTATGGCTCTGTTTTTAGACAATGATTCCAGATCTGTTTGCACACTGATATCCAAAACCTGCTGCTTGAAGATCTCCATTGTCTGGGTACTGAATGGAAAACCCATGATGTAAAATAAATTCATGGAGGTGGCTAATTCAAGAATTAGTTTGCACCATTGAGTAATACAATCCAGGTCCCAACCTAGAATTGGAAAACAATTTCCTTGGGATCTGAATCCTCAACCAAATCTGGCTAACACTCAATTGATGTCATGATTCTTCTCTCCTTATGATTCCGTCACTCAGTCACCCAGCTTTGTCACAGAAGGGGGTGGTAACTCACTCTGAGCACATGTGCGGCATGCAGAAGGCACCATATTTAGTCCTTGGTACCTCCAGATGCAATTAGATAGAACTACTTCCTGAAATCCTGGAGAGCCACTGGCCACAAGTGTCAACAGTGTCGGGCTAGGAAGACCAGTAGTCTTTCTCTGTGTAAGGCAGCTGTGTATCCTCCACTGGGAATTACTGTAGTTATTTCATGCTTCTCAGATGAAAAGCAGGTCACTGCTTTTATTGATTTCTTTGCTGCTTTATGATAATATGCCTGGTTTTCTGTCTTTTGCTGCTGGTGAAGAAGTGAGCATAATGCTGGAATCTCTCTGAGTATTGAAGAAAATTAACATGCTAATGCTGTGTTCTTACATTCTGTCTTGGCCACCCCACGAACCTTTGTTTGAAATACAAAATTCTAATTGATGTTTTTGGTGCTGGTAAGGGAAGCAGTCCCACCACCACCACCCCACAGGCCCCCTAACACCAAATGTGTGAAAGCCTGCTGAGGAACCTGTTGTGCAACTGCCCTTACACAACTGCATAAGTAAATAGGATGCTGACTATAATGTTCAAATATAAATTAATAATCACTCCTTTGGACATTATCAAGTGCTTGAGTCCTGTACATCAGTATGCATTCTTAGACATTGTTATAATATACAATACCTGTATGGTACGGCATCACATTCTAAGCAACAAGCACAATCAAATACAGTACAGTGGTACCCTGACTTCAGAGCAATTCGACTTAAGAGTGGAAAGCTGTTGGCGTTTTAACTGCCGCCTTACAAATTTTAGATGTCGGCTCGACTTAAAAATATTTTGTTTCTTTTTTAATTTTTTAACTTGTTTTTTCATTTTTTTTAGATAGGCACCCCGACTTAAGAGTAGTTTGACTTAAGAGTATGCATTCAGAATGGATTAAATTTGTAAGTTGAGGTACCACTGTACACATTTTTAATGCAGTTCACATGCTACTAGGCAATGAGTGAGCATTTACCAGTACATGTGACGTTGCTAGACAAATTGCTTCAGGATCTTTTCTTTATTCTCAAGTACTGTAGTGGATAAAGTTCTAAAATAATGTGTTGAAAAAGCCTGTTCTTTAGGTTTTCAAAATAGCTACTGTGATCATATTATTAGCAACAGTATTGATGGATTTGTTTATTGCAGTCCCACATCAGAAGGATTCCTTTTTAAGTTTACTCAAGGGAACATTATTAGTGCAAAGTGTAATTCAGCAGTAATGGCTACAATTCTATACGTGGCACATTGCCTGACATTCTTACTGAAAAGAGCTGTACCTACAGAGAGACACCAATGTGTGATGATTTACCCAAAATCAGTGTTCTGCTTTTTTTTATTCATGTTTGAAAAACCATCATTCATTGAAACGAATTGTGTACCTCTGAATCTGGAAGGGATTCTTAGAAGGAGATATTGAAGAGTATATTTGCAAAACTGGATAATCCATTGCAGGATGTTGATATTAAATGGGTTGACAAGCTGGCTTTGTCAGGAGAGATTGGATGCAATAGAATTCTGGTTTGTCTTGGGTCTTATTTTCAGGTAGCATGCTCTTTGTTCCACGATTTCTTTCTTACGACCATCCAGCATGTTAGAGCTAGAGCTTTGGCATGTTTAGCTCTGCATGAGCCAGAGAAAGAATACAGTGTTTTTTTAAGGTTTGTTTCTCCAGCGTGTTGGAAAAAGCTAGGACAGTGTTTCTGTTCTGCCATTGGTGGGGCACAGAAGTAGTCAATATGGGATAGAAAGTTTTCATAATGTGGAATCATAGAATAACTAGTTCCATTTATTTGCATTTCAGTTGCATTCATAAAATGTCTTCCCAATAAACTTGGATCCCTAGATGTTCTTGCACTAAAACCCCCAGAAGACTTTACCACTAGATGTCCTGGCCAGGAGTCTAAGAACATCTGGGGACCCAATGCTGGGAACTACTGCTATAAATGTATACAGTAAGTGAGCTTGTTGATGGCGGGTCTCACAATAGAATAGAACATTCTATTCTCCAAAGAGATAGAGAATCAACTGCTGCTATGTTTAGATGTCAGAAGAAACAATCAATGGACTGAAGGCCCCAGGTTCTTTAAGCACTTCCCCTGTAAGTTGGAGTGACTGGGAAGTAGGAGTCACCAAGGCAGAGAGATCCATAGGTCACTATAACTCTGAACATATTCACTATGTCTTCCTAGTATTGGTTTCTCTTGGGTTTCTACCTGCCCCCTGCTGCTACCACCACCCCGGAACCTCCTTTAGGCATGTTGGAACTGCTGGATAGCTCAGTGGCTTAGGTTTCTGGCTGTGGAGCCAGAGGTTGAGAAGTCAGTTCCTCACTGCGCCTCCTTGAAAGTGGCTAGAGTCAATATGTAGTGTCCCTTCCAGTTATGCAGCTCAAAGATTATTATTAGCCTGGGTTTAGTTGCAACTCACTTCCAACAGTGGAAATAGCAATGCTTTGGAAACCAACACAGCTTCCATGACACGTAGCTTTTACTTGCAGTAGCTCTACATTCAGATGATTAGTCTGTTTGCTAGCCAATTTTCATTCGGAGACTTATTTATCAATGTAATGTGTAACCCCTTTTAACTGACTGTGAAATAAAAATGTGTTGTAGAGTATATGAGTCTAGAGCACTAACTACTCTATTCTCAGTGGTGGCCATATGCCCCCCTGGGTGTCCCTGGCACATTGGAAGGGGGCCAAAGACTAAGTATAAATAATTCTTCACATATCACCTTATAAGGTTTGTTATGCAACTTATATGATCCTGCATCAGCCTATAATTCTTTCATATTGTGTTTATGGCTGATCTAGAGTACATCATCTCCCAGTGGCATAGAAAATCTGGCTGCTCTGTTAGAATTTGATAGAATGTCAGACATGAAGTTCCAGGGTCATCTTTTGTAGAGATTCTCAAATCAAAGAGAGAAGGGGTGGGGTGGGGAATCAAAATAACGGAAGCTCAAAGCATTGTGTCATGCGAGGCGGTGTAAAGAAAGTGGCTGCCTAATTGTATTCCCTTATGAACCCAATCCAAATGGCCCAGATGACTTGAGTGCATAATAGAGCACACGTGCCACCTTTTGAAAATCTCTGGGAATACTAAGATGCCTTGTGCCACCTCTGATGGAGCTGAAATTGTAGTGCACAGAATGCTGGAACCATGTTGTATTATCAAAGGACATGGAACCACTTATTCCAACTAAACACTTAGTGCTGTCGTGCTGGTGTGACAGAAAATGGCACTAAAGCACAGACGAGTGGCTATTTTTGACTGGATAAATACTCTGGTGTGTCAGTCCCTGTTCTTAGATCTACAGAAGTGCAGGAGTATGTGTAAATATATATACAATGAGACCAGCATATTTTGCTTATAGGCAATTTTCCATCACTCATTTTTGGGAGATGCTTTTCCCAGATCAGATGCTATGTATTCCGTGTATCCACCGATGAAAATACTACATGGGAATACAGATGATCCATTAGATGATTTAGTAAGTAGTTGATGGAAATAAATAAATAAAAGAATGAACCAATTTGAAGTGCTGTTTTTAATCTATAAAGCCCTAAGCAGTATCTCCCTTTATGGGCCCGCCTGGGCATTAAGATAATTAGGGGATTCCTTTCTTTCAGTCTCACCACTCTCACTCATGTGCTTCCCCCCCCCCGCCATCTGCATCTCCTGGTATTGCTGTTTTGTCTGCTTATTTTATTAATTTAATCTATTGGCTGTTATTGTGATTTGCTGCCTTCTTAATTTGTTGTAAACCGCCCGGAGTTCCCCTCCAGGAAGACGGGTGGTATATAAGGTCAATAAATAAATAAATAAATAAATAAATAAATAAATAAATAAATAAATAAATTGGTAGGTACACAGGAGAGGGCTTTCTCTGTCTTTGCTCCCAGATTTTGGGACCCCCTTCCACAGAAGGCCAAGCTGGCCCCTTCTTTTCTTCCTTTCTGCAAGCCTTTGGCTTCAGGCAGCCTTTTCCTTAGGGACTAGCTGTCTAGGAGACAGTCAGTGGGATGGTTACGTCTCAATCTGTTTTTGTCATGTTTTTACTTAAGATTTTTAATATTATGTTATTAATTCTTTAATACTGTATTTGAATAATCCACTGTTTTTAGCTTTTAAGAATGTGTTTTTCTGAGATAAGTTGCCTTGGGTCCTTTTTAAGGCAGGGTAGAAATATTTTAAATAAATAAATAAGTAATCTACCAAAATTAGCTACAATTGCAACACTTTGTTGCTCAGTAAATGATACACATGCCTCCAAAGCATGTAATGCCCTCTGCTTTACACAGTTACTGAAAAGTTTTTTTTTTGGGGGGTCATGAGTTCCATGTGTTCACCCAATAGTAGTCACCAGACAATGCAAATTTTTAAGTAACAAGAGGGTTTGCTTATCCTCTGTGTAGTATGGTTGATTGTTTTGTCCTACCTCTGAAGATCACAGGGAAGATTACAGTTAGTGATCTATCCTAAAAAGCAACCGAAGGTAAGACAACTCTTCAGAGACGAACAGATTTAAGCCCATTTCAATCTACTTTCAGACACGGTTGCAGGATCAAAACACAATTTATTCTCCAAACAGAGAGCTTGCTTCTGGGAGAATGTAAGGGGAGTGTGGCCCTTTTCAGCCTTATATAGTCTTTAAATTCCACAACCAAGGACATTCTGTGTGTTTGCACAAGGATAGACTGGCTCTGACAGAATACAAATCAAAGTTCTACTGAAAACTTGGGTCTGAAAGCATAAAACATCTCCGGGAAATGAAATAACTATTAATATAGAAACAGATCATAATCCTGTCTTTTTATTCTATTGATTCTTGAATCTGTTTAAGCAGTGGTGGCCAAACTTCGGCCCTCCAGGTGTTTTGGATCACAACTCCCACAGTCCTTTGTCATTGGCAATACAGACTTGGAATTCTGGGAGTGGTGGTCCAAAACATCTGGAGGGCTGAAGTTTGGACACCCCCGTGTTAGAGCAATGATAGGCAAAATATGGGTCTCCAGATGCTGCTGCCAGCATTCCTTATATCACTTACTTTGCAAGTTATGGATGATGGTTGTTGCATGCTAAACCCAGCTGGAGAGCCACACTTTACACATCTCTGTATTTCTGAAGGCTGCCGTATAGCTCAGGAGCATTGGTGGAGATCTTTTGTAGATTGTGTGTGCATGCGCGCGCGCCCCTAGACTCTTCCATGTGTACATGGACTTCCAAATAATGAAAACAATGGGCATTTATACACGACCCCTAAACTCTGCCGCAAATGGCTCCCAGCTCCGGAGCTTAAAAATGTTTCCCCACCAGCTCCGGAGCTAACAGAAAATTAAGTGTGACCCCGCCCACTTTAGCGTGACCCAGCACACTTTTCTTGTACCTTCTCTCTGGAGGTGAAAATTATTTGATGTGGTGCAACGATAGTGAGTGCGGAGCTCTCCTCGCTTCTGTTTGCTGTTTTTTGACTCCCGCCCCTTTAAGAGCTACTTAAGAGTTACTTAAGAGCTACTGGAATGTTGCCGGGGCAAGAGCCGGCAAGAGCGAGAGGCAGAACGGGAGGTGAGCCACCGTCTTTCTTCCTTTTTTTTCTCCCTCCCCTCACGCAGCCAGCAGCCAGGGTGGGAACACAGGAAGAGCGACAAGCCCCTAAGATCTCTGGTCCAAATTTAAGGGACCAGCGGATTAATGAGACTAGAACTGCCTGAAACCCCCTTAAAATTGGGAGGTGGGTTGGTTAAATGACACAACATTTTTACATCATGAATTGCATCTCCACATGAGACCACACTTTTGGTCACCCCTGCTCAAGTAATCTGAAGTGGGAGCAGTAAATTTGGGGACTTGTGTTATAAATACATGCAAATATCCAAACCACTGTTCAGTGTCCAAGTACAGTGGTACCACTTTGTATAAAGGAATTAATTCATTTCAAATGAAATTCTTTTAAGCAAATTTTCCTTTATACAAATTTTCCATAGGAATGATTGAAAACAGAGTAATCCCCAATTGCGACCATTTTTATGTCGCACGGATTCGCCCCATAGGCGATTCTGTTAAGCAAATTTCCCCTATCTCAGGCATTTTTTATGTTGTACAGATTTTATGTTATACCAACCATTTGATATATGAGGGTCCACTGTATTGTGTGTGGGGGGGATATTGGGAGAGAACCGGAAACCCTTTTCCATTGCTCAAATAAAAAAAGGGGTGATGCACCTAACGATAAGAATAATACAGTCACTAATTTTTATCCTTCTTGAAACGCATGTGATTTTTAACTGGGTGCAAAACAATGGCTTTATTTCCTCAGTATTAACAGTGTCATTTGCAATCATGCTTTAGCTTGTTGCTTTATGTGCCTTGTGACACATGCTCTCAGAACCACTATATTTTCCCTCAGAACAAACCCAGAGCAAGTGTAATCTTAATTTAAAGGCTGTGCCTTGTACCCACAAACAGCTTTTCCACAGGCTATGCAGGCATTTCAGAATGATTCCACACTGGTGAAGCACTGGAGGATAACATGAAACCAAACTTGAGAACTGACAGCGGGGCATATATTCAGCATCTTTTCAATTTTTAATTTTTTAAGAACATTGTTATGTCTTTTTCCTTCTAGGGTAAGAGAAAAGTATCTTGCCAGCAGTACTGGAATGCCCTCGGGATCCCCAACAGCATTTTAAATTATATTTTATGCATTCCAAGTAAAGCTGGAGGTAAACATTTTAGGTGTCTACATTTTCTATAAAGCACATTATGTTACGTGACATCAAGTTGCATATGATTTGTGGCAATCCTAATAGGGTTTTCAGGATATATGAGAACATTTAGGAGTGGCTTTAGGAGTTGCAACCCCCCTAGTGAGTTTATTGGGCCACAGAGAGATTTGAACCCAACTCTTGTGAGTCTTGGCCCTTCATTCTCTCCACTACACCACAGTGACTCTCAAATGAGCTTCAGCTATCACTAGCTGAAGCAAGTCAGCTAGTTCCAAATCGCTTTTTCCAAAGTCGCCTTTTCTTTTCTTGATGATTATAAGCTCTGGCATCAAAGACGCTTTTGCAATAATGTCCCAGGAAGTCATTTGAGAGAGAAATATAAGGGACAACTGTTGGAGAGGTTGGTTTAGTCATTGCCTTTATAGGTCAGAGAAAAGTTTGGCGCGGTCTGCCCATTTTGAAAAGGAGAAATGATATATCTAGATATCTGAAGATTCTCAGTCATCCAGGTGAGTTTATCTGGACATTGAGTCATGGTAACTGGACTTCTTTTCTCGAGAGAGTGAAACGTTTCGCTGCTCATCCAAACAGCTGAGCAACGAAACGTTTCACTCTCTCGAGAAAAGAAGTCCAGTTGCCATGACTCAACTTGCAGCTACAGTATATCTAGATGTTTCTTGGTCAGAAGAAGAAAAAACTATCTTCACAGAGCAGAAAACAGCGGAGACTGGAAAGGGAGTCTCAAAGATTCTAAGGTAAGGCAGAAGAAAGCCCTATGTTTAGTAGTTTAATGGGCATACCCCCAGAGGCATTCAGTGTTCAGGTGTTCAAGGGAGATGCACACAAGGTTGTATTTTTCCCGCTGTGCAACGCCTAGTGAGCCACATCTTACCTACTTCTGCTTTTCACAGATGCCTAACCCAGTGTTTTTCAACCTTTTTGGGGCAAAGGCACACTTGTTTCATGAAAAAAATCACGAGGCACACCACCATTAGAAAATGTTAAAAAATTTAACTCTGTGCCTATATTGACTATATATAAAGTAATTTTCAATTTTTCCTAGTGAGCCACATCTTACACTACTTCTGCAGTTTGAAAAAGATGGCCTAACCATTGATCTATCCATGGGGGACAAGAGTAATTTTTTCATAAGGAACTTAATAATATGACTCTTACCCATATCCGTTTTAAAAACCCAAGGGGATCTGCCTGAAGGCACAGGGAAAAAAGAGAGGCCCAACCTCAAAGAAAATCACATTTTAAACATTGTAACATGCTAATGAATGACTTCATGCATCTAGAGAACTTAATGCTAGATAATGAGAAAACTTTAACCCTGAAAATAGGGGTGGGCATTTTGAGGGAACTTTGTTCTTTAGTAATCCTACTGGGATGTCTAATGAGGCTTCTGAAGACATGGCCAATAGCCAAGCTGGCCAGGGGACAATATCTATCCGAATTCTAGGTGTCAAGCATGCTGCCTTCATATTTGTTGAGATCATCTGACAACCTGATCCTGTGACTCCCATCTTCTGTGGTGGTGGTGGTGGTGGTGGGGTCTTGAGTGGAGAAAAAACACTTTCCCATCCGTATTACTCCCCATTTATACTACTGGATCAATACAAACCATAATCCAAGGAGGAAATAATGACATGTGGGAGTTGAGTTCCACCTCTGGATTGTTACCACCGTATTTCCAAGGCACTGTTGATCAGGGATGTGGTTTCAAATATCAGTTCTGCATATCTCTACCAAATATGGTTTAGGCACCTCTCTTCTACAGCATAAAAAAACACAAAGAAGAATATATAGATACAGTTTTATGGATTGTAACTCTCAAACACAAAACAATTGCCAGCAAAACAAAACCAAAAGACTTTTCCTTTCATGTTAAACTTCCTGCAGTGATATTTTGATTTCTGAAGTAATATAACTAGATGAAGTTTAATGGGTGATTTGGACTGGGTTTTGTTAATTTAAAATCTCCCAGTCTAAGCAAAATGGACTTTGCCTGCCTATGTACACCGAAGCAGCCTCTGTTAGAATTAGACTTTGACAGGGATGAAAAAGCCCACCCAATTTCCCAAATGGAGGCATGCTGACCTGCTCTGTGCATGCTCCATACAGCATATGGCTGAAATAAGAAACACCATTTCTTTTGTTCATTGGTGAGGGTTTTCCCTCCTCCCTTCTGGTCCTTTTACTTTCCTGGCGTTCAAATAAGGCTAATTACAAAAGGGAAAAAGTTGGAACAGCTAGAGAGTGATCATTTAAAGCCATTTCTTTTGCAGAAGGGAACAAAAAGAAGTACCGAGGGCATGGATAGGCTTATATAAAAAAAGGACAGACGAGAAAAACCATCTAATGAGGGTGTTGAGATAAGTGCTTGTGAAGAAAACTGGCAAAAAAAGAGCTTTTAGTCTAAAATCCATAAATAAGTGGGCATCAGATGGGTACTAGAACATTTATAACAAGAGAGGCCACCAAGCCGTATCCTTCTATGCAAGAGCTCTTAGAAATTTTCTTTTTTAACAAGCTACTTTCTCCTCTTTTCAAATATTAATTTAAAAAAAGAAATACTTGAAAATTAAGGAGTTTTATTCATGTCCTTGAATCCATTATAAAGGCAGGCACTGCCAGTAGGTCTGCTTTAGATATAATGATGAAAACACGCAAGCTCCTTGTGCTTTATACACACATAGGAGCTCTAAGAGGACTGGCCACTGGGTCCTTAGGTGATCTTGGTGAACTTGAAACTTGGATCAAATGACATGTGCGCACTGGGCGATGCAGCATTAGGGAGGAGGGTCAACGCCATCTCCTCTTTCATGTGCTGCTCTGGCCTCTTTGCCCTGTAAAACTGGGGATTCGGATCTGCTTGGTGTACAAAGATGTGCACAGGCCAGGTATTTCAGGCTCAGTCTAATTATCCAAGGAGGACTTTGTCCTCAAGCATTGTCTGATTTAGCATGGAGCACTGCTCTAGGAGGGCATGGAAGAGAAGGGGAAAAACAAATCTGAAAGGGAAATGAGATAAAAGAAGGAAAAGGAGAAAAACATCCTTTGTCACTCCCCTCCCCTTATTTTATGCCTGCTCTCCATTGAGAATGTCTCAGGCAGTAATGACTAAGCCCAAGTGTCCTAGCCAGATGCCATGTACCCAACAGACTCTGGTCCATTTCTATTTTTTTTTCTCAGATAGTTACATATTTAAAAAAGCTGACCATTTGTCTTTGGCCGGTTGCCTCATGCATGCATTTAAAAGGTGTTTGTTTTGTTATGCATTTAGCACCAACGGGAACTCTCTGCAGCCTATTTATTTATTTATTTATTTATTTATTTATTTATTTATTTATTTATTTATTTATTTATATACCACAACCATCTAGCAAAAAAGCTATTCTGGGCAGTTTACATACATAAGCAAAATACAAAAATAGATTAAACAACTTAAAATAGTAAATAAAAAACTAATCAATCAAACCAACATGAAGTAAATAATCAAATCATATAATAATAAAAAGAACAAATAAGCAAATAAGCACTAATACAACAAATCAAAACCATTTAACAATTCAAAATAAGATCAAATGAAAAAAATAAAGAACTAATAGTTCTCTGTACTTAATTTTGTTGCCCTGTTCCCAAGCAGCAGCATAGTGTGGGTTTCCAGAACCTTGGGGTACCTGGGGCAAGGCAAGTATAGTGGGGTAGAGTTCACATGCCCCTACTCAACACACAGGCCAGATGGGGTGTGGAGGCATGGTTGGAGAAGCCCCATAGTGGCACCATGAAGTGTAAACCATGGCTCAAAGTCTGTCCTGGTGGTGGTGGTGGCAGAGGTGGGCCCAGCTCCCCCTGGCAGCTCAGACTCCGACGACTCCTGGCGGTGGGGGGGGGGAGAGGTGCGCGAAAAGCAGCTGCAGGAGTGCACAGGATGGGGCAGCCAGTACACTCCCAGGAATTTTGTGCCTGGGAAAACCTCCACCTTGCCACCTCCCCACACTCCCTATGCCACTGTTCCCAACAAAACAGCTCTTGTCTGTACTTTAAAGGAAGCCCATGGAGATTTCCCTTAAACTGCAGACAGCAAGAACATGCTGCTGAACAAAGAATGAAAATGAAAAAAAAATGCAAGTAAACAAACATATTTCAGTGGCCAAGAGCAATGAATGGCTGGTTAAAATCCCACCCGTCACACAGCCTCATTGTGTGCCTTTAGGGAGGAAAGTGCAGCCTTCTCTCCGGAAATGGGGTGTGTAGGTGGGTCTTTCCTTGAATCAAGTTTTCTTTTGGAAAACAGAGGTTCATTCTGTGAAAAGAGAGATGAACAACATGAACAACTTCTCATCATCACCATCACCACCACCACCTTAGAACTGCTATTCTGTAATGACCCTGTCAAGCCAAGTCCCTGACAAAGGAGGCACAGTGCAGGAATCAAACTTCCAAACTCTGGCTATACAGTCTAATGCCTAAACCACTCAGCCTCTCCAGCAGTTATGGCATGGGACCAGTCTAACCTCATGTTTGCACATAAGGGCACAGCTGCGAAAATAATGGGCGTTAAATCTGCACAGAAATGCCTCTAAGGACCTCACCCAATGCAACATACCTGCCTGCGTTGTTCCTCAGAGACCCTGAGACTGCCCATAAATGACAATAACAGATAGCCATTTCATGTAGAGTTTGAGATTAATCCTGATTCTAGTTTATGGTAAAGCCCCAGACCCTGTCATTGGAGGAATAGCTTTTTCCAGAACTGAAATTACTATGAGTCACAATGAACTGTATTTCTCGGGAAGTATATCAGGAGGAGTGGCACATTGTTTATGCTGCCATTTACTTCAGTGACTCACCTTCCCTAGTGAACGGCTGCCTTTCCTGTCTGCTTGCCTTCATGTCCACCATGTATCACGTATATTATAAATATTTTAAAACACATTTACCTCTCCAGAATTTAGCCCACAAGGCAACTCGCAAGGCTCTCTCAAATGTCCTATGTCCTCTGCCCCTTGCTTGCTGTGTCAAGCAGGGCCCTTCCCCAGAGCAAGGCACAGTGGCCAAGATGGCTCCAGAGGACACTTGCTCTGTCACTTCTGCTTTGGAACAATGGCAGTAAATCCTGTTTAAAGCTTAAGGTTTACACATCAGATTAATTTTAAAGGGTTTTTTTTTGGGGGGGGGACTGAAAAGCTCTTATAAAGATAAGACAATAAGCTAGTAGTAGCAGCTTCGTTAGATCATTTAAAATGGTCTCTTGAAGGATTTTTCTTTCTTTTTCATTAGTTTATTGTGGTCAGTTGCTAAATCAGACAATGGTTGTGGGGTGCCTTCCCCTCATGCTGAGCTGCTGGGACAATATGGGACTGGTATTGCGGCACCACTTCCACTGCAACCAAACACACTCCCTCCCAGATCTGAAGGAATATTTGCCCGCTGCAGTATTGAGTGTCTCAGAATTTTGCTCTTGGTGGTGGTGGTGGGGAACTTCAACATATATAGAAAAACAGCTGTCTGGAGCAGGTTCATGGATGTCATGGTGGCCACGGGCCCGACGCAGCATTTGACAGGGTCCACACATGTCACACGCTCAACCTCGTGTTTATGTTGGGAGTTGGGACAGGAACAGGATGATCTGAAAGTGGTAAACGTTGGGTCCTACACCTTGTCATGGTCAGATCATCTCCTGCCAAGATTTGGACCCTGCACAACTGTATTATTTCACAAGGAGGAGGAATATCTATTACCATGGTCTGCTTGTGAGGACTGATTATCAAAATGTCCTAGTTTTAAGCTAGTGTGGTTAATTTCAGACTGCTGTAATTGCTGTAGTCACTAGCTGGTACTGAGAGGTGACCCAAGATGTACACATGATTGCTCCTGAATGTCATCATTGCTGCAGAGCCTGGCCTTCTCCGTGGTTCACAGAGGAGTTAAGTGCAATGAAGCAAAAACAAAGAAGGTTAAAGAGCAGATAGAAAAATAGTCCCCATGCATTTCAAACTTCTGTTTGTCACAGAGGCATCCGAAAAATACCATAATAAACTTAAGGCCACTAAAAATGCGGCAGTATCCAACTAATTGAGGTTCCTTCTCACCAACACATGTAACTGTTCTCTGTAGTCCATGGCTTTATCTCTTCTAGACAAAAACAATATTTGCATTGAGATGTGGATGACTGCAACTGACTGGCAGCTCAGTTTGGATCTAAAGGGATCGGTCAGGGCTTGACTTCTTGATGATACCACTAGATCTAAAGAAGGTGTCCAATGCGCCATCTAATCAGGAAAAAACACAGGTGTGTTGCAGCTGGGTGTGTTATGCATTTGCACTGTGTTGACGTACTGCTCTGTAGTTTGCAATGACCCAACATTTTTGGCATTTGGTAAGGCTGGCAAAGCCCCTTATTGAATTGGAGACTATGGAGAAGCTTTTGTCAGTACTAATCTTGATGGCATCCATCGTCTGACGTGGCATAAGGCAACTTCCTATGTTCTCTGGTATTCATTGCAACATGTAACTAGCCTGAATTCCACTCTTAGTCCCAATTGGAAGAGGTAAACAAAATCAATTGTTCAGCGATATGTCACTACTTGTGTAAATCCAATTGATTTGATGGATCTACCCTAATTAGGACTGGAAATGAATTTAGATCTTGTAGTCTTGTTGTTAGATGGGCAGTACAGAAATCCAATAAATACTGGTAAATAAATTGTTTTTTGTTTTATGGTTTCTGCACAGCATGTTTATCAATAGTAATTCTAGGGCAGAGTTCATAAAATTATGGAATAAAACAATGTGTAAATCAATGAAGCAACAGCAAATAAATGCATAAAAGAGGGATGGAATTCCTAAACAATCTATGAACAATAAATAATCCAAAGTGAAATCAGATTTAAAGCACATTTACAATTTCAACATGAGAACTTTCAAGATATCAGATTTTTTTTTAATATAATCCTGTGTAAACAGGACTATTTTAGTTTACTGTTGAGAAGAATATGTTGGTGCTAAGAGTACCCTCCTAAGAGTCACAGTGCCAGCTCAGAGAAGGCCATATCACTTTTAGATGAGGAAAATATTCTTCATGATGATAATATGAAAAAGAGCCTCCCCTGAAGCCTGTGATGTATGAGCAGGTTACTGGAAAAGGAGACTTTTTTTTTTTCATTTTTATGTGTATCAAGCCATTTTGATTTTGAAAGATGATCAGCAGAACATTGAAAGGTCCTGAGAAAGAAATAGGGGGACAATGAAAAAACAATTCAGAATTGTTGTTAACATGGTGTCTTCTACGTGAATTGGTCAGAATCACTGCAGCTGTATTCTAAACCAGTTGAGGCTTCGAAACCATTTTCAAAGGTAGCTGCCTTGCCATAATCCATCTTGGAGCGTACCAGAGCATGGGTTACTCTGACATGAATACTCTTATAAATAATAATATTGTTTCTAATTTTGCTTTCAGCCTGTCCTGTTTTATCTGCTATTTTACCTTTTATCTTCTACTTAATTATTTTAATTTATCTTGTCACCTCCCAGTGAAGTATAACTGGATGATTTTAAAATGCAATACCTATATGGCTGTATATATGAATTAAAAGTGTGCAAACTATTACACATTTGATAGATGGCACATTACGGAGGCAGTCCTCATAGATTCACGTCACATTCTTGAGGATTAGTTAACAATGTCTGTTAAATGAGTTACAAGTTATAATTATAAGCTGCAGTACTTTAATCAAGCAATCATTTGGGAAAACCCATGTTCAGACAAGAAATTAAGAATCAGAACAGGGGATGCCAAATGCTGTGAATTTATATTGATATTGCACCCAGATCCATTCCTTGGAGATATCAAACATGTTGACAAATAAAATCAATTAATTTTCTCCTTCCTAGATTTAACCCCCCCCCGCATTTAAATATATTATAAAACTGATCCATAGCCTGAGTTTGATACTTAAACATATAAAAATGCACAACAAGGGCTACCACTTGCAATAATAAGATGTGTGCCAAGGATGTGCTACCATACGCATCCCTGTTATACTACATAATTAGCTGAGTACTTCAAGGGTATATAATGATGTGTGTGGGTGAGAGAGAGAAAAGGCAGGTGTACATGAGAAGATGTGGAAAAGAGGGCTTGCACTGTTTGTCTGTCTTTTCCATTTATCACAGTTAGAGTTGTAGAATTATTGTAGAAGAATGTTTTGGGAATTCACATGCCTGACACTGGCAGTATGCAAGTACAAAGATCAGGAAGGGTTGCAGAAGCAGACCAGGATTCTGGAAAACAGAGTTCAAATCCCCATTTGGCCACGGAAATTCGCTGAGGGGGTGGAATTGGTAAGACTACCCCTTAAATGTCTCACCTCTTTCTTCTTATTATGTGGTCAAAGACCTCGCTTGAAACGTTACACTGATAAGTACAAAACCATAAAATCATCATAATAATATACACATATTTAGGGAAAGCAATATGTTAGAGTCTTCTTTGGAGTTTACATTGAAAGCCCTAATAAAATTACAGTACAGAAAGAACCATGTTTTCCGGGGGGGTGGGGGGTGGGGGGGTATGTGTGTTGCCACAACAGAGCAGGCACTTGTGATCTTTTAAAGGCAAGTGCATATGCAGTAGCATATATATTGTAGCATTTCCCTCACAAAATGCTTGTGGATATCTAAGTGCATCTTTCAGCCTTTACAGTATCAAAAAGCAAAACCCTTTTGGAAAAAAAAAAGGCATGTATTTGTTTTTTATGGGCATGGCAAAATATACCTGTGAAAATCTTGCATCCGTTGTCTATAAAGAACATTACATTCAGGAATTTTCTGTGTTGTAATTATGAATGACATTTTAGGGGCTGATTTGTTTGTAGCCTACGGCAGTATATTCTTGAGATGAAGTATAATTTGAAAATATGTGAGTTGACTTAAAGAGGTGGGAGTTGTTTTTGAATTTGCACCACACTTTAGTTGGGTTTGATATAGTGAGAAGCCCACTACAGATTTCAAACAGCAGAATGTCTATCATTAATATGCCATGAGTGTGGCCTCACTGGCAGTAAGAACTGCAGTGAAATGAATTTAAGGATAATTTAAACTGGTTTACAAATTCCTGGGCACATGACTCAGGAATTCTCTAAAATGCTTCACCAGTGTGGTTTTGTGGATGCAAATGGTGCTGTCGTTTTCAGTTTGTGCTATATGGATTTTGAGTGGCAGGGGCATCACCCTTTCCCCTTAAAATATTTTTAGTTATACAGTATCCTAAAATGTTTTTACTACTTCGCTTCATCTGTAAAAATCCGTTCTCTCCATTCTGCTGATGAAGGAGCCAGCTGAGCATCAGAAGACCAGTGGGCATAGAGTGGGCACAGAGCAGGGGAAGAACTCTGCCTTGAATTTTATTTATTTATTTATTTATTTGTTTATTTATATAGCTTGTATGCCGCCCACTACCCAAAGGTCTCTGGACGGCTCACAATCAAAATAGACAATTAAAACATCAAAATTACAATAAAATTAGAACAATAAAAACATGTAAATACAATAAATACGATACATTAAAATACAACACTAAAATTGCCATCAGGACCCACAATCATTAGTTTAAAAACTTCTGGAACAGGAAGGTTTTTACCTGGCGCTGAAATGTTATCAACATCGGCGCCAGGCGAGTCTCACTTGGGAGGGCATTCCATAGTCTGGGGGCAATTGCTGAAAAAGCCCTCTTCCTGCAAGCCATCCCTTTCACCTCCTTAAGGGATGGCTCTTTCAAGAGGGCTCCCTGACTTGATCTTAATTGGCGGGTAGGTTCATATGGAAGGAGGTGGTCCTTCAGGTATCTAGGTCCTAAGCCGTTTAGGGCTTTATATGTCAAAACAAGCACTTTGAATTGGGCTCAGGCAGCAACTGGTAACCAATGAAGGTTATACAGAATCAGCGTGATGTGTTCGTTGGCGGCCCTACCACTCACCAGCCACGCAGCATGATTCTGAACCAGTTGCAATCGCCGGACCGTCTTCAAAAGCAGCCCCACATAAAGCACTTTGCAGTAATCAATGCAGGATGTTACCAGTGCATACATAACTGCCATGAGGCTCCGTTCATCTAGGCAGGGGCGCAGCTGATATATATTCCGCAGCTGGAGAAAGGCACCCCTGGCCACCGAGTCCACCTGGGCTTCCAGAGTTAGACTGGGGTCCAGGAGCACCCCCAAGCTGCAGACCCTGTCCCTTAGGGGGAGTGCAACCCCATCCAGGACAGGGAATTGGCCCTCTGGCCTGTCTGGCGAAGCACCCACTAACAGCACTTCCGTCCCTCAGGTCCCATCTTTGCTGTCCTTGCACAAGCCAGCAAGTATCTTAATCTCAATTTTAAAAGGATGTTGACAACCTTGAATGACTCCAGAGGAGGGTGACTAAGATGACTGAAGGTCTGGAAGAAATGTCTTACGAGGAGCAGCTTATATATATACATTGAAGAGGGAATTAGTTTGTTATCCACGGCTTCACAGACTACAACACGGTACAATGGTCTCAAAGTACAGGAAAATTTAAACATTAGGAAGAACTTCATGGCAGAGCTGTTTGGCAGTGGAATATGCTGCCACAGAGGGTGGTGGAGTCTCCTTCTTTGGAGGTTTTTAAGCAGAGGCTGGATGGCCATATGCCATGAGGCCTGTGATGGGGGTTCCTGCATGGCAGGGGGTTAGACTAGATGGCCCTTGAGGTCTCTTCCATGATTCTATGATTCTTCAGCCAAGCATTCCCTAATTGACTAGTTACCTGTGTGTGATTTTTTATTACTTTCTTTATTGTTATGCATTACTGCTTTGACTGGATTTTAGTGCCACTTGTATTTTCCATTCCCCATGAGGGCATACATATATTTTATATTGCCTTTCAATGATGTAAGATGCCTCTTGAATCATTTTTCTTAGCTTTAAATATTGTTTTTTAATGATGCTAACTGCTTTAGTTATATTCATTGTTTTCAACTTTAAAAGTTGTTTTTCAGTGTTGTAAGCTGACTTGGATCCCGTTCAAGGAGAAAGACATGGTAAAATTATTTCAAATAAATAAATAAGTAGAACATTGTGTCCTCTTTTATGCTGTCAAGTAGAAATTGACTTACAGTGGCCTTAATATGGTTTTCAAAGTGACTGAGATATTTAAGGAGAATCCTGAGTCCTAGTCCATCACTCCATCTTCTACACCACATTGGTTACCACAATCTAAAATCTACATATCTTGGATTTCTGTAAAGATTATCTTCTGGTCACTGCCCTGGATTACAGTACTTGGATGGTATGTGTTCTTTGTGTCACTTTTGGAATTGTCCTTATCTTTCTTTTAACAACAGATGCAAAAGATTACAGATGAGTATTTGCTTTTGGTTTTGAAGATTGCCCTTCAAAGCAATGAAGGTTTGAGAAGGAAAAGGCACATTCAGAAGGCAACTCATGAAAATGAACTGGTGGGTTTATGACTGTTTCTTAAGCTCTCATTTCTCTAGGATGCATGTACGTGAAATTTAAGAACACATCAGATAAGATCAAACTAAGTCAAAGTAGGTGCACATTGAGAGTTGGGTATCAAGCGTAAAACGTTATTCTCTTCTTAAAGCAATCAAGTCAGAGATTTGTGTAGGATCCTCTTAAATATTGAAGAAGAAGCACAGTCTAATCAGGTTGTATAGCAGAGCACATGCTAAATATAGAGCCTCAAAATGAGTAGTGGCAAGTAATGTGCAGTAGGACCCCGGTATCTGCTGAGGATTGGTTCCAGGCCTTCCCATGGATAATGAGAACGCTTCCCCACCCACCCCAAACTGCTGTTTCATGACAGTAGCTTGCTTTATGACTGCTGTGGCTTGCTTTACAGATACTATTTGTGACAATAGCTTGCTTTACAGCTGCTGTTTGTAACAATAGCTTACTTTGTGCCTGCTGAATTATTTAATTTTTCCCCTCTGCCAACCGTGGATAACTGAATCAGTGCATATTGAATCAGTGGATAAAGGGGTCGTACTGTAGTTTGTAACTAGTTGCTTTTTAGAAATCACTAATGTAACTAGTAGTCATAAAGGGTTTTTAGAGGTATAATGAATAAAATCTTACTAATTTAAATAACTTCTTCAGCCAAGCTGTGATAGTGATTCTTTTTGAAGTTACTTTTAAAAGGTATTTGAAGATCTTTTAGAAGGATTTTGAAACAATGTTTTCCAGCTTTATACCATTCTAGAAATTCTAAGGAACAAGATAAGTGTTTGGTTTTCTTTTGTAGTTTTTGTAAACATTTTCAGAAGGAATATCATAATGGTTCACTAGAGGGGAAAATTAGTAATTCCAATCTATGACATCACCATTGGCATCTATTTGTCCAGAGGAAAATAATGCATCACTTTAAAAAAAGAAACTTCAATTCCTGAGATCAATGCATGAATTCTGAACATATTTTCAGCTTCAATGTTCTTATGCTGTTTTTCAACCAAGAAGCTACTAGGAGACATCTTATCTGTCCATCAGAGTGGCTTTCCCTCAAGGGATGTCTTCCCCTTTCCTCTCATTCCTCTGTTCTCTTTTCTGGATGCAATTGAGCATGATGTATCAGGTCTCGATGTGCAAGTCCCTGAACCAATTTGTGTGTGAAGTAAATGATACATATAGATTGCAAGAAGCTGAGTTCAGATCTGGGTCATTAGTGCAGACCTCTTAACCAATATGAACCATATTGGCCTGGATTGTCTGTGGTATTGATTTGCAGAAGAGGGGCTCTCGTTGCTGTCATATCCAAGCAAAGGGCATTGGCACTTTCCAAAGCAACAAAGAGGAGGAGCAAGTGGCCCTTCGTTGCCCACGGAGCACGGCAGGACCCCCAAAGATCCATTGCGTCCAATCTTGTAATAATATAGTTGAAACATTAAAACAAACAGAAAAGAAACAACACACCTAGCATGACATAGTGCAAAGTTATTCCAACTGGGGAAGGCAAGATTGAATATAATATCCATTCTATACATCCAGACTCAGCTGATGCTAAAGAAGTGGAGAGCCAAATCCTGTTCCCATCAAGTCCAAGAGCGATCCTGGGTGTTCTAGCCACTGACACTCAGTTATCCTTCAGTAGACCTCACCTTGGGGTGTAACATCAGAAAACTGGTGCTTGACCTCCAAAACTTGTTTAGATTTACCAGAGTGGGTAGGATCAGAAGACTGTGTCTGTCACACCTTGCATTTATCTCAGTAAAGGGTTAATTCTAAAATGAAACCAATCAATTTTTGAAAATCAGATCAAAATTTGTCTGGGTATCAAACTATGTCTTTTCATTGCTGCAATGATTCCTGGCAACATCTCTACATGGCATCCATGTTCCGTATGCAAAGAATACTTTAGAGTTCTTGTTAAATGCAGAAGTCTCAGAGCAGTGAAAAAACTGGAGGCACAGATACTTAAAAATACATCCTTGCAATTTGTTAAAAGGAGCAGGTGTTAAAGCTTAAGTTATAGACAGAAGATAATTTACATTTGAATCTGAAATACAGGAGTAAAAGTACCAGAGTGGGTAGGATCAGAAGACTATGTCTGTCACACCTTGCATTTATCTCAGTAAAGGGTTAATTCCAGAATGAAACCAACCAATTTTTGAAAATCAGATCAAAATTTGTCATTGTTGCAATGATTCCGGGCAAAATAAGTTGTCTAATTCTACAAGATTTATTTATCTACATGGTGTCAATGTTCCATATGCACAAAATACTTTGGTTCTTGTAAAATACAGAAGTCTTAGAGCAGTGAAAAAACTGGAGGCACAGATACTGAAAAATACATCCTTGCAATTTGTTAAAAGGCACAGGTGTTAAAGCTTAAGTTAGAGGCAGAAGATAAGTTACATTTGAATCTGAAATACAGGAGTAAAAGTACAAGAAGATATTAAATTGCATTCCAAAATGCAAGAGCCCACAGCCTAACAAGGCAGAAAATACTTCTTTAGAACACAGCAATGGAAGATAAAAGTATTGTAACTTTAAGTAGTTTCAATTGTACTGAAAAAGCATATTAAAAATAACAAAGATATTAAAAATAGAAATATATTAAAGAAGATAACTTTGTCAGCCTCTAAGTGTATTATTATACACAGAGAGAAGAATACTTCAAGTGTTCCCCCCAAGCCAAACCGATTAAAATCTATGGATGGAAATTCACAATACAGGTACAGTATATGTGAGTGGCCTCTGTGTCAAGCTGGTCCTGTTGCTGTTATCCACCGTGTATCATTCAATGTGGAGCCATATTGTTATGATACAGTGAATGCCTTGTTTGCATGTGCCCTATCTCCCCCTATTTATAACTCTTGTTCTCACTTCCTCCTAACTATAAACAAACTTTATCTGCAGGGTTTGCAGGTTCTAAGGTCCTCGAATTCCAGAATATTTTTTTTTACTGGAAAATCCTATTGAACCTGCTATCTTTATATATCTTGGAGTCTGCGAGTTCATAACTGCCATTAGTCTGGCTTTTATTTTGTTTTAACTATTGATTTTGAAAGCCTCCAGAATTCTAATAATCTGTATTCTTATCCATCATAAGAAGAACACAGGCAAGTCCTGGAGGAAACCTTGTTTTTGTGGCATTTTGTAATGGGTGCTTTAAAATACAGGAAATAAACAATTCTCAGACAACTGGTCTGGGTACTGTGTAACACTCTGCTGCCTTTTGCAGATGATGGGAGACTGCCTCCCTCATGTCAACAGTGTTTGGTTCACAGTTCCCAAACTCTTAACCTCACGAAAATACCCTCCTTGCATGTACACATGAATGATTTTAGATGACTTGATGAAGGCATTTATTTCTTGTAATGTCTGATAGAGGACTGTCTTTTCAAGGTGACCCTTTTGTGGCTCTCTCTACTCTTCTGTGTTTATTTTATTCATTTTTGTTTTGTTCTGTTTTTGCTCATCATCATGTGGGGGGGGGAGAGAATGCCCCAATCTTGGGAAATCAAACTAATGTCATCCAACTGTACAAAAAAGTGTGAACAGCCCTGTCAAATGAGCGACTTCTCTTTCTTTCTTTCTCTCTCTCTCTCTCTCTCTTTTTCTTTTTCTTAACCAGACAGCATAATATACTTGAGCAGTCCCTTCACATTTGCCTTTTGAGCTGTTCTGACATAACTGCTGTTTCATAGCCGACAGGAAATTTGCTATGAAGAATAATAAGGAGGAGCTGGTCTCTCAGTTTCTGCAGCTGGATGGAGGCGGCGGCGGGGGGGGGGTAGTTGCAGGCCCATTTTACTGGTAAATGGCTAAGAAAAACTGACAGGGAAAGAAGATGTTATACACACACAGCTTTATTTTAAAGGTTGCTAATTGACCAAGTAGTAATCTGTGGGGAAGTATTACCCAACCTTCAAAGGCTTTCACCAGATCAAGTACATTATATTCTGTCAGTTCACCCATGGAATCCAATGGCCACGTGTCAACAGACACGTCAGGCAGCATAGAATCAAAGGCTTCCTGATCAATAGTGATGTGCCAAGTACAGTAGTAGAACAAAGCAACTGTTTCTTTGTTTGATGAAAAAATTAGGGAGCAATGAATAGATTCAATACAATGGCCCATATCCAGACATAGTCATGCTTAGAGTAGGCCCACTTAAGAACAGAACTAAGAGTAGCATAGTCACTTCAGTTTGCTATGAATACTTTGTGCGTTGGTTTTATTTGCCTGCTCTAAACACAACTAGGTCTAGGTTTCAACAAGTGATCCAATTTTCCTTTGACGATACAGGGGCACCTGCTTAAAACACAGATCTTTCACAACAGGGCATGGAAGGAGAACAGTTTAAAAGAACATAGACACAGAAGTTCATGGTTGTTACCACACAGTATATATTTCACCTCATGTTTTTCTGTTCCTGCGCACAGTCAGGGAGCTTAATACTATGTATGCTGATTCAAGTAGAGTCTCTCCATTCCTTCGTTGGTGCAGAGGGTATAATGACATTATAATTCAAGTTTTATTGGTGCCTTGGGCTTTTGGACAGGAACAGTGTTTTTAAGAAATTTAAGTGATGGCCATATTATGTTCCACATTATGACTTATTGGTGGTAGTTTTTGATGCTGTTTAAGACACCACCGAAACGTTACTATGCAGAACTGAGTTGTGCCATCCGATGGTGAACTTTTCAGTTGGTGTCTTAAAACTGGCTTTTTGGGTCAATGGTTTTGGTATCTGACTGTGTGGTCTTGGGCAAGCTGCACAGTCAAAAGGTACCTTCCCTCCAAAAAAAGAAGGGAATGCTAATCCTGAGTAATCTCTACCTGAGAAACCCAGAAAAGGGCCACCAAATATTAAAATTGACTTGGTGGCACATGATTATGTTTAAGATACTTTGGGAAGACTGGAGATGAGACAGAGAGATATATAGATAAGTGAATGCTGAGTTTAACTTGGGCTTAGAATTCTATTGCATTGTTAAATTTAAGGATACTGTACTGGACAGTCAGAGGGACCATATCTCTCCAAATTGTGGTTACTTAAAAATGCAATATCAGTTGCTTATCACAAAAGAAGCATAATACTGTCAATACAGCTATATTATCCAGCTTTTGCATTTTTTCTAATACCTTTATCAGTATTGTACTCATTTCAAGCGATTACTATTTTATGCCAATAATAGTATACAGGGTCATTTTTGTATTTTAAATTAGACAATTTTCTTCATAAATTTTCATTCCTCTTATAGAATACCCTGCATAAAAATTGGACAGATGAGGAGATGATGTACCCTTGTCTGACATCTTTGCCAACTCGAAACTATTCTCTTTCTCCAGATACAGTATGAACAGTAGTCTCTTGTCCTTAGTATAAGTTAACCAGCAGCACAATCAGATGTTGCACCGCATCAATTTCTTTTAGAATGATCCATAGCCTTTCATGATCCACACAGTCAAAGACCATGGTATAATAGATAAAACACATACAAAATTTCTTTTATAGTTTCTTGGACACAATCCTACATGGCATGCAAGATGGAGTGCAAGATGTTAGAGATAAAGAGGTAGAGCAAATATCTCCAAAATTGCAAGTATTTATTAAGAAGTTGAAAGTAATGTTGAAGAAGAATAAATGTGCTCTCAGGAAAGATAAACCCTGTCTTATAGATCTTCCAATTTCTTGTAGGGTTCTCAGCAAACATACAAATTGGGTGGCTGTATAGACATTGATTACTTGGACTTCAAAATGGGTCCTGATAAAATCCTTAATAAAAAACCCCATAGAACAAATATTATGAACATGTACTTATTTGGGACTGAACATCTGGCTTTTCAGGCCATTTTGAAATACAGTTCCCATCACTTTAGAGGTTGGGCCAATCGTAATAAGTGTTGGATGACTTCATTCATCTACATCTGAAAGCCCAGAAGTCCCCATTCTTTCTCAAATGCCTTATGAAGGACCAGCATTGCCAAAGCAAGCTCAAGGTTCACTCAGCCGTCCATCCTTCAAAAGTTGATAAATTGAGTACCCAGCTTGCTTGGAGTCAGGGGCATTGTAACCTGCCTGGATGAATTGTAAACTACTCAGAGAGAACTTTAAGCACTATGGACGGAGTGATATATAAGCTTTCCCTTTTTAAAAAAATATTGTTTCTGGATCTCATTGATGAGCTTCACAATCTAGCCCCAAGCACACTGATCCAGGAGTAAATTAAGTGAATGAAGTGGAGCTCAGTTCATAGTGAGAGCGCTAAAAAAATAGAACATTTTTGACAGGTGTGTAAAATTTAAAACGATGTGTAGAATAACTTATAAAATACTGTACCATACATTATTGTTTAAAAAACAAAAACAAAAAAGAAGGCAAAAACACTGCCACTACAGTCCATTGATCGTCACTGTACTCCTGATGGCACAATTGACATTCCGTATTCACTGCCCCTTTTAGAAAGAAACTGAAAGCAGAAGATGCCTCTTCTAGCCTCCCCAGCAACTACAGTTGGGCTCACAGAAACAGCTTGGCATCTGCCGGCACATCTTTAGCAAGTTGGCAGCCTCAATGCCCTTTGCAGGTTGCAATCAAACCTGCCTTCTACAGAAGCCTCTTTCTGGCTGATTAACTTTAATGTAATTTTAATTAAAAACCACAGTGTCAAAGGGTTTAGCTGCTCGAGAAATAAGCACAGATTGTGGCACAGTGGCAGCAGTCACTTGGAAAATGGAAATGCATCCTGACAATATTGTGTAGGGGCCAGATAAACAAAGCTGAAGCTCTCTTACCTTCCAGCGACTAGGGCATATCAGAATAGCAAGGACCACCTATACCTCACAGACCTACGTACAAATCTGACAGTTCAGGTGTCAGGTGCTCTCTGCACTTTCAATGCCCGATTGTAATATATGTGATAGATAGATAGATAGATAGATAGATAGATAGATAGATAGATAGATAGATAGATAGATAGATAGATAGATAGATATAGATCTTTATCTCTATGTAGGTAGATACTGTCAAGTATTCTGCTAATAATTTGAGTCATTTCTGAAATAAAAACATATTTTTTCTTAGAGACTTTAAATGACAGTTTAAATAATACCACTGCACAGAGAAACCCTTCAAGCTCATAAAATGTAGATAACTCATTGATTTTACACAGCTGTAAAAAAACATTGTTTCCTAGTCAGTTGTACAGAAATGCCTTGAAACCATATACTGTATACAAAAATAAGGGTGTGTGGCTAGCTTTGTCATTGGGGTAATTCCATTTGGTTATACAGTCCATTTCGGTTATAATCAGAATTCAACAATTTTTGTGAAATCTGTCTAGTTTTCTGTGCATGTTAAGTTTTTTTATGAATATAGTATATCTTTTTAGGTGTACAAGAATTCTCACTGCTTTTACTGAAAGAGATACTTGGGGTGAAGAAGCACAGTAGAAGGGATGGCTTCGCCGTGATTGATGAAACCATCTAAGACAATTGCTGTATGTTGTAAAGAAGGTATCTGTGCACAGGCATAAGATAACCACTAGAGCTGTGACTCTCAGGGTATACCAACTGAAACCAGTGGAAGGTACATTAGTCATTACCAACTTGCCTTCCACTGATTTCAATAGCTAGTTTAAGTGTGACTAAGTAATACACCAAAACTTGAAGTGAAGGCTCTGAGTTGCAAAACAAATGGACAAGCACAGGCGTATTCTGAATAGTCTCTATTTATCAGATATTTCTTGCAGAAAGCAGAATATTTTGTTTCATCAGAAGTACTGCTAATCTCCGGTGCCTGGGAGCATTACCAATGGTTATTTTTGTTTTCTAGAAGAGAGTATTCCCTCCCTCCTTCAGATTGTTGGGGCATTTCAGAAGAACAGATGGTGCCTGTACAGGTGGGACAGTTTCCATCTGAACAGAAGGGTCACAATTGTACTTACTGAGAGGATAGACAGAGCTATGGGGGAGAGTTTAAAGCAGTAGGCAAGGGGATGGGAAGTTTATATAAAACCTATCCAATAGTGAGGACGAGGTGGCTAAAATAAGCAGATGGATTGATGGAGGGGTGGGGGACTAACGAATGCCGAATCTGTCTTTCATTACCACCGAGATGCTGCGTCAGAGCAGTCCAATACTATTGAACGACCTTCAAAATCATATGTAGAACAAGTGGAAAATACCAGACGTGGGAGGATGTCTCAGGAAAAAGAAGCAAAAGCAGCATTCTGTGCATGGTGCCGCCTTCGGCATATGCCAGAGAGGGATAAACAGGCAAGGTGTTGTTTTTGAGAAGGAGAACTATGCCACTGCAGTCAGCAAGGGATGATTCACACAAGGACACGGACAGGTAGAGGCCCCACCCATGGGCAATATCCATGGATATTGGTAAAACCCTGTTGCACAATTATGTAAAAGGCATACTTGTTAGAGACAAACTGCTGTATTATTTGTTGCATGCCAAGTCTGCATGCAACAGATAATGCCTATGAAAATTTATTAACCTACAGCAATTCACCACTAAATGTTATGCCTTTCCCATTTCTACCCAACGAGATTTTAGCCATTCCGCTCACTGCAATTCAGTTCACGGTTGATAATTACTTGCCATCAAGTTGATTGCCACTCTTGGTGACCATTTCCAATGTTTTCTAGGTATAATGTAGTCAGAATTCTTTTTCTGGCTCAGTTTTTTATCTAATCTGTTCCTCTGCCCATGCCACAAATTATACATATAAGCATAGAATGCCTATGAACCTACAATTGTTCTTGGAAAAACTAACCTTTTTGTTTTTGTCATGGTGGGACTGAAGTCCTTTCTTTCTTTCTTTCTTTCTTTCTTTCTTTCTTTCTTTCTTTCTTTCTTTCTTTCTTTCTTTCTTTCTTCATAATAATAAATAAACTACTCTGGGCAGCTCACATCAGAACCTATGACGCAGCATTGAACCGAAAACTGCACATAAAAATAACAAAACAAGCACCATAAGTATAAAATAATATCACATAACCCCGCCACAGATGGAGACAACAAATCAGCTAAAAATTACAGAGAATAGGTTGGAAGGCTCTCATGTGGAGAGAATAGACCTGCATACCTGTTTGAACAGCACTGTTTTCACCTGCTTCCTGAAGGACAGAAAGGAAGAAGCTTGGTTCATATCCACAAGCAGTGAGCTCCATAATGTCACAACCACCACTGAGAAACTCGTGTTTGTTGTTTGTTGTTGTTGTTGTTGTTGTTGTTGTTGTTGTTGTTGTTGTTTGGAATAGCTTTAGGACTACCAGTACCAGAAAACACAAATGTGGAAAACATAATGAAGGGCCCAGGAAGAAGCAATTCCTTTAATCGAAAATGCAAGGACCGGTGCATGAAAAATAAGAAGTACTCCCTCCAAAGAACCCGAGATGAAGCGGATACGAAAACAGTCACTGTGCCCATCCTTGTGTTTGACCGAGTGTCAATGAATGGAGCAAATGAATCAGCATGGTTCCCCTGATGAACCTGAACTGGATGAACTCATTGTAGGGGAGCATAAGGGAACAAGAACAGGCTCCTGTGTCTTCAGTACTTGCATGGGAGAGGGAAATTAAGTGACCCTTGCTCTTATTCTCTTTCCAACACAAGAATGAATCACAGACGAGCCTGTCCTACTGTTTTAATGTGGCCACCAGACTTAAAGCAACATGAAATAATTTATCTCGAAACATCCACAGCTTTGGAGTGCTGTGGCTAAACTCCCTGTGCCTGGGATGGCTAGCAGAGGCATTTTCTGTGACCTCAGGAGGATGCAACTTGTAGCCAAAGCAAAGTTTTTTGTAATCCTGACTTGGACTTCTGCTGGCCTTTGGGGAATGTGTTTGCTACTGCTGCATTTACACCCAATTTTCATCTACCCAAACAATATGGTCCCGGTGTTTGACAGCCCTGTCTCGGAGATCCTTTGGGGACCACAACCACTCAGTTTTGCCTCTCGGTTCTCTTTGAGCTTGTGAACAAGGTTCCAGGGGTATTCCATATGGATACAAGGCGAGTGGTGCTTTTATGATCACCTAGGGATGATGTTTCCCTGAAGCCTTTTTATGTTTCTAGGATAAAGCTGCATGGCTGCCTCAAGCCTCTTCGGCTCACAGGCGCAATTCTTTCCCATAACAAAGTTTCACTGTGAATCTACAGCAAAATGCCCCAGGGTCTCGGCTGCACAACAGTGTGGTGTGTATATAGGATTTCTCTGTATGCGTGTAAGTGTTGCCTTTATGTATCAAGCCTTAAGTGTTTCACCTTAACAGTGGAAGTATCTAATTGCATAAAATATAATACTGATCTGGAGGCGGGTAAAGTACTAGACAATACAGTGAAAGGAGGATACATTAAAAAGATGCAAAGTATTAGAAAAGTTACGTTTCTTGGCTATGGCTCCCAGTTTCACCCAGCCAGTATATCTACCCTGGCCTAGGGGTTCTGGTGGCTGCAGTCTGAGGGAAAAACTGCTTGAAAGGTAAAGGTATATAGGTATCAATACCTCTAAATGGTACACTCAACATCTAACATTGAATATAATATGATTTAATCCAGGGGTCCTCAACGTTTTCAAACAACGGACCAGTCCACCACACCCCAGACACCACTGGGGGCCAGACCACAGTCCAAAAAAAAAAAAAAACCCAAAAAAGGCCGACATGGAAAAGGGAGGGAGGGGCAAGTGGGAGGAACTCCCCACGATTGGCCCATGATCATTGTGTCTCCAGGGCCCCAGCAATGTCTCCTGCTCCAGATCACCACCCTGAGGTGACACTGCTGGAATCCCTCTGCTGTGCCTCCTCCTCCTCCTCCTCCTCCTCCTCCTCCTCCTCCTCCTCCTCCTCCTCCTCCTCCTCCTCCTCCAGTGGCAGCGGCTGGAGCAGCTCTCCTTCCTTCCTTCCTTCCTTCATTGCATCGGGAAGGAGGTGGCAGCCCAGGCAAACTCAGGCCCCTCATCACCTTCTGGGCGGCCACTCAGGATGAGGAGCAGCAGCCGCAGCAAGGCTGATGCCAGTGCAGGCAGATCCAACCATGTCCCCTGGCCATCACGTCCTCACTGTCCCTGGAGGGAAATCTGCCTCCTCTCTTGGCCTGACCCGACTTGGTGCGCTACAAGTGAGGGAGGGAGGGGAGGGAGCAAGGGCTGGGAAGGAGGGAGGGGAGGCAGAAAGGCATGCCCAAAGCCACCTGCAGCCCGCTCACTGGCCAGGTCCAGCCAGGCTGCGGTGCTCTCTTGGCTCGCCAGCCCGCCCATCACCAACTGGGAACAAATGCAGCCCTGCCAGCCTCCCAGGAACCAGGCCTGGGCCACCGTTTGGCCTTCTCTTCTTTCTCCACCACCTCCTCTTCGCTGGTCTCTAACCCGGTGATGGTGGTGGCAGCTTCAGCCTCTGGCCATGGCTGTGCTCCCTGCTCCCCTCCCTCGCTCAATGGAGCAAGGCAGCAGCTCGGAGGGGGTTGGGTGGGTGGGAAGTAGCTCCGTTTCCCCCTTGGTCCCTTGCTGTCCATCCCTCCAGTGGTCCACTGCCATGGCTGCTCTGGCTCGGAAGGCTGGCTGGCGCTGCCTCTGCCTGCCCCCTTCATTCCTCACCACTACAATAACACAGGTGGCAGCCACACAAGGAAGGCAGGTGGGCAGGGTGGAGGAGGAGCAGGGGTGGGGCCTCAGGGCCATGGAGGGAGTGGGAGACCTTGCCGCAGCCCTCCTGTTTTAAATTGCCCCGGTTGGCTGCACCCGGCGCCCCAACCATCTGGGCGGTGGGTGGGGGGACTGGGGGACCCTGCTGTAGCCCTCCCACTTTGAATGCCCCACTAGCCAGTATGCTGATCATCTGGGTGGTAGTTGGGGGGAGTGGGAGAAGTGACATAGCCCACTGCTTTGAACTGCCTCAGCAATAGAAGCAGCTGCGGAGGGTGGCTTGCTTGCAAAGCAGGGGGTAGGTGGGGGGGTGGAATTGGTCCCGGGGGCCGGATTCAGGACCTTCGGGGGCCGCATTCGTCCCCGGGGCCTTAGGTTGAGGACCCCTGATTTAATCAGTGCAAATCATTTGAATCCAAATATTAATATTGAATGGCTGTTCATTATAGAAACAATTCTTCTCAGAAACTGAGTGCTCATCTGAAGTCTTAATATAGTGAATAATGTTGTTAGGATTCCTCTTAAGGACCCTCTAATGGCAAAGCTCAACCCCTTCAAAGAGGAAGGCAAATGGGTTCCAATTCCTATCAGCCACTAGCACAGCCAATGGCCAAGGATGATGGGAGCTGATGCCCAGTATATGAAGGAATTATGAAGATGTGTTTATCAAGAAAGAGACATTGGCAGTGTGATTTCTTCAAAGTGAAAGCACATGTTACAATGTTACACCTTGGGATGAAGGGAAAGTGTACAGCTGAAGCTTCCTTTTATTGTTGTTTACTTAGTAGTTGGTGCAGGGGCTTGATGCAATCAAAAGCTATTGCAAACTGGTGATAGGGGTTAAACCCTGTCCCATACTCATGTCTCTCCCACAAATTTCATCCATATAGGAACTCAAAAGGAAGCATCTCAGTGCCAGTGGAGCCCTGCCCTTTGGAGCTTCCATAATAAGCCTACATTACATATAGAACATAGTGGCTGAGATTCAGTAAGTCACAATCAGAATAGGCTAATTTGAATCAGTGGAACTTGTGGAGGAACTGACTCACCAAATAACCACTTATTCAGTAGGCCTGGTTTAGTTGGGATTGACTACACTAAGCAAGAGGATTTCAGATGGTGTATAGTTTAACCCTTAAAGGAGAATTATCAAAGTAGATGCTAATGGGAATGTGCATTCTGTACAATCATGGAAGCCATTTGGAATGTGATTGATCAAAATAATCGCTGTAAGCTGCAATTATATCATCTACTATCCAATCTGAGTAGCCACATTATGTTTGCCTCAGTCTACTTGGGTCCCCAGATGTTCTACAACTCCCAGAAGCCCTTGTCAGTAAAGGTTGAAGAACTGAGTTGCAGTTCAAGAATGTCTGGGGACTCAAGTCATTTTTTTGACCTACAACTTAGGAGACCTGGTTTTTGGAGTGATAGTTCAAACAAGTAACTTCTTGAAACTCTGTTCCCAGTCTAGTGAGTTTTTATTCAATTTATTTATTATTGGTGGTTGGTGCCGGAGGATTTGACCGCATCCCCCCAATTTTGGCCCGCTTGCACTGACTACCCGTTGTCTTCCAAATAAGGTTGAAGGTGTTGGTTTTGGTTTTGGTTTACAACACCCTCCGTGGCTTGGGACCTGAATATCTGATGGAGCATATCTCCAAAAGGTCAGAGCTGGCCAGACCCACCAGAGCTTCACGGGCTTTCTCGCTTCGGGTGGCCACCCCTAGGGAGGCTCGTAAGGTTGCAATTTGTAATTGGATCTTCTCTGCAGCTGGAGACTTTATGGAAGAAACTGCCCTGCGACATTCACCTGGCTTCTTCCCTCACAGCTTTTAAGAAACTTTTAAAAACGTGGCGGTTCAAAGAAGCATATGGCGATCACTAATGCTTGTTTTATGGCCCTCGTTATTTGTTGTCCTTTGTGTTAAGTGTTTGTGCCTCTTGCCGGACTCTTCTCTTTTTTTCTTTCATTGTGTTCCATTTTATTTGTATCTGTGATTTTTAAAAAATTGTTTTGTTGTTTCATTTGTAAACCACCCAGTGTTTCACTGGGAAAATTGGTGCAGCATATAAACTTAAAATGAATAAATAAATAAATTTTACCCTGCCTTTCTCCTCAGAAAAGGTCCCAAGGCAGCTTAAAGTAAGGAGAGACAATATAAGTCCATTACAATTAAGACACATTCAGTTTGAGAAACAGGGAATTGAGAGACACCTTACAGCTTTAAAAGGCAACATTAAATCTAACAATTGATGACATAGTGTCAATGCAACCATACAAGGAGAGATATAAACACAAAGTTATTAGTGGTTATAAATACAAGTCTGTGTAGCTGTGTATGGTAGTGGGAGGGAGTTCCAGAGTCTGGGCACAGCAGCCGAGAAGGCCCACAAGATGTATCTGTGAGGGTGGCGGGATGGAGAGAAAAGTGTTCCCACAACACTTTTGTTGCCATTGGTGCTAGGACTCCATGAAGACCTGGACCACACTCCCATGTGAATCAACAGCAGTATCTTGGTCTTGAAGTCAAGCAATCAGAATGAGATCAGATGGAAGGCCACCTAGATGGTTCCAGCTGTTTATTCAATGATGACATTCCAAATTTGCGCAGTGTCATTTTTATGAATAGCTCTATAGCCACAACCTCTGGTCTGATATGGGATGGAAGGCCTAGCCCACCACTTTAAGAAACCTTAGAAGCAAACACCTTTTGCAAACCAATTATCTGTCACATAGCTGTGCAATAGGTCACTAACATTCACTTGCTCTGTAAATGAGCAGTTGACTGTGAAAACATAATTAGGTTTTTTTTTTTAAAAAGCATTCAAAAATTAGAATTCCATAATTATACTCACTTGAACTAAAGCATCACAAATGAGGTAGTATGTGTCTAATTGAAAGTGATTAATGTCGACAATGAAGCCTTGCTGCCTTCAGGGTTTTTTCCCCCACCGTGCACATTGGACAACTCTAGGAGGCATTTGTGGGGAAATGGTTAGCCCTGCCCTTTGTGGGTTTGGCACCTTGAGCTGAGTGCCAAAACATCTGGGGGAGGGTGTGAGAGCTTGTGCAGTTAGTGAAACAGAGTTGGACTTATTTTGTGAGAAACATTTGCAACGTAGTTCTCAGCAACAAGAATGTTCTTCTGCTATATGACATTCTTCTAGCCATAGAAAGGTTCCTCCCGCAGATGCATGCTAGTCGTGTCCGAGTCTAGGGGTGGTGCTCGTCTCCATATTCAAGCCAAAGTGAAGGTGTTTTGCAAGTCCATGGCCACGTGGCCAGCATGGCTGCAAGGAAACACTGTTTTACCTTCCTGTTTTTTTTTTTACGGCGGTACCTATTTATCTACTTGCACTTACATGCTTTCAAATTGCTAGGTTGGCAGGAGCTGGGGTTAACAGCGGGAGCTCACTCCGCTGCGTGGCACCCGGGATTTGAACTGCCGAGCTGCCAACTTTGACGCCAACAGTTTTTGGAGCCTTAGTCCACTGAGCCACCATGCCTCTTAGAGCCACCTCGCCCCTTAGCTTCTATCCATACTTGGCAACTTAAAAGAGAAATATTCACCCAAATTGATCCAAGCAAGAGTCCTTTTGCAGAAGAAGCGGGGCTGGGGTGGGAATTATGGGTCCATAAGGGAAATGATTTGGTTAAAACTGAGGAGGTTGGGTGGTAGAGCTTGTGAACGTCAGTGGAAGTACACCTTCCTCCCATGCTGTAAGCCCTTGGCCAAAATATGTGGGACAGTTTTCCCGTCTGTGTTCTTCTTCAGCTGATGCACTGGCATCCATGTGGTGACAGGAGAAATGCAAGAAAGAGAGAGAGAGAGAAAAACAATAGAATAGAGGGAAGATTTTAATAGCTCTGTGAGACAGAATTTCAGCAGATGCAGCCTTTCCCAATCCTTCATTTGCCAAAATTCTCACTTCCATACAACTGAAATTAATGGCTCCAGGCCCTGAAGCGTTTTAATGGAAAATCCAGATGCTAGGAATCCAGGCAACCAGTTTTGTGATTCCATTTCTTCTTAGCAGCATAGATTTATTCAATTCTAAAATGATGATGGTTATTACTCTCAATATATTCTCAAAGAATTTCATGGCCGGGATCTGATAGCTGTTGTGATTTTTTTCGGGCTGTTTGGCTATGTTCTGGAAGTTTTTCTTCCTGATGTTTCGCCAGTCTCTGTGGCTGGCATCTTCAGAGGCCAAGGGAACTTCCAGAACACTTCCAAACAGCCCAAAAGATTCACAACAGTTACTACTCTCTATTCCACGTATTTTTATTTTATTTATTTAATACTGCAGCTTCCCACTAAAAGATAGTGTTGAAAGTAGCAAGAAACCTCTAATGCCAAGTTCAGTTTTCTGCGTCTATACATTGAAAACTGAGGCCATAATCCTATACATTGGGATCAGAAGGACTTCTTTGCCCACAGGCCCCCTCCAATCATAGAACCATAGAATAATGAAGTCGGAAGGGCCTATAAGGTCATCAAGTCTACCCCTCTGCTCAGTACATAAATCCATATCAAAGTGGATCTGAAGATAGCTTTCCAATTTTCTCTTGAATGTCTTCTATGTTGGAGCGCTCATCACTTCCTGAGGCAACTGGATCCATTGTCACAGCACTCCAACAGTTAAGACATTTCCCCAGATGTGTGTGTGTGTGTCTGTGTTGTGTCATTACAGTCGTGACCGACCCTTTTTGACTCTATGTCCATGGAGTTTTCTTGGCAGGAATACTGGAGTGGCTTGCCAGTTCCTACTCCAGGCGCCTACAACACCTGGTAATCCATGGTGGGTCTCCCATCCAAGGGGGCGACCCTGCTTAGCTTCCGAAATCAGGCGAGATCGGATGTGCTTAGGGCATTATGCAGCCTAAATCTGGCTTTCTATAGCTTGAGCCTATTATATGTCCTGTATTGTTGAGTTATTAAGAACAAATCCTGCCCCTCCTCTGTATGCCTTTCAAGTATTTGAAAAGTGCTATCATATCTCCCTCAGTCCTCCTTTCTCATGCCAAACATAGGCTATTCTTTCAGTCTTTCCTCACAGGGCTTGGTTTCCCGTCCCTGATTTTTATCCTGCTAAATTTCATTCTGTTGTTTTCAGGCCAGTGCCTGAGCCTATCAAGATCATTTCAAATTTTGTTTCTCTCTTTCAGGGTATAAGCTGCTCCACCCACAAATTTGATAAACATTCCTTGCACTCATAAGTTAGCTGTCCTCCTATCATTTGGTAGTTCACCTGCCCTCCATGATTCCAATAAAATAATAGACAGAGATTCCAGGATTTCTTCAGCCAGTTCAGAATCTGGCCCACTTGGGAATCCCAGTTCACCTTCTCCCAAAGGGGAAAAGACCAGGCTCTGAGATGAGTCAAGCTTTCATCCCTATAAGTCAGTGTTGGCAAACCTATGGCACAGGTGCCAAAGGTGGCACTCTGAGCCCTTTCTGTGGGCACCCGACATCACCCCTTCACAGCCACCTGTATTCAGGTTACATTGTCATACTGGCACTTTGCAAAAACTTAGTGGGTTTTGAATCGCAGTTTGGGCACTCACTTTCTAAAAGGTTCGCCATCCCTGCTGTAAGTTATGAGGAATGAGGTAAGGGAATTCCTACTCTTATAAGTGACTAGTGTTCCCCAATACAGTTACTCATGGCTGTTATCTAAGTGCCCATTTGAGGTTCTTGTTTGGAGCTAAAAATCAGACTGAAATCAGTGACAACATTGAATGTAGTATGCAGATGTGTATGTGCGTGTGGTGGTGGTGGGGAACCAACACTAAAGCAACATGTTATACTTCTTCTCTCCCATGTTCTTGTTGCTTATTCAGGAACTTCCTATATGGCTTTATCTGTCCAATTGTGACGCATGTTGGAAGTACAAAAACCAGAAAGCCAAAGAGAAAAATTACATTATTCATCTAATTTCAATCCTCTTTTTAGAACAGAATTAATTCCATCCTTGCACGGCAGAAGAACCCTCAGGCATAATTCTGCATAACTACTAATATGCAGTATAAAATATTCATTAATTCTCTCTCTCTCTCTCTCCCTCCCTTCCTCCCTCCCTCCCTCTCTCTCCCTCTCCCTCTCTCCCTCTCCCTCCCCCCCCCCTCTCTCAAGCACAGTTTTATAGCAGTTCTAAAGCAAAGTCACTTCCAGGTTTCTAGTTTGACCTAAGCCTATTTTGACCTTGTTCTTCTTCCACACTGTCAACACCAGACACTTCATATTCATCAGCCTTGCTTGTATGTGAAAAAGAAAAATGAAAAATTAGATGAGAAGTGTGCTGGGTTCACTGCATCCTCTATGTATTAAACTTTTAAACTATTTTTTCATGGGACACATTCCAAAAGCAATATGGAATGTTATTTGTGCTGTGTGTAAATGTTGTTTATCCAGAATTAGAAAGCAGAAGCTCTTAAACCTTTTAGAAACTAAAAGTCATGCTCCATTGCTGGCTTAGGCAGAAGGTAGATCAATTTTGAGTTAAATATATGGATGAGTTACAGTAGATTAAAATAGATTCTGATCTGTTGCTTCTTTAACAATATAATCAATAAAATAACTCCTCACCCTGCTAAAATGAAGAAAATATGGGATAGCCAAAATAAATAGTTATGTAGAAAATCAGATCTCAGAAAAGTTACTTTCTTGCAGCTTAAAAATCAGTGAAACACCCAGCTGGAGGATTCTAGTATTTATGGATATTCAAAACAACAACAACAACAACAACAACAACAACAACAACAACAACAACAACAACAACAACAACAACAACAAAGTAATTGTTCTGTGTAGTGATGGAACTTGGTCAGCTCCACTTAGTTTGGACACTCAGAATACATTGACACACTGTTTTATGACTTTTGCACCACTTCCTGGTGGGTGATTCTTGAGTTGCAATGTTGCTTTTACCAAGATGTTAAGACATGACATGCTGAAATACTCTTGCTTGAAGGCCATTCTGACCCAAGACCCTTATGTAA
Source organism: Phrynocephalus forsythii (assembly GCA_029282475.1). Taxonomy (NCBI): domain Eukaryota; kingdom Metazoa; phylum Chordata; class Lepidosauria; order Squamata; family Agamidae; genus Phrynocephalus; species Phrynocephalus forsythii. The sequence goes on along the minus strand of JAPFRF010000009.1, from coordinate 44,371,843 downwards.
AACGATGGTTCCCAACTTGTTGTTCATGAATCAGTGGGAATCTACAGGAGTACTCTGAGATTGCTATGTCTCTGTACTGCAAAGCTACCATATTTGAGACTCTGCAAAAACTGGGAAAGGTCCTTTTCAGGATCACAGCTCCTTCCGTCTCTCAGACATATAGCCAGTGGCCTTTCTGGGTGCCAGATTCTGGGAATGTTGGTCTTAAAAATAACTTTTGCAAGTTTTGAGGTTCTGTGCAGCCAATTAATGACAAAATCCTGCTGCATCTAAAGTAGAGATAAGAGATGAAGGAAACCTATGATAGCTTTTTATGGCTCAAAGCTAGTAATGGCAAAATGTTGCATTTAAGTATCTAAGGAGCCCTGTGGCATAGCGGTTAAATGCCTGTACTTCAGGTAAAACTGTGCTCATGACCTTGGGTTCAACCCCAGGTAGCAGGCTCAAGGTTCACTCAGCCTTCCATCCTTCCGAGGTACCCAGCTTTCTGGGGGTGAGAGGCAATGTGTAGCCTGCATACTGTAATTAAAAACTGTAAACTGCCCTGAGACTACATGACGTGGTATGGAACGGTATATAAGCAGAACACTTTGCTTTGCTTTGCTTTGCTTAAAAGATCTCAAGGGGCAATGAAAGCACTACATTAGCAGTCACAATACACACACACACACACACACACACACACACACACACACACACACACACACACACACACACACACACACACACACACACAAATTCCTTCAGAAGCACATTGTTTCTTGGGTGGCATTGCAGCATTTGTTGGCAAAGAGGAAGAGAAGAAAATCCAGCTTGGTGCCAAGCCTCCCAAATGGCATCCAACCAAACTGAGAATGCCATTTCGTTCGTGTTGCAGCAAAAGATGCAAATGACTCCAAACCCTTCTGAGGATTTTGCCTTCAGTCCAGAGACACCTCCTCAGAAAGCAAGGGTTGTTTCCTGGGTTGTACCACCATGGGGATTGGTGCAAAAAGGTATACATAGCCCTGTTTGAAGAGGTATAAATCCTAAAATGCCCTCATTGTTCCACACACGCTGTCACCTTAGTGCCGGAAGGCAAAATCAAATAAATATTTTAGTTTGCAAGTACCATATGGCTAACAGTTTGTTTTCTAGTACCAGCTGCTGATTTGTTTGCTGCTGGTTCACTGTTGAGTTACACTGTCTGATTATGAAAGCACACACTTTTAGTTTTTCTTAGACATTTGGGACCTATTGTTGAGTTCAATAAGCAGAGTTATGGCTTTGGTGTGCATACACATGCACACCTTAGCCCATAATTTCACATAAACAACATAAATCCATGCATAAATCTGTTTGTCGGAGATTTTGAACTAAGGAATCTTGTCATCTTTGATAAGAAGCCTTCTCTGGCTTCTTTCCCTGTAGTGAAATAGGTAGAAAGAAAGAGAAAGAGAGAAAGAAGGGAGTGGTGGGGAGAGATAAAAGGAAAAAGAAGGGATGGTAGAAAGAGGGGGTCAGGAGGTGCAACCACATCGTGAGAAAAATATGGGTCGATCCATTGTGATTTGCATGTATGGAAATTGGGGTTCCCCAGGTGAATTTGCCCAGATTCACAGGGGTCAGCAGGGTCAGAGGGGTCAGTTTACACTGAGTTCCATGAGTGAAAGCTTCCTTAACCAAGTCCTAACAATGCTGATGTGTAACTTCCTACTCCCTCTCTATTATTGGTCTCCTAATTGCTGTAGTGTAGTGTTTGGTTGAGAGGAACTGGTAACCCAATTTATGCCTCTTTGCTTCAGATGTTGATTGGACTGGCCAGAAAGCAGACAACAGTGGCGTTAAACCGGTGGTAACAAATTTAAGCCACTTCAGCAACACAACTGTTCATTCTCCACTCAAAAAGAAAAGTATTCTGCAACAGGATTCCCCTCATTGAGCCTTACGGGTTTAATTTGAATTCGTGCCCGATCTAACACAAACTGCAGAGGAAAAGAGAGGGGAGGGTGGCAGAAAGAGACAGAGGGAACGTTTGAATTTGTCTATGTGTGGCTCTTAGGCATCTGCGACTGGCATCCAGGCATGAGATTTTTCATTCCTCTGCCCCCCCCCCCAGAGAGAGACACACTACAGGTACAACTACTGGAATTCTGGTAGTTTTGGGGTAAAATTCCATATTTTAGAGGAGTTTTGGGATCTTCATTTGTTCTTTTCCAATGCTCCCTTTGTAAAGCATGGATATGGACAGAGCTAAGCTAGTCTACAGGAAGAGTAAGCCATTAGAGAGGTGGTCTTTCTTTCTTTCTTTCTTTCTTTCTTTCTTTTTGAGAGGAGCCATCATGCTGGACATGAAGTGTCATCCTAATTTGTCAAGTCATACAGGCAGCACCACTGGTGCAGCGCGTTCCCTTCCTCTATCCCCCGGCTGGTTGTCCCACTCACTAGCCATTGCACACTGCTAGCATCTTCCTTGTTGGATGGTTGGATAGTCTGGGCAGAAGCACGGACTTCCTTTTTCTGCTTTCTCTGGCTGCCCAGCCAAAGACTGTGGGTCAGCTGCTGCATGTACAACTTTTAACAAACTGGGATGGCTCACCTCATGCCCATTTCTACTAACAAATAGGGAATACTGTCCTCTAATGCTTTGCTGTTCTCACAGAGCTCAGAAAGCTCCATCCTGTATTTTTTTATTGATGATATATGATTCTTATATTTCCTTTTATATATGGAGAGCATATTTTACCAAAACAAATTCTGGGTGTGTCCAATCACACTTGGCCAATAAAAGGATTCTGATTCTGATTCTGATTCTGATCAATGTCCAAGCTTTAATGGCCATCCTCAGACATAGGGAATGCTAAGAGAAAGTGACTTTAAATATAAATAAAAAGGATTAAATTAATTGTTTATTTACTGTCATAGACCAAAATGGGATAAAAAGGATGTCCATCATGGATAATGTTTCCAATAAATAAAAAGTGCTGGGACAGAGGGCGTTTTTGTTCCTACATGGTGGTGTGTTCAATTCCTGTCTCCTGCTCACAGAAACAGGAAAAGTCCTCACAACCAGCAGCCCTTCTACTTCCTTGCAAGGCTCTGTTGTTCTTTGCTGTGCTTGAGCTGCCGTGGGGCCTGTAACAGGTTCTATTGGCATATCTGTTTCAGAGGTGGGAGGAGTTCCCTTTTCATTGCCCAGGCTAGCTAGAGTATTCTGGGAGCTGTGGGCCAGCAAAAGGGAAGAAACGAACATTCCTCATCTCTGATTTTTTGCTCATGATCTGCATGGCAGGCATTTCAATCCGGATTTCTCCTTGTCTACAGCACTTAGCAAATCCGCTATACAAACAGGGCTTTGCATGACACTGCACTTGGCAGTTCCGGGTTGTTTATTATTATTTTTTCAACTTGGCATATAGAATGTTTGGGGAGCCATTCCCCCCACACACACCTTCCCGAGCATGGCGTAATAGGCTTTAAGTTTGTTAAGCTGCTCTGCCAGCCCCCCTCCCAGTGCCCTGCTGTTCTATTATATTGAACTTGTAAGCAGGACGCTTTGCCAGCTTCACCCAGATTACTGCTGCAATAAGGGCCCCGCTGAGTGACTAGTGTCATGATAAGTGCTAGGGAGGGAGCTCACCATCTTGGCATACTGTTCTCGTCTGATTAAATTCAGCTTTGTGGAAGCAGGGAGCCTGCCTCTTGGTCTGGCTGGCTCTCCCTCCGTCCAACTGCTACTGTCAGACAATATGAAATTAGGAGCCACCATGGCTTACGACAGGTGCTGCACCACAGCTGAGGAGTGCTGGGAAGTCTGAAGCCGGGGGGGGGGGAGGGAGGGAAAGAAAGAAAGAAAGAAAGAAAGAAAGAAAGAAAGAAAGAAAGAAAGAAAGAAAGAAAGAAAGAAAGAAAGAAAGAAAGAAAGAAAGAAAGAAAGAAAGAAAAAGGTGATTGTGTGTTTTTGGAGGTGTTTGACAGAAAGAGCTTCCTCCAGCCTTGGATCAGCAAGATCTGACATCTGTGAAAAGTTAGTTTTTTCAGACACAATCTTATAATCAGTATGGTCATGGGCATCCTGGTAGTCCAGAAAAGTGACTTTTCTAGGCTCTGAGCAAAGGGCACCCCAAGATACTTTGTTTCTGGCATGAAACAGGCGGAGGACAAAATGACATATTTCCCACTGCATGAACTGAAGAAGCTAACAAGAATTGTTAGGGCAGCATCTTCTGCTGAGTGGGAGGGAAACAGGCTGGTTTAGGAAGCACACCACAGACCGTGTGACACAGAGAGAGCCCTATCCTCAGTAGCATCTCTTGCTGGAGGGGGAGAAGGATTTGAGAGCTGGGGAACTTAAGCCTGCTCCCTACCCTTCGGCATCTTATGCCTTCAGTGGCTGCCTCATTCTGCTTTGTGGTAAGAGTCCCTCAGTGATTTAGACCCTCATAAAAGCTGAGGCTCCAGTACTTTGGCCACCTCATGAGGAGAGAGAAGTCCTTGGAAAAGTCCCTGATGCTGGGAAAGATTGAAAGCAAAAGGAAAAGAGGACGGCAGAGAATGAGATGGTTGGATGGTGTCATCGATGCAACCAATATGGATTTGAACAAACTCCGGGAGGCAGTGGAAGATAGAAAGGCATGGAGAGCTCTGGTCCATGGGGTCATGAAGAGTCGGACACAATTGAACAACTGAACAACAACAAAAGGCACATCAAAAGAAGAAATGTAAGCATCTCTGGGGCATTTAGGACTTCATTTGTGTTGGTTTAATTCCTCTTGGAAGGTGGGCTAGTGTAAGCATAGTCCTGGGCAGGGCTGATGATCCTTGGTGTGAACCTGAGGTAGCAAACATTCAACACTCTCCAGTTGGCCTTTCTTCTCCAAACCAGAGCTATGAGAAGCAAAATGGTCAATACACTGAACACATTTTCTGTGGCTTGATTGTGTTGTTCTGCCCTCTGTGGACTGACAGGCCAGGCCAGAATGAAGTCCTGGCGCTCACACAAGTGGTCACGGCATTTGTTCCCATCAGTCCCACCTATTTATGCACAGATCTCTGTAAGTTGCCTTGTGTGGTGTGAGTAAGGATGTGCAACCAGATTCAATCTGAATTCTCATCCCCTGTTTCCAAAAGTGGAACTGCTTCAATTTGGAGCTTGTCCTCTTTAGTTTTACTCCCAGGCCTGAGCCATGATTTGGAAATCTGAAGGTTCATGACTTCTGTTGACCGTCATTAAAAATATATATACAAAAAGTGTATTTCTTCCCCATTGTCAAAATTGGATGACGTTTGCAGAATCAGTTGTTGCTTAGGAAGGGGATTAAGCCTGTCGAATTGTAGATAAATAGGTACAGGGGGTTTGTTGAAGAGCAACCTGTCAATTTGGAGGGTATCCAAAAAATAGAACATGTTTAATCTCCCTGCGTTCCTTCTGGACCAGTGCTGTGATGATGACAAGCCCACAAAGAAGTGCTTTGAGGAACAAACATGCAGAGTTTCAGAAAAGCAGTTACAGAGGGTTCAATCATGTTGAAAGCAAGTCATGCACATTTTGGAGGAAGTAGTTCACTTCTTTTCCCTGTTTTTCTGTCTATTTTGCTTTGCTTTGCTTATTTATTTCCTCTTCTTCTTCTGGTTGGGAGAATTGCATGAAAGTGACACATGTCACAGAAAAACCTAAAATGTTTCCAAAGGGCATGTTTAGAGAGCAGAGCAGATATGCTGCTTGAAAATTAAGCCAGCGGACTGATCCAGAAGGGGCCATTTCCTGTTAGGCCTTCAGAGGAGATTAATCTGATACAGATCTCTAATGCTGTTCTCCAACAGAAAAGAAAGGCACACAATAAGCATTGCAACATCCTTAAACAATGCATATATGTTTCCAAAGGGTTTATGGTAACAAAACCCAAAAACCTTCCCTATGAAAGCTTTGCATGTCAATGGTCTTTTGAAAATCAAGTGCAGAGTGGAGTTCTTTACTTTTCTAATGTGTTAGTGCTTTATTCATAGTACAGAACTTTTGTGGTCCATGGGCTGGTGTCTCCCACTATGGCCTCTAGCTGGTTCCCAGGCTCCCCTGGACTAAATTGAGCACCCCAATGTTCCCCTACCACATGGGGGGTTCCGAAATGGTAAGCAGTGTCCCAGAATCTTCTACTCTTGCTTTTAGCAAAAAGGGGTAGATGTGTCTCATAGATTCTGCGGGGTGCTAAATAGGGCCAATACAAACCTTTGGCCCTCCATGGCTGTCCCTCCTTGATTTATAGGTATAATTCCAATGTAAATAGATAGAGAAAGTCAGTAAAATGCGTAGAATGAAGTTGCTCATATATTTTTGGGGTCCAGAATCAGATTTGTTGGTGGTGTAATGTTTGCGTAACTTGCCATGGGTTGTTGCAGCTAATTGCGAGAAGGGGTCAGGATATATCTTGTTCACATGCCTGGTCCCTTACCTGGTAGAGCAACTGAGATGAGCCTTGGCACTTCATCTATCAGCCACAATTGAATAGGATTCCAGCTTTTCTATTTAGCAGTACTAATCCATTTTTGCTTTCTGTCTATACAGAAGAGCCGTTGTGACTGTATTTATCTGAGGACGACGAAAAACTGTCAGTTATGTGGGCTGATATCCAGTACAAAGTCACAACCAGAATAGGTCCATGTTAGAGATGGGCACAAATCAAAAAAACGGTGTTTCGGTTTTTCGTTTGTCGTTGAGAGGTCTGTTTCATTTCGTTTCCGTTTTTTGTGAATTTTTGGAAAAATTGCATCTTCGTTTTTCGTTTTTTTCGTTTTTTGTTTCTACCCGCTTTTTGCGCGATTTTTAAAGCATTTCCATGCGTGGGCATCCCCCAACACCCCAGACCAGAGGGAAAACACTAAAAAAATTGATGCCAGCAGAGACACAGTATAGACTAGGTACGCAGGGAGGCTGCAAAGGCAGCGGCGGGCGTTGCCCAGGGTGCAAGGCAGCCACAAAGTGACTGCACTGCGGGGCAGGGGAGGGTACTCACCGAGAGGTACGCAGTCGCACACACGTACACAGAGAGGCTGCAGGACTGAAGCTAGAGTCGCAGAGACAGCAATCCCACCCTAACTCCCACCGGGGACTGCAAGGAGGATGGGGGCTGCCAGAGCTTTTTATGCCCTCTGTGGCTGCCAGACCTGCCCAGTCTGCAACCTGGGCATGCTTTTGGTTGAAGTTGTCCAAGAATTTACATGATCCCATCACATGGGTTGCCTCCATGTTGTGGCTGGAGTGGCAACATCCATTTTGTCATCCTTAAAGGGAAAAGAAAAATACATCACGAAGGGAGAAGACAAAAACAAATGTTTTAAGGACCGCAACCCCCTGGTAGGTAGTAATTTCAAATAATTATCACATCATCACTGCATTTTTATGGATGTCCAGGGCGTTTTAAAACCCAAGAAATCAATATTAGGCATCTGGGAGCCATTTTGGGTCGATGTCCCCTAACTCCCCTTAAAGGAAAAAAATACAGCAATCTGAGAAAAGACATAAATGCACGTTTTAAGGACCCCAACCCCCCCGGTAGGTATTATCAGACAGTATAAATAATTATCGCTGCGTTTTTATGGATGTCCAGGGCATTTTTTAACATTATAAACAGCTGATTTCATTGCACATCACCATTAACAAAAATGAAACATAACAAACACAATTTTCATAGTTCTGTTCGTTTCGTTCCATTTTCATCACAATTTTCGTTTGTTGTTTCATTACGTAATGAAACGAATAACGAATAACGGAAATGAAAAATGTTCATTTTGTGCCCATCTCTAGTCCATGTATCTAGCTGGAGTTGTTTAAAGTGTATTCCCGCCCCCTCACAAAATTGCATAAAATTGACAGAAGGATCTCAGATACATGTTGGCGCAATTACGGGTGTAAAGGTTCTTTAGAGCATATGTGGTTGGCATGCCCAAATATAGAGACGTTTTGGAATAAGGTTATTAACTGGATAGAGAAATAAACTAAACAGAAAATACTTCCAAGTGAAATGTTGTTATTATTCTTATTATTTACTGGGGGAAATGAAAAACTAGCTAATAAAGAATTAATAGCAATTATCATGGGCATGGCTAGAATGGAAATTACTCAGGATTAATGGAACTACGCCCAGGATCTCTCACTTACAAAATTTGTAAACCGAATATGGGAAGTAGAATTTATGGAAAAGCTGACTAGTATGTTTAAATTATACAGGGGAGAGATGAAATAGGACAATTTTCTGAAAATATGGCAACCTCTACTGAACTCAGATCTTATACAAAAAACTAAATTGAATCAGAATATGGATTGGATAGTTTAAGAATGTTTAATTTGTTGTGTTATTCTGGATTATATGTATAACAAGCTATATTAGGTGGGATGTATTATATCAAACAGATTGTCAATGCAACTATTTAAATTTTTTTAAAAAACCTAGAATAGACTCTTACAAAGGAGTTGCTCTTACAAAGGAGTTGAATCACCTCCCTCACCATGATTGGTTTTTAAACTGAGCACTTTTTAATTGAGAGGGGGTTGGATGAACAAACATTTTTTTCCTACTGAGAAAATCCCGCTGGGAAATAGAGGTTCACTAGTACACTAGTTTTAGTTTATAAAACCCTCCATGGCCTAGGACCTGACTACCTGGCAGAGCGGATCGCCCAGCGGTCAACTTCGGCCCGTCCAACGCGGATGTCGCAGGCGCACTCACTTCGGGTTGCCACGCCCAGAGAGGCCCGGAAAATGTCAACTCGAAACCGGGCCTTCTCTGTGGCTGGCTCCACTATGTGGAACCATCTACCCAGCGAAGTGTGCCTTGCACAGTCCCTGCCAGCCTTTTGGAAGGCTCTGAAAACGCTGCTCTTCTGTGAGGCGTTTGGTGACCTTGTTTAGTTTAATTTAATTTAGTTTAATTTAATTTTTTCCCCGCCATCGTATCAATTAGTCTTATTATCTTAGTTGCCAGGGTTAAATTGCTGTTTTAATATGTTATCACTTTGTTGATTTTATTGTTCTGAATTGGTCGTTGTTGACCTACTCTTGTAAACCGCCTGGAGTTCCTTCGGGAAGATGGGCGGTATATAAGCTCTATAATAAATAAATAAATAAATAAATAAATAAATAAATAAATAAATAAATAAATAAATAAATACTCCAGTTGAGGACAATGAAGTGGTTTCCCTCCCACAGTGGGATTTCCTTTGATATATGCAACCTGGCAATTAGATTTGCAACGTAGGTCCCTGTTTCCTTTCCAAAGGCCCAGTCACAACACAGAGCATGCTAAATGCGAGATACATAGAGCAGTGGAAATTATGTGGCATGAAAAAAGACATATTTCACCACTTGAGGGAGCACCCCTTCTAAAACCATATTAAGCCTGTGTCTTGTTTCAGTAGAAAAAAAAATCTTCATAGCTGCTGGGGCAGTGGCTGCACTGAAATATTTGTATTTTGAATATGGCAATCTTACTGAAATGAAGTGAGGTGAATATGCATTCAATGTGTGTATCATCAGCTACAGTAACTGAAAACTGTGTTTTGGTTTGGCTTAATGAAGCTGAGATACAACATATATAAATACAACATGATTTAACACAGTAGCTCACTAGTTCATGATGCATAACTTGATTAAAATACTGATGTAGAACACAGTTCAGTAGACATCAAACATGAAAGCCAAATAAGGATCAGTACAAAATCCAGACTTAAAAATCTCACTGCCAAAACCTGGCAGTTTGCAATTGAGTGGCTCACTTTCTGGACTTGTTAGTCTTTATAAAAGTGACAAGTTTTATTGGGTCCTTTGAGAGTAATGACTGAAGAAGAAGAAGAAGAAGAAGAAGAAGAAGAAGAAGAAGAAGAAGAAGAAGAAGAAGAAGAAGAAGAGTGGGTTGGAGGTGAGAAAGAAATCCTTTCAAATGACCTAAATTTCCAAGTTATATGTTGCGGGCATCTTCAGACGGCCAGTTCTCGGAACTTCATTGCAAGGAGTCTTATCTTGCCATTAAATTATTACATATCTGATAAATCTCCTAATTAATTTGATCCATGTACCGTTTGTTTGTTTGTTAGATTTTTATACCACCCATATAGTAAAGGCAACTTTATATAAAGGTTTAGACCAATAATTGTATGGAGTAGCCACAGAATCATGCCGCCACTGCAAAGGGAAAGAGTCTCTGCCATTCATTTAGTAAGTACAGTACTGATAATGAAGAAGCTAAAACTAGCAGCCTATTAACTAAACTGGGAATAATTTAAAACTCGTACTTCTCACCTCATTCAAATTACTAAATAAACTAGCAACCCAGACTTTGCATTTTGAGTGGTACACCAACATTGTTTTCTAACAAAAATATTATACTTTGGGGAGTTGTGTAGCATCTGAAGAAACTAACTGTAAATGAGAGTTTTCCTAACAAATAGTTTCTAATTGGTTCCTAAATAGTAATTACAGAGAATCCAATTTAGAACTGACTCAGGCCTGGCTTTTAACTGTACAGCACCATCCACATAAAAGAGGGGAAATGTGGACAAAGAAAAAGAAAAAGAGATAATTTCTTTGGGGGATGAGGCAGATTATAATATCATTGCATACTAACAATGTGTTAATTGCTCCTTTTGACCATATGCCCATTTGACTAAAGTTTGTGCATCAGTGCCCTCTGTGCACCAAATTACGGAACTAACACTGCATTATTTCTTAGCACAGCTTGGAAGCCTTAGAAGGACATTTTGCATTACTGTGAATTGGATTTAGGGGAAATGACAGAACAAAGGTATTCTAGCAGTTTAAAAAACAGTCATAGTGATAAGGACATGGGTTAGACAACTATGATGCTTGCTTTCAAATGTGGGGCAATGCAAGCTTTCTCACAGATTCTCATTGTAAGAGAATGGTTGCTTGTGAGTAGATCTCACTTAGTATTGTGAATGTATGTCTGGTAATTCTGGGAATACAGTACAAGAATTTAGATTATGACATATTTAGATTATGCTTCAGCATTAATTGGGTGGGTAACTACCTAGCTAGGTAGATGCATACTAGGCAAAGATGGGTATTATTTGTGAACTGATACCAGTTATTACATCAGTTAGATATCTGTGAATTACATATTACATATACATAGCCAATTACACACACACACACACACAGAGAGAGAGAGAGAGAGAGAGAGAGAGAGAGAGAGACTTATATGTGTGTATTACTTACCAACGCTACACTATGCTGACATTTCTTTTTGTAGAGTTAATTTCAGACATTTTACTATATTCCATTTGAGGTGTGTTTTATGCAAATTAAATGAATTCTATATTTCAGGTTATGATTAAGGATGAAATTGCATCTTATGGGTGGGAAGGGAAGATGGAGGGTATTGTTGCAGTTGCACCCAAGAACACCTTTGTCCTTTCCTGATCCTGATTAGCAGAAGAAAAATTACAAGGCAACTCCTCTGTTCCAAATCAAACCACCGCAGGATATTGCTTCTTCCACTCCCATGCTTTAACAAGTCAGCGGTGACCCTAATGCAGATGGACTGCAGTTTTCTTTGCAGAGTTTAAAACTTTTCCCTTACATAGCCTCTTGAACTTGGCAAGAAAGCCGGACCTGGAATAAAACAAGAAGCTGCTATAAGTGAAAGCAGGGAATATTTCATTTTAGCACCTTTCAACATCTGGGCAGCATTGCCCATCCATGCTAAAATAGAAGAAGAAGAAGAAGAAGAAGAAGAAGAAGAAGAAGAAGAAGAAGAAGAAGAACATTGTCCAGGGTAGAGGCCAGCGGTGTCTTCTGTCATTGCAGGTTTTTTCCCCTCCCACTGACTGAGCACAGTTGGGAAGCCTTTTGCTTCTCCTTTCTGTCTGATGTCAACATCAGAGGCACTCTTTAGGAACAGCTGCGGCAGCCGCTGTGTGACAGCACAAGGCAGACAGCGGAAGACAGAGCCAAAAAGTTGAACTCCCTGCCTCCCTCCACAGGGCAAGGCATGGTATGTAGAGACTGGCCTTCTGAACACGGGACACAGCTGTTAAAAGCACTTTAGTTTTCTAACCTGGATCTCTGGAAACTGGATGATTACAACTGAGGCAGACAAGCAAGATTTTTTTTCCACCACCGCCCCTTGCTTTTTCCTTTGAATCACAGCCAAAATGAACTTGGGAGAGTTTGCTAACTCTGAACAGGGGCTTCTGAATTCAGCACGTGGTCCAAGATTTTAGAAAAGGAATTCCATACATACAAGGATGTTTGAAATACATTGCCATTATATAAAAAAGCAACACTGAGATGAGAGGAGGATGAACTACCAACCATAGGATGCATGTGGTCTGTAATCATGTTTTTCATCACCCACAGCATCATCCAACCCTGCCACATTTCTTTTCCTTCCTCCAGTTTCTACCCATTCTGACCAAGGGAACAGGACTCTGTGTCGTTGTCTCCATTTCTCAAAGGCATCATAATGCACTGGAAGAGTCAGAGTGATCCATCTTCCCAAAAGCTTACTCTGCCTCTGTAGAAAAAATAATGACTGGTTACATGAATAGAGCTTAAGTAACTAATAGTCTGCTTACTGACTACACAGGTAACTACACGACTAACAGAACACAGACTTGATCTGTCTCCTGGACTCTAAGTGATTATATGCTAATTCCTGATTGACTACATGGTGATTCTCGTTCCTGGAAACACATAGGAAAAGAATATTTAAGCTGAGAGACATGACTCTTTTCAAAATCTGAGGCAAGGGGGGAACAATTGGTTACTGCTGAATTGATTGAATTTTCTGGCCCACAAAAGTATGTCCCAGCCAAAAACTCTTACAGACAGCATACAAAGGGTGCAATAATCCCAAAAGGATTTTGCCTCGAGAAATCCATGAAAATGTAAAAAAAAAAATTGCAGGCTGTGAAAGCATTTTCTGTATTGCCAACAAACAAGTTCTTGAATATCTGCAGTTTGCCTATTGGATGAGATTCTAAAAAACAGTCTTTCTCCTTCCCTCTGCCAGGACCCTGCCTGTCACAGAACCTGATTCTGAGTGGATAAATGGTGAAGAGCTGCTGGAGGAGCCTTGCAGCTCAAATCAGCAGGCAGCTGGTTCTGATGACTCAGCTGAAAACATATCTTCTCCCCCTAGAAGGGCCATGAGCAGGATTCTGCAAAGACGTGCTACCAGGAGGGCTAGGGAAAGGGTCTTTGATGCTAGATGGGGAATCAGGGCAGCAAGCCCTGAGTACTAGCAGAAGCCTTTCCAGGAGTAAGGGTGTGTTCCCTGTTTTGGGATAAAGCTGGTAAGCTCACCTTGAGTTCTCTGTGGGAACAATGCATCATTTGAACTTGCAACCACGTTCCTGTCTGTGACCTTGGCTCTGTTTCCTGATTTTGGACTGGCATCCTGGACCATGGCTTGATCTGTTCCCTTGGGTTTGGCATCTGGTTTCCGTGAGATATTCTGGTTTTGACTTGGACTGTTAATTGCTGGGAGTTGGATTCTGTTATTTATCTGGCACTTGATTGTTAGCAAGGGACTTGAACTTGCCTGGCTTTCCACTAAAGATCTTGGCAAAGAACTGAACCCTGTTGTGTGTGTGCTCTGTGTGCAGGGCTTGACACCCGCACAGTCTCACGTTCACTGACTTGTCAGCTCCTACCGAAGAACCTATTCGCTCTCTTGACATGTTTGCTTTAGTGAAATGAAGATGTGAAGAACCAAGGCCTTGCCATGTTTTGCATCAAGTGGAGGCCACAGGATTTGCTGGGCTTTTGGACTGCCCCCCCCCCCCGGCCAGGGGCATGTAAAACTGTCAATTCACATGGTTGGTAGCAACCTGTTTGCCTCAAAGGGAACCGCCTTGGCTTCTCAGCTAGAATCCCAACTTTATTATCTCTCTGTTTACAGTAGGCACATAGGGGAGCTGCAATCCATGTGGAGCATGTTATGGCTTCTGCAATAAGTGGGCAAGAAAATAAATGGTAGTGACTTTGTCCTGTAGAAGTGGTCAACACAGATTTCACATCAAATCTAGCAACTTTAATATCTCAGAAATAAAAGCCTTGGAGCTTTTTATCATCCCCAATTTCTTTCCCCTTGACCTCGTAACATCAAAGCGTAGTTTATAGCATTTCCATGTATGGGTCCACGGAGAGGTTGTGGGATCGTTGACACGATCTTTATTTGGCAAAACATTTGCCTTTTCCCCTCCTCCTGACAATGGAGATCAAGATTATTTTGGTCCAAATTATGGCAGGATTATTAAACTGGTGAGCAAAGGCCTTATCATTGGCACCATAATTTTTATTATACTGTGTTCATTTTGATGAGCATACCACCACTGAAGATGAAAAAAGATTATTCAGGTATGCTTGTGCTTCTACTCTATACTGCCTAACAAATCTATGGACAGAGGGAGAGCTACAAGGAGACCAGCCATTCCATGCCATCCCAGTAGACACTGCTTGGTGATATATGATTGCTGCACCTTCCTCCTTGAGTCATGATCAAGTCTGCATTCCCCATCTTTGATTTTGGATGTGATCACAAAATCACATTCAGAGTCAGTCAAATTCTAAAGAGTGGCTATTTTAAATGAATGGTTCCCAATCTCGGTTCCCCAGATGTTCTTGGACTAAACTTCCCAGAAACCTCCACCAATGTGAACATCTGGGGACCCCCAAGTTTGGGAACCACTGCTTTAGAGGCATTTCGCTAGCAGCAGCATGCTGTTCTGATGAACCTACAACAGAAAGAAAAACAGTTAGCTCATCAATTAGCTAGGAATTAACTTGGTGCATGGTGGCTCAGCAAACTAAGGCTCTGAAAACTGTCAGCTGCAAAGTCGGCAACTCGGCAGTTCAAATCCTCGGTGCCCCACTTTTTTTTCTTGGCAGTTATATGGGAAAATGTGTTTCTGCCCAATCTCAAGCCAGACGTAGACTGTATTTTTTTACATTTTTATTTATTTTATTTTGGTCCAGCTATAGGACTTCTACGTATGAGGGCCAGGCTGGAGTGATTTCCCAGCAGCCAGAAATCTTACTTGAAGGGATATTATTTCTAGTAAGGTGACCTTTCTTACTGCCATGAAGTGCATCTCTGCAGATTTCATGGCTTAAGCATCTAGTCCCGTTTTGAGACTTAGTTGCTTCCTCTTCCCTCCCTTCCCATTTTAAAAAAATATTACTTGAGGAAAGGTTTTGAGAATTCAAACATCTACACATTCTCTTGTGCAACTATAGCTGGTCCCAATAGAAATATTGACCATCTTTCGATTTTGGGGTAATAAAATAGATCTATCTTCTAACTTTGTTTGTAGAACACTGCCCCTCGCAGTTTATTAGGGAAGAAGAGCTTGATAATCATCACCATAAAATGAAAACACCTTTTTTTTTTCAATTTCTCATCTTTTCTTCAGATGCAAGTATCTTTTCCTTGTGTTCGGTTCTTTCTCAGTCTCTTACATTCTTCCTAGTCTTCTAAATTGTCTTTTTGCTTAGATGAAAAACCTTTTTTTTGTGTATTGTCTGGGTGCTTTGATAACATGGTCTTATGGTATTGGGATCAATTTCAGCTCCCCTCCCCCAACCCATTCTTTTTGCTATACAATGATGCCTTGAATTACAAAATTAATCCATTCCAACGGATATTTTGTAATTCAAGATTTTCGTAATTCAGTACACAGTTTCCAATAGGAATGCACTGAAAACTGATTAATCTGTTCCAGAGGAGATGGAGCCCAATAGGCTTCCAATGCATTCCTATTGGAAGCCTGCCCTGACACAGCAAAGCAGGGGAAGAGCTCCCTCCCCCTTTGCAGATCTGGTGGGAAATCCCCTCAGTCAATGGCAGCCAAGCTGCCAAATTCACCTGGTTGTCGGCCATGATTTTGGCAGCTTAGGAACCACAGGGCTTTTTCCTTCTGTGCACCACCCACCTGATCCTCCTCTGGCTGAGAATAGGGCAGCCAAGATCGGGTCTGCCCAATCTCAGCTAGGCTTTTAAATTTTGAGGAAACTCAAACGCCTGATCTTGGATCCTTGCTTTCCTGAAGTGTAGCACTTGATCCACTTTTTAGAGAGTTGGATGGGGTGCTACCCTTTGGGCAAGCAAGGACTGAAAGGCAGTCTTCTTAGGAGATTCAGAAGCCTGCTCTTGGATCCTTGCTTTCCCGAACTGTAGCACCCAATTTGCTTGAAAACACCTGCCCGTGCTATACAAAGGAGGGTGTTTTAAAACAACCCTGTCCCGAGTGCTGGGGTTGGAACAACAAGGATCCTTTTAAAAAACCCGCCTGGACCATGCAAAGTCTTTCTCCTTCACCACTCCACTTCATTTGTAATTAAGGGAACTGCCTGAGTAAGCTCCCCCCCCCCAAGCAGGGAAGCAATTACTGTAACTGTATTTGAAATGATTTTCTCCTAGGGGGCCCCCTTTGGAGTTTAATAACTCAGCCCCCTGAACCCCAAACCTCTCCAAATTTAGGGCGTGGGTTTACAGGGAAGCATCTAAAGAAGCTACCCTGCGATTCCCATGGTGCTGCATGTCTGCGATCTATTTTGGAGTGCATAAAAATATGTACTCAAAAAATAAAGATAGCAGGTTTGTTGCAGTATGTAAATTGCAGGGTAGCTTCTTTAGATTCTTCCCTGTAAGCCCCCCAAATTTGGAGACTTTGGGGTTCAGGGGGCCAAGTTATTCATCTGCCAAGAGGGTCCCTCTCGCTAGCTAATTGCAAAAGTGTATATGGCGCTCATTGGCAATGTAGGGGTTAAGCAAGGGGAAGTAATAAACTGACCTATTACCAGCACAGTGAGTGCACAGCACTTTTAATTACTGCTGGGGGAACCCTTTTTGCAGTTGAATAACTCGGCTCCCTGAACCCCAAATCTCTCCAAATTGTGGGTGCTTACAGGGAAGAGATTGAAGAAGCTCCCCCCTTTTGTTTCCCAAACCATAAAAAGGCGGTTCATTTCATTTCATCATGAAACAGTTTGTATTGTTTGATTTCATAATGAAACAATTAGTTATGTAATGGAACAATGAAACAGTGTTGTTTTTTTTTTTTTTATGCCCATCTCTAGCTCTTTCCATTTTCTTTTATTCCATTTTACCTGTTTGAGTACCTCTGGCCTTTGTCTTATTTCTCACATACCCACTATGATTCGTGGCATAAGACTCATCAAACTTATGTTAAAACATTCTCATTAGTTTACCATTTATTACTGAGCACAGTTTTGACCTATCTTTGAAGTGGAATTATCTTGCTTCAAAGCCTCTGGGAGGCATTGCAATGAAAAAAATATGCTCCAAAAAGCCTTGATTTTGGAGGGGGAAAGAGTCTCAGCCATTTATAGCAATGAGTGCTGGCTATATAATCTGGGCAGTTTAGAATTTAATTATGTAGGCTACATATCCCCCTGCCCTGCCCTCAGCAAGTTGGGTACTCATTTTACTGACCTTGGAAAGATGGAAGGCTGAGTCATCCTTGAGCCAGCTACCTGAATTCTTTGGGGTTGAATGCAAGTCATCAGCAGTTTTGACTGTAGTACTGCACTTTAACTTGTGCTCCACAAGGCTTCTAGCAAGTTTAGGGATTGAGACTGGAACCTGAATGTGATCTACCACTGAACTGTTACCCTTTCTATCTTGTGTTTTGGCATCATTATCCTGGATATTCACTCAAAATGGTGTAAGCTTCTCTACTCAGAAGTAAGTTCTGTAAGTTGCAGTGGAGTTTACTTCCTTATCAATGTACTTAGGATGGCAACCTTAAATAAATATAGACTTTATTTAGTAAGGCCTTCAATAAGGTTCCCCATGCTATACTTGCAAAAACGTTAGTAGAATGTGGGATAGATAGTGCTACTGTTAGGTGAATTTGTAATTTGTTGACTGATCGCAACCAAAGGGTGATCATAAATGGCTTCTCTTCAGCTTGGAGAGACGTGAATAGAGAGTATGCTGATTAAATTTGCAGATGATACCTAATTGGGAGGGGTTGCTAATTCCTAGAGGATAGGATGAAAATCCAAAAATGACATTGATATATTAGAGTGCTGGGCCAAAGCTAAGAGAATGGGTTTCAACAGAGAGAAACGTAGGGTGTGATGCAGTGGCCAAGAAAGCCCATGCGATTCTTGGTTGCATCAACAGAAGCATAGTGTCTAGATCAAGAGAAGTGATAGCACCACTCTATTCTGCTCTGGTCAGACCCCACCTGGAGTACTGTGTCCAGTTCTGTGCGCCTCAATTTAAAAATGATGTTGACAACCTTGAATGGGTCCAGAGGAGGGTGACCAGGAATGGCTTAGGGAGCTGGGAATGTTTAGCCTTACAAAAAGAAGGCTGAGAGGGGATATGATATGATAGTTATGTTTAAATATTTGAAAGGATGTCATATTGAAGAGGGGACTGGTTTGTTTTCCATGGCTTCAGAGAATATGACTTGGGGAAATGGTTTCAAACAAGAGGAAAAGAGATTCAATTTAAACATTAAGAAGAACGTTCTGATGGTTAAAGCTGTTCGGCAGTGGAATATGCTGCCACAGAGGGTGGTGGAGTCTCCTTCTTTGGAGGTTTTTAAGCAGAGGCTGTATGGCCATCTGTCAGGAGTACTGTGATGAGGGTTCCTGCATGGCAGGGGGTTGGACTGGATGGCCCTTGAGGTTCCTTCCAACTCTATGATTCTGTGATTCTGTGATTCTATATCTGAGATATGAACATCCCCTTGGACTTGCATATATTTTTATTGTCTCTTCCATCTATTTCCTGGCCTAAGCTGCTTGCAGAGCTAATACAAAGAGGAAAAAGGGAGATCCTTGAGTCTCAGTGCTGGATCTTAGTTTCTATATTCTGTATCAGTGCAAACTTATGAGTATAAATGCAGCTTTCAATACTTTCTCATATTTGGCATCCATGTAATCCATAGATGTTAAAATACATTAATGTAATACATCTATGTAATGCTTAGATATCAATAAAAATACATGTCATTATTGGGAGAAATAAGGATGATAATTCATGGCACTACACCAACTTTTACTATATAGGCTTTGAAGATATATTTATGCTAGCTTAAAAAACTGAGCTATAGAACACAGTGAGCCTAGTCCATATCTTATTCAGTAATATTTAGTCAGTGCTTGGAATGAAATTATGACATTTTCTAAAAGTAACTTCTCATGTAACTTGTTGCAAATTACCCCTCCCCAATGTACTGTTAATGGGTATCCGCAAAAAAGTTCTTCATATACATGATTAGTGTTACACTCTCTGTACCTTCTTAGTTCCTTTATTGAACTTAGTGTTACAACTATTTGTACCATTTTCGTTCCTTTTTTAAAAATGTAATGAATAACAGTGTTGTATTACTTCTTGACTGGTAAATAATGGAGGACCCCATATTTGTTTCCTTGATGGAAAGAATATGGAGTTACATTGAATGCAGAGGGTATGGATGTTTGATGTATGGAATTGGGGACAATGGTAAATTAGATATTGTCAGAGAACCAGCTTGGAACAAGTAAGTAGTCAAATAGCCGCTAAATCATTAAAGAAGCAAAAGAGCTCAAAGGATGAGGCAACAGACAAAACCCAATTATTATTATTTATTTGTTTGTTTCATTTTTATACTGCCCATCTTCCAAACTGGAACTCTGGGTGGTTTACAAGTTGAAAAAAAATCAATAGCAGGTAAAAACATCAAAATACAGATAAAAGGGGGGGGAACCCTAGGCAAGATGCCTTTATGGGCATGTACTGTCTCCACAACCCTGCAGCACGTCTCACAAAATCTTTCAGGGAGGTGATAAACTGCCAGACTTCGGGTCAGGAAATTGTCCCTTTAAGGCTTCCTACTTGGTGGGTAGGGGCAGAACAGTCATGCACAAGTAGCATAATAGACCTTGGTTCTGCCCAAATGCAAATAATTGTATTATAAATCACTTGGGGGGGGTCAATGCTGGAGCTGAAAGAGAGTTCACTTACATTGCCAGTCTAAGAATGAGTTTGGAGCAAGGTATTTCCTAGGAGCTATCCTTGGTGCTGTACTTTCTTGCTGCCATTATTTATTTATTTATTCAATTTATATGCCGCCCACTACCCAAAGGTTACCTGAGCTCCCAAGACCAGCCTAAATATGAGAATCTATGGTTAGATTCCTATTTTATGGCTTGGCTGACTACTTCTCTACATGTCCACCAATGTTTTCTAGAAAATAGGTACTGAACAACCATTTGCTTGTTGAAGCACACCAAGCTTTTCTTACTGGTTTATCATCACTGGTGATGATCTGATGTAAATATTGTACCATGGATCATTCCCTTATTCTGCACTTCCTTGATTTGTCCCCTTCTAATCCTAAAAAATCAGGTTTCTGAAGGTGGTTTTTTAAAACACTTATTTGCTTTTGGGTGTGTGTAAGTGTTTTAAGTCGCTGTACCTAAATGAGGTTTTGATGGGTATCCATCAATAAATAATAACTTTCTCCTTTGATATCTTTTTCATTCAGTTCTAACTGATCCTTAAAAATGCACCTAGGTTATATCTTCAGCCTATCATCCTCATCACCATTAGTCGATACTTTCCCTTTTATCCTCCAAGTGTGAAAATAAGATTTATCCATTATGAAGTTGCTTCTTTCTTTTAAGGTATCTAGCTTTCTTGTCACTGTTGATTTCTGTATTTGCAAACTGGCTTTGTCGTTTTATTGATGGCTCTTGAGTGAAGAACTCTTGATTAATATATGCAAACTCACAGCTCTCAACGAGCTTTACAGCTCCGTTAATGAGGGGATTAACAAGAGCACGGCAATGTATTTAACCTGCGGCACTAGCTCCGTTTCAATACAGCTTCAACAGCCTATTAAATGGAGTGGGGGCTCAATTAACCTAGACAAAGGCCACTCCACAGAACATGGCGGGGCGGACCACAGTTAGCATCTGCCTAAGCAGCTTGTTCTGAGCTGGAAATAAAGAGGGTGACATGTTCTCGCCCCGAGCTATGCGATAACTGAAATGGTGATTCTAGTTCATCTGGGCTGACTGAATAGGTGACAGCATCAAAACCCACCACTATCTCGCCATATGACAGTTTGTAAAATCTGAGTGCACTCAACGGTCACCCCAGAGTCTCCTGCACTTCAGCATCAAAGTATCGTAGCCATGCCAGAGACAGTTCGGCAAAGAAAGGTGGTGCAGCCAACAGCGATGGTCGCATAGTCTTGGGACACACCATATGAAAAGGCTTTTCAAGAGAAGTGTGAGGTTTAAACAATTTCCTATTGCCTATCTGCTGGCATAAATATGTTACTGGCCCTCCTACTGTATTGACCTGTTGCAAAAGCTAATGCCTCATTGAGGTGTCATCTATAATGGATAGGGAAACGGTCAATAAAAGAGGAAACTGGGTGATTTTAACTTCAGGAAGGCATGTGTCTAGTAGGAGGCCAGGCTTGATTTTGTCCTGTATGGGTAAGGAAGCAGGAAGTGCCCAGACCTTGACAGTGTTTAAGGCCACATAGCCTAATGCATGTGATACGTGGAACTCACAGACCACTAGATAAGGTATGTCTGTGAAGATTCTCATTCATCCAGGTTGTGTGTTGCCTCATTACCGCCATGACCAACTCTTTGTGACACCATGTCCATGGAGTTTTCTTGGCAAGAATACTGAAGTAGCTGAGGTCATCCAAAAGTTGAATCATGACAACTGGACTTCATTTCTTGTAAGATTGAAATGTTTCACTACTCATCCAAGCAGCTTTGTCAGTCTGAGGAAAGTTAGCACAAGGCCTCCAATTTATAATTCACCTTGGTTTCATGCCACCCTGATCTGAATATGCTCATTAAGTGGACAGTGGCTTGAATAAGCTCATTAGGCGGAGAATTGGCTCATAAGAATAGGCTCATAAGACATACAATGGCCTGGGGTGTGTGGAACTCCTATCTATGTGGTCCTTCCCAACACCCATTAAGTAGGAATCATTTGCCGTGGCCTTCCTGGGGGCATGAAGTGCTTCTGATTTGTCTGGGGATGGATGAAACGGGCAGCATGATAAGTGGCATCCAGATTGTACCTGAGTCCCCCACCTCTGTTGAGAGACGGATTTTCAGTACACACATGAATGGCTTCCCTGACCCCTCTCTCGAGCCACCTATTTTCTCTGTCTAATATGCTTAACCCTAGTCTTTGAGTGCTTTTTGTCCTTCAAGTGAAGGTACACTGCTGATTATGGTCCTGGGCTGTTGCCTCACCTGTGCTGGGCTGTCCTCCTGTTTAATCACTGTTTGGTTTCTCCAATGTAGAGCTCTGCAAACTCCTCACTGGATTAGACCACATATATTATATTGCTCCTCTTGTATTTTGATGTTGGGTCTTGTTTGAAAATATCTCAGGTACTGACTCTTTCTTAAAATTAGTACACTGCTTAATGCGGAAAAGATCAATTTCTTTCTCTCTGGAATAAGAACCTTGGTTTAAATTAAGGGCCTCAGGAAAATTTCCATTAAAGGAAAAAGAACAAGAAAGACTGAACTACAGCCATGCTGGAGTGGTCAACCAACATCTCTAAGGAGAGCTATATTAGAATGCAAGATGCCAGTGGGATGCCTTAATAGTCTAAGGAAAGAGCCCATGTGCAGGGAGAAAGCTAGGTCTTTAAATGTTGATCTGACTGGCACAAGTTCTACAACTGTTTCTATTCTGATCTTAAATGTGTATTTATCTGAAATGCTTCTGTTTGTCATGGTTATAGCCAGGTATCCCCCACACACACACACACCACCACCACTTAATGTTCCTTCAGAAACACTGATGTTGTATAGTTAAAGACACTGGTTCTGCCTTTTTATATTCACACAGGTTATTACATATGGGGCCTTCCAAATAAGGCCTCCTTCATCATTACTGTTTTTATATAGTTTCATATCTGGGCATTGGTTTCTCATTGGATTTGCCCATGCCAGAGGGTTGCTTAGTAAAGATTTTAAGAATGACAAGAACGATAAGAACAACCAAAGTTCCACTGCCATTAAAACCTCCAAATTCACTGGTAGCCATCTCTTTGGTGACCAAGAAAATAAAATTAATTCTCACAGCTGCACATACAGGATGAAACCCATTGCTTTGAGTGTAAAGATCTCTTAATTGGGATAAAAACCAGACCTCTAAAGCATCAGAGATTCCACCCTAGAATCAGACAGTCAGAGATGGAGATGAGAGGTGTTGTGTCAAAGCACCTGCCTCTCTGCCACCTTGATAGTGTAGGTATTTCCATGGCTATACAATTATCTGCATTATCTGCTGGCAGGTGTTTCTGTTGGAGTATTGCTTTTCTTTCTTCCTTCCTTCCTTCCTTCCTTCCTTCCTTCCTTCCTTCCTTCCTTCCTTCCTTCTTTCCTTTCTTTCTTTCTTTCCACCATGTAAAAGAGTGATGGGTCTTCTGAACCCATTTGTGTGTTTACTTGATATAACACACAGGAAAAGAGAAAAAAAAGTCAAAAATGTTCAGCCATCTTAAAGACTAACTGCTGTATTTTAATGTGAACATCCACGGTCTAAGAAAGTGGACTTCTCCACAAAGTCTCATATTAAAATATAGCAGTTATCTGTTATGTTGCTGCAACATTTTTGTCTTCTTTATATTTATATTTTTATTTTGTTTTTGCCTGTTAAGAAAAAGGAAAGAAAATGCAGCGGATCTCCTCAGCACTTTTACATCATCTTCAGAATGGCAAGATTTACCATTCTAATGCAAAAACGTGGCTAATGTTGCTGCTGTGTTGGCAGAAGATTGTGTGGGTAAAATAGTTATGACACATAGGAGTACTACTTCTGCTCTGTGATCGTAGTATATTTGTGAAGACATAATAAATTCGTAGGAAGTTGAGGTTGGAAAGCTGAGGTCACACATCAGGTGAACTGCTGAAGGAAAACTACAAACAGTATCAGGTGTAAAATCCGAAACAAGTGTCAGAGAACAGCTGTGTGAGTAAAGAAGCAAGAAAGGGCATTACGGTGAGTGGAAAAACTGAGAACGTGAAGGTGCGATGAAGAAATAAATGTACTGAAGACTCCAAAGGTAGCTAAATGGCTAAAGTGATAAATATCTACAGGTGCCAATGTTGGCACCGCTGTCTTCACATGCAATTCCTTGGAAAAAGATCCCATTGATTTCACTTCATGCCTAGCACTTCTGGATAAGAACCTAGCACCAGCCATTTGTTCCCACAGTTTGATGCTTCCCAAACTGCAATTTGCCTTCCACATTGCAGCAAGCATTTTGGATCATTTCCTCTGTGCATCTCCAAATGCCACTGTTTTCCATGTTGTCGCAGGATCTAATGGTAAAGGGGCACTGAAGTGGAAGTTGAGATTACTTTTAAGTATATTCCTGCCCAATATCTCACGTTTTATCTCCCTCCCCCCAGAATGCAGCTACTGTTTTATTCTGGACATTGAGATCTGTTTCCAGGGACAGTTTGGCAAACTATTTTAATTTGTGTGTTGTTTCAAAACACGCATCTTTGGGTACTTTTCTGATGGACTCGTAACTGTCACAATTATAACATTTCCTAATTAATTTACAGTGTCGTCTTTATCTATTACGGTTCATATATGACACTGCATCTGTGTACCTGAGATTGTGTGATAAACAGTGTTTACTGATTACCTCAGCTTAGGCTCAGGGATGGGAAGACTACAGTGTATAAAAATGAAATGCAGTGTTGTGACCATCTGGAAGCATCCACACAGAATTATTCACACAACACAGAACATATCCTTGTTGTATTTCAGTGTACTGAGAAGCTGGCGGTTGCGAACTGGTACACTAGATGGTTTCATAATGGACACATTATTTTAATTGAAGATGATTGAAGAGAGCCTTCTAGTCACTGCAGAATTATTTCTTACATGTGGATTATGAAGGTCAGAAGTATAGGCTAATGTTAAAGTTCAGATTGTTTTGCTTGACTTAGATTGTGGCTGTAGTCTTCCTCCTGCCATACTACCCAACAAAGCTGCTCTGATAAACAACATATGGGTGGAGGTAATCATATGGGTTGCCAGATGCAGAAAACAAGTCAAAAGAGCTAGTTGGCCCATGCAGGGACTAGGCCATTGGTACTTCTCCCCTCTCTGAGGATACAGAACTGCTTATTGGTACTTGTAGTAACTGTTCAGGTTCCAGGCTCTCTCTCACTGATTCACTCACTAACTTACCTTTCTGGTGTATTAACATTACCTTCTCTCTCCTTTTATTACCAAGTATACAAAAGAAAAGTGAAGCCATGCTTAACTCATTCTCTTGGTAGAGCTTGAACTCCGCTCTCTTTGAATTGTTTCCTGTTTCCCAACTCAGTGTCCTCTGAGACAACTGAGGTTGCTTCTGTCAGTTGAGCACCTTTGACTGCCCTTCTGGTATATGCTGTCTATTCCCTTGGTTGCCAGTCAAGAGTCTTTTTCTTCCTGAGTCCATGGATGATTTTGTGTGCAGTTGGAATCCACCAAAAGTCTATGGTAATGGTTAAAAGCTCTCTACATGGACTTCCTCCCATCAAGGTGGTTGTTTCTTGAGCCTCTTGTATACGGTAGGTGCCACTGCTCCTGGACTGATGCTGGTGGTGATTATTTAGTTTCCTCAAACAAAAGCACCTATATTTATGACCTGGTACAGAGTAGAGTTGTGCAAAGCAAAACAAAAATCTAATCTACCATACTGGCAGGTCTCATCAAGTATCCCTTGAAAAAGCATAACATGGAAACTTGCAGTAGAGAAATTCATTAGTCAACCTGCTAAGGGCAAAATGTTAACAGTACCACTGCTATAAGGTAGCTTTTTGACATAATAAAATATCAGTCCAGAGGGATGGCCATGTTAGCATATGTAAATAAGTAAATAAGTAAGTAAGTAAATAAATCATCAACAACAACATGTAGCATTTTAAAGATAAGATGCATCCAAAGAAGTGATGTACAATCCATGAATGCATATTGCAAATAAAGCTTTCTCAATATTAAAATGCCACAAGACTTCTTTTTGCTACAACTGATACATGGCTGCCCCTCACCTATGCTGGAAATTTCTCCAACAGAAGGCATCACATTTAGCTGAGTGGAAATCAATCACAAAGAAATTCAGTCAGATCCAAGCAAGGAAAATAAAATAAAATCTGGGTATATATATGACTGCCTGTGGTCTTGTAGTTATCTCTAATATGTTCTGTTTCCACAAATGTATAAGCACCCTATATAAATCAATATAATAGGTATACCATCAGGAAACTTCTGTTGGTACAAACTTTTGGCTAGGTGGACATAAAGTTTTCCATGGCGTGGCCCTCTGCAGTCCCATAGTGCCTCTCACAATGGGGAAAAATATTCAACATAAAAATGGCTAATCATGTCTCCAAAACCTTCTAGTTGGCATCATTCACAATTTAAAAGGTTGGGGAGATGTTTTAAGGTCCAAAATAGCCTTTTTTAAAGGACCTGATTCTCCCTAGATTAGAAGAAGGTAAACATTGCTCTGGACCTTTTGACATTGCCTACTGCTGAGAGAAAGTGAGACGACACCCCCATCAATACCTGCAGAATAATTTGTGATGAACGGTGCTTGCTTATTCATTTCTTCCCTCACATGTAATTACTTCTTCCAAGGCTGGACAGCAGCAGCTTATTGACCATAGCAGTCATACCAGTTCTACGGCTGGAGAAACGTAGATGCTATATTATTTTCCTGCCATCTGGGGGGAAACGGACTGACACTCTATAACATTAAGACAAAACTGTCAGAGTCCACTGGAAATAATGAAGTCTGACAGTTCTTCAGTTAATACAAGGACTGTTGGGCCTGTAAATTTCAATTAGGCCTGACAGCAATAGAGTTTAATGTGACATTTATGTGAAGTGGTAGGTTGGTAGCTTTCCTTCACACTTACAAAAGTCAAGAAAACCTCTCCCTGTTCCTCTCTTCCTTCATCCCTCCATTCCTCTCTCTCTCTCTCTCTCTCTCTCTCTCTCTCTCTCTCTCTCTCTCTCTCTCTCTCTCTCTCTCTCTCTCTCCCCGTGTGTGTGTGTGTGTGTGTGTGTGTGTGTGTGTGTGTGTGTGTGTGTGTGTGTGTGTGTGTGTGTGTGTGTGTGTGTGTGTGTGTGTGTAAAGAAGGGTTCATTGACAGTGCTTTGCTATTTTGCTATGGATCAAGGAAAAATGTTCGGGACAAAATGTTCACAGTAAATGGCTTTTGAACATCCCGTTGTCCTCTGTTGTCCTTCAGCCAAAAATAAAATAAAAATACATAAAATGAGCATTTTGGTGTTTTTCATAACCAGCTACTTTAGAGCAGGTTTGCAAGTGAGGCCATAAAATGATCCCTCCAGATAAAATCCATATATAGGGACTGTAGGAGTAAAGGTCATGTCATGTGCTCAACTGATAAAGAGCTGCTATCACAGCAGGTCTAGGAATGACTATGTGAAACACCAGTCCATACAATGTGCTCCTCTTTGAGCTTCCTTTGCCTGCAATAGTTTGGTACAAAGTTGTTCTAAAAGTAAAAAATACACCATTGCTTGAACAGCAGTTTCTGCAATGAAGTCACGCATGTGATAGCACCAACAGGGTGGGGAGCTGTTCATTACTATGCTCTGACTTTTATCCTCTTTGGAGACAATGGCTTGTAGAGAAGCTGTTACCCAGGGCTGTGGCTATCATCAGATTCAGGAGAAAAACCATGACTGAGCACATAAGGCAGCCTTTCCAAATCTGGCGACTTCTAAGCTGTGTGAGACTTTCCTACATATCACTATTGGAAACACAGATGAGATGGTAGAGAAAGCACCAGCACCATGGACAGAGGCCCAAAGAGCTGATTGAAGGCCACTGAGTATCCAAAGAAAAGGGGAAAAATATAATCTGACATTTTTCATTTCACTGTTTGAGAATGTGTTTCAGTGCATCTTGATGTAGGAGCCCGTCTCAGCACGGGCTAACTAACACTTCTGGACCAAAATCCTTTCAGTTTTCCAAGTAAAATCCATGTATAAGTAAAGACCTAAAATTGATTCTGCTCTTGTCCAATTTAAGAATTTGAAGCTGTAACGCTTTTTGTTAACTTCTTATTCACATCCATAGCTAAGCAAATGCAACATCCATTCTGGATTTATCCCTAAAATTATGGGTCCAAATGCAGTTAAAGTATCATAACACAAAATGATTTGAACTGTAATTGCTCTCTTAACTATCATTCTTGTCTAATCTGATGCCTGTCTAAGAGGTAAAAGTCACTATTTAGTCTGCACTAAATCCTCAGAACAATTTATTCTGATAAATTAATTAATTAGTTTAAAAACACATGAACTCTATATATGAACCTAACCGCATGCTGTCTATGTAAATCCTTTTCATCATTTTAAATTAATGAGTTATTGAAAACCTTTTTGTTTGCACTCATTTGGGGTTTTCATCTTGGTTTTTCTCATCCCTGAGGTTTGCTTTAATATTTTAATTTATAATATATTTTACTGTGCCATTCTCCTTTAAAAGGACCCAAGGCTGATTACATAAGTTAAAGGCAATATTTACAGCTAAAATGGTAACTCTACAAATGCTACACTAAAAGATGATGAGCAAAGCAACACCAAAAGCATATACAAAACAATACAGTACAACTTCACTCAGGCCGACAGTCATTAAGGGACAGCTTGCCTGAAGAGAAAGGTCTTTGTCTGCTTGTGGAAGCACAGCAAAGATGGGGTAAGCCTCATGTCCTGTGGAAGGGAAATCCAAAGTCTGGGAGCAGCAACCGAGAAGGCCCTCTCCTGTGTCACCACCAAACAGACCTGTGAAGGCAGTGAGACTGAAAGGCCTCTCCTGATGTTCTTAACATCTGGGCAGGCTCATACAGGGAGAGACAGTTCTTGAAATAGCCTGGACCCCAAGACAGCTTGCATTATAGTTAGAACAATCAATGAGTTGTAAAAATACTTCTAGCCAAGCTACCTTTGATTTCATCCTGTCGCCTGATCACATTCAGGTAAAGAGATTCTGAGATTTCTTCAGCTTTGCATTTTCTGTGCCAGTGGTGGCAAACCTTCGGCACTCCAGATGTTTTTGACCACAATTCCCAGAATCTCAAGCCTATATTGCCAAAGACAAAAGGCTGTGGGAGTTGTGGTCCAAAACATCTGGAGTGCCAAAGGTTCGCCATCACTGTTCTACGCTCTTTAAAAACTGAATTTCTGTAGTGCCCTGGTTATGATACTAGAAGATTTACAGGGCCCCAATGGAAGATATGTCATAGTGAATGGGAGAAGATGGCTCACATCTTTCACCTATAATTTCTTAGAAATC